>JAZKJV010007805.1:0-430102 GCA_037367405.1 Ottelia alismoides | reverse complement strand
TTCATATTTACACCACGAATTTTCGATTCAAATGTTTAATAGTTCGTTTTGATCGTGTCTGTATGACGATCAAAATGAATATAATATACCTTTTGGATACAAGAAGGATACAGAAATTGACGAAGTACAATCTTGGTTTGCAATTAAATTATGTGATTTTAAATTATCAGGCAACCTTCGATTGACGATGATCGATTTTATTAGACTTATTTTATTGAGACGAATTTTGTGACAGTCTTGGATTATTTTTACTATTTTCGATTTTGTCACAACTTTTCCATTGGCACACATTACGATGTAATCTATTTTTGATCGATTGATACCGAACAAATTTTGATTTTTAATCTATTGATCAATTTAGATCATGTAATATCAATCGATAGTTTTATAGGATCATATGGACCCCAATCTGGTCAGATTCGGGTGATCCGGATCCGTGTATCATAGTGCTTTTGTATTAGGTCTTGATGAATCTCCATTTCATCACCTTTATTCTATCATTTGGCCTTAAAATCCCCAGGAAATGCATGTAAATAGCATCAATTTGTTCATAATAGCATTCATTATTTGTGGTACTAGTTGTACATAGAATAAGGTTTTAATGCCAAAATTATAGAATAAAGAGAAGAAAAGAAAAAGGAATAAAATATTGCAAATATTTTATGACCCGAACCCCGAGACCAAGGCCAGCATGGAATTGGTCGACAAGGAATAAAGTAGGGGGAGATAAGGGTCAATCATACAATAAATATCTCATTTATTTATTCATTCATTTATGCATGTTTGACACCTATTTTGTATTTAATTATTTATTCATCAAATAAAAAAATGTTGTACATGAAAGTTGTAGATAATAATGTAAATAAAAATACAAAATTAAGTTTGTACAAAAATGGTACACAGTGTACATTTTATACACAGAATAAAAAACCAAGATCTCAACTTCACAGACCCATATCCTCCAAATAAAACTCAAAATCCACCAAACTCACCTTTAATTGTATATAACTTTTCAAGAACTATTTAATAAAATTGGTTTCATAATTTTTGGAGTTTATCTGTGAAAGTTAGGTTTTGGGCCCCTATTGTACATAATACCGATTAAAATATTCAATTTATTCATTACTTATTATTTTTACAAATTCATATTTTTATAATTTTGTAAACATTATTTAGAACCTATGTGTACATTAAAATTAGAATTAAACCTAAAATAAAAACGAGAATAAAATAAAACGACGCCAAAACATAGATGAAATACATATGTTCCATATGTATATAAATAAAAGGGGAATACATTCTTTAATCCTTTTATTCTGTCATATTTTTATAATATTGTAAATATTACATAATATTTATTAAAAATATAAATTCAAAATAAAACCCAATAAAATCCATTAAATAAATAAAATGTATATAAAATATAGGTAAAATACCTATAAGTATACTTGCATATTACATATACCTATTTATTTAAAAATGTAAATAAACTCATAAAAATTAGATAAAAATAAATTTATACTCACAAAAATAATTTATAAATATATAAAATAAGAAAATTAATTAATAAAATAAAATATACAAATTAAAAATAAATTATACAGAATACATGTAAATACACTTATAAAGACATTATTAAAATAAAGCCATAATAAAATACATCAAAAAATAAATAAAAATCATAAATAAATAACTACATTAATTAATACACATTTCTTATTTTATAAGAAAAGACTAGTAAAATCATTTATGGGGTTAAATTAATGAGTCAATAATCGAGCTGACGTGGACCAATCAGAAGCCAGAGAATGTTGACCTCCGGTCAACTCCCCCTGCGCTTCTGACTCTCGTCAGAACCATCTTTTCCCCGCTTTTCCTCCCTTTTTCATCGGTGTCTCATCCTTCAATTGCACTCGATTCCTTTCACAAGATTTGTTCTCTGTTCATTGTACATTCACGCCACCTATCTGGATTGCTTGTACAGTCATCAGATTCTTCGATTTTTGCCGGACAATAAAGGTCTCCAGGGATGTCTATAAATAAGTGCTTCCTCCTCCTTTGCCACTTTGGCCGTCACATCCACCCAAAAGCCTCGAATCCGTTCCTGGGAGGTTCCTCGTGACTGGGGGAGCGTTTCAGCATCGTGAATCAGCCGAAGAAGGGATCAATTTTGTCGCGGCGGAGCTCCGGCGTCCGTCCTGCTCCCTGGAGGCCCCCAGGTATAAGAGCTGTGCTTTTACTTGTTTTATATAGGTTTTAGTTTCATAATTTCATTGCCGTCTTTAGATTAGCATTTAGCCCTTAGGTTTAGCGTAGATCAGCCAAATCGAAGTTCGCCGGAGCTCTGCTCGGCGACTTCGCCACCGTGCCCTCGACTGTGTCCCGACTCACTTTCACCTTCATTTTGTTCCCCACCGCCTTCTCCACTTCCTGGCCACCTAAACCCAACCAGATCTGCCCTAGATCTACGAATCGAAGCTCCTCCACTGCCTTCCGCCGGAGCTTCGCCGCCCATTGTCATCCCCTTGCTCCCAGCTTCAAACCCCGGGTCGAGGAGAGAGACCTCGAGCCCCTCTACCTTTCTGTGCAAGTTAGGCGCCTTGAAACGCGCCAGGAGCCGCAATCGAAGCCGGCAGAGGTACCTGGAGCTCCATTCCTTCTCCGAGCTCGTGGCGACGCTCCAGCGTACCTCTGGCCGATCCAAGACCTCCAGCAGTTAAAGGAACCTTCCAGGAAGCCCATAGGACTTCAGGAGCGGCAAAGACTGGCGGAGGTGCGAGATATCACCGGAAGAAGCTTGCCCCGGCGAGCGTTCTTCCATGTTCGTCCAGCTATCGCCTCTGCCGTTGGATGAAGATGGAGACCCAGATTGAAGATCAGTCGTCACATCATGCATGCATCAGCCGTCAGATCTATCCTGGAGATCTAATCCACACCGTGTATCCGCGAAGCATCATCGGTTCACGTGGAGGCGTCACGTGGATAAGTCACGAAGCTCAACCGTCAGATCCAGCGCCTTTGGGGGTAATTTTCATTTATACCCCCGCTTTTTGTGTATTTAATTTTTAATATTGTAAAATAAATGTCACGTTGTAAATAAACGGTAATCTTTGCTGAAGGGACCCTGAAGTTTCATGTATTTACATTTAGGTCCTTCCGCGCCTCACGTGCAGTCCCACGTGAGGCGCGTGAATTTTGCATATACACCCTGGCGCATTTTGTTTATTGTAAAATGGTCGTGAAAATTTAAATAAATGTTTATTATCGTTGTTGTATTTGCACAGTGCCCCCTGGGATTAATTTTATTTGCAAAATGCACCAGCCATGCTGTTTTATTTTTGTGCCTTTTATGTATTTATTAGAAATAGCTACTTAGCTCCCAAAAATCCACAAAAATTAGGTCAGATGCTCCATGCTATGTACTTTCACGCCACATGTCCATTTTGCATTTTTTGCATATAACCTAATTATTAAAAATGAAAATGGAGCCATTTTTATGCTATTTAATTTACAAAATACAAAAAAATATAAAAACATTTTGAAAAAATCCAAAAAATATATATGGTATATTTATATATATATTGAGTCCATAAAATGAAAAACTGTAAAAATATAAAAAGAAAATATAAAAATTTCAAGAAGCTCCAAAATCCTAAAAAAATAGAAAAACCCTTGAAAAACACCAAAAATATGTTTTCTTATTTCATAATGATCTATATATTATTATTTATATATTAAAAATTAATTTAGGTTATTTTTGGACTTATTTTATAATTTTAAAAACCCAAATTAGTTTCGGCATATTCAATTAGTTCCATATGTGGGACATTTTTGAATTAAAAATACATAAAAATTAGAAAAATTCCAGAAAAAAATAACAAAAAAATATAAAAATATAAAAAATATTATATGTAATATATTTTGAGTATATATATATATCCATCTATATATTATGTTACTTCTTTCTCTCTCCTCTTATACATATCTTTAAACATATATATATCTAAATTATATAAATAAAAATATAAAAAGAAAATAAAAAAATATAAAATCAAAATAAAAATCATAAAACCGAAAATAAAATTTAAAAATATAAAATTAAAAACCCACAAAAACAATAAGGAATTGGACATGAACCAAGAAATTGAATAACTGCGCAACCAATTTCACACTCAACCATTCGCCTCCCAGTGTTCGACCTCTACTTGTGCTTACCTCTATACACATTTGCATGTAGAGTTATAATAAATTTTAACTCCACAATTTTTATATTCATTGCATATATTTCATTGGGGGTTAATTGTTGATTGATTTGGGAATCTGTCTGAGGTCACCTCAGCAGCTGTCGATCCGCCTTGTGGAAAGACACGACCTCGGCACAATTCCCTTTCATCAAATGGCGTTGTTGCCAGGGAGGCAACGGATTTTGTATGGTTGATCATTCAATTATTTAATTCTTTGTTCATGTCCACTATTCATTTATTTATTTGATTATTGATTGATATTGTTGTGACTATTCTGACCCTCTCTCTTTATTTGTCTTTGATGCGAGGGACCGCCAAGCGAAGGAGGAATTTCTAGGAAGTCCTATGCACCGGAGTGAGGCGGAGTTGGCTCTTCTACACCAACCAACAGGAGAGAGCATCAAAGGCAGATGGAGGAGAATTTTGGATGGCAGACTCATTTTTGCATTATTTATTTGTATATTTATGTGAGAGAGTGACAATTGACATGTAATGATTCAGGACTCTCAGACACTCCGACTCCCGAGGTCCATTGCCCGAGGGATTGTTCCCTTGGAGGCCTCGACGGTTTTGACGCTTTTTCTTTTTATTTTTATTTTTATTTTTATTATTTTGTGTAAATGAGCCCTAGCTTAGGAATTGCTTGATCGAGTAGATTAGGTCCAAACACCCTAATATATTTGCGTGTACCTATAGTGCGTTTTGGATCTAGTCAAATTTAAACAATCTGTTCATTTATCTCTTAACCCGTGTGCCGTGAGCGAGCCCCATCAAGCGCTACTCCTGAACTTGAGTGTGTCGAGAAGAGGAGGGGTAAGCCAAGACCGGACTCTTAGGTTAAGGATAAGTGACCAACTTGTGGTGCTTCACGATAATAGCAGTTACTATCCTAGGGCGATTTCTTCGGCTTGCATTTGCATAAAGCATAGTTTTCAATTCTGTTCTGCAGCACGCATGGAGAGAGCTGGGAAGTGTTGTAAGTCTTCTTACTTAGCACGCATCATTGATTTCCGACTTGCATGGCTTTTCCGACCTCCTCCCTCTATTGTTGACCACTTAGGATGCTTAATGGAAATTGGAACCTCGATAGGCACGCGCATTGAAAATATCCTAAAAAAGTGATAACCTAAATAAAATTGGGACTGTTAACTCTATTGGACCTAAAAATATAATATAATGGACTTCCTTGTCTTGGGGAGTGCAACCCCCTCATTGTATGCATTTTAAGTGCTCACGTACACGCTAAGGAGTAGAGGCCAAATCCCATCAAGACTCCTAAGTGTTTGTACAACTTTGTGGTTCTCACCTAACTCTAAAACCGAAAAGATAAATGACCATCATCTGACGGTCTTCACCGTGTCAAGTAGGTGAAGTGGGGGTTTGCCTTGTGTATTGATTGTGATTTGGAGTCCATTGTGTTTTTCATTCATTATTAGAGTCATCGATCCCGTCCGTGTGAGTCATGCATTTTTCATCTTTGAGTCTCTCTACCTCTCTTATACATATATCTCCTCATCTGCATCGAGTCATGATATTGGTGCTTGAGCTTAATCATTCTTCGCCAAAACCATCGTTTCCCTCTTCTTCACCACCTTCCTAGTGACCACTGTACCATCTCCTTTGTCCCATCTTCATCGGTTCGAGGAGAGCATGCTCTTTTGACCACCATTTTGATGGTGTTCCCGCCTTGCGTGGAACACCCAAACTTGTCTATGTCCACATCTTCTCGCCCACCCTCCTCGTCCCCTCTGTATCATTCTTCTGCCACCCGTGATATTGGCACATAGCTCAATCAACTTCTCCACTCCATTGTGTTACTCTTTTTCACCACCTTCCTCGTGTCCCCCGTATCAACTCATCCTTTGCCCAGGATTGTTGTGCACATTGATGAGGCCCGCATCGAGGATTTTGACTTACCTTGATTATTTGTGTAAGGCGGGCATGATGTTTAGGATGCTAAGATGGCTATACTACTCTTGGTGGATTTCATTTGATACGTGCATACGAGCGTATTATGGATTTTTGATGATGCATGATCGTTAGGTGTGGCTCTTTATTAAGGAATTTTAGATCTCGCACACCGGATTGAGGATGTGATATAATGTGATGATTTGGTGATGATTTCATGAGTAAGTGATTGATCTATCTATCTTGAGGATCCACCAATCTTGATTTTGAGGATTGACTGATTATTCTGATTTGGACTTCCTGATAAAGGTCGGTGGATCCTGCATGATCTCTCATCTTCCTGATTGACCCATCCTTGATCTCCTGACTCTTTGATCCACCCTGGCACTTTGAGGATTCCTAATGATATGTTGTGCCAGATCAGCTGATTGGATTGACCTGGGGGATGTTTTGCGAATGACCTGATTATTTGCTCCCTCACAAGATCTTATGCCCTCTTGTTGATTGATGGATTCACATTATTTCGAGGACCTGAGATTTTATGCCAGCATTCCGGCGACTTTCATTGATTTAGCTCGCATTCGTCACCGAGGACTATCTGCGGGAGAATGCGACAATTTCTAGGACTACGGTTTCATCCACTGCTTGGGTTGCCATGGTGATGGGACTTGGAACCAAGTCAGATGATATGCTTGATTGGCCTCCCCCTGTGATTGTGTACCTGACTTGTCGGTACATGAGGCCAACTGCCTGCCCTCTCTCCTTGACGGTCCTCGCAAGGACGAGCCTTGATATTCCTATTTTTCACTGCCTTGTTCATAGTTCTCCAAGGGTTATCTATGAGAGGCTATGACACATTTTAGATCTCTTGGTCTCTTCTACGGGTAAACGGCCTGCCGTCTACCGAGGCCACATTTTCTGTGGATCCGTCTAATGGATCCGGCTCCTTCGAGCCTCCCTCTCTCCTTGACGACCCTCGCAAGGACGAGATGTACTCTGATTATCCACCGCGTAGCTCACATTACTTCTCGAGGACTATCTACGGAAGTATGTGACACTTCCTCTACGATCAGCTTCACTCACCTCTGGTGCCGCCACCTTGTTGGGGCACGTTGCCGATTCGTCTGATATGGGCAGTTGGTCTTCCTTTCTGATTATGCACCCGATCTGATGGGGCATGAGACTGACTAGCTCAGACTCCTTTGAGTCCGCTCACCTTGATGGTCCTCGCAAGGATGAGCTCTTTTCTGATTATTCCTTGACTAGCTCGTAGCTCCCCAAGGGTTATCTGTGGGAAACTACGACATGTTTCCAATCTAAGTGGTCTCTTCTGTGGGTAGCTGATTTTTCGACTACTGAGACCACTATGTAGGTCTGTCTGATGGACCCGACTCCTTCGAGCCCTTCTCTCTCCTTGATGACCCTCGCAAGGTAGAGACACATTCTGATTATTCCTTGCCTAGATTGCATTCCTCTCCGAGGACTATCTGCGGGAGCATGCGACACTCTCTTTACACTCGGTTTTCCCCTGCTGCATGTGTCTCCGATCTGCGGAGCACGGAACTGAGTCGTTGATATATATGATTTTGATCCCATCATGAGTTGCATATCTGATCTACAGATCATGAGACTCATCTAATTAGACTCCTTTGAGTCTGCGCACCTTGACGGTCCTCGCAAGGTTGAGCTCCTGATATCTGCTATTCCCATGCCTAGCTGGCAGCATGTTCCCCGAGGGTTATCTGCGGGACGCTGCCACATTCTTTAGATTATTCGGTCTCTTCTGCTGGTAGCCGATATGTCGCCTACCGAGACTGATACTGATGATCCGTCTGATGGATCACTGACGCCTTTGCGTCCGCTCGCCTTGACGACCCTCGCAAGGTCGAGTCTTCTTGTGATTATTCGACGATTAGCATGTACTACTCCCCGAGGGTTATCTGCGGGAGGGTACATCATTTTCTAGGTACCCGGTTTCATTTCTGGTGTCTCCTGTCTGTTGGAGCACGAAGCCGAGTCTTCTGAGTTGTGTACTTGGTCCCCTCTCTGATTTTATATCCGATCTGCGGATCACAGGACCAAGTATTCTGATTATGGTCTGATTCCCGACTCCTTTGAGTCTGCTCACCTTGACGACCCTCGCAGGGTTGAGCCATGACCTACGGTATTCGGTGTGTCTCCTGTGATCTTCCGACCTCATGGCCACCGAATGCCATGATGTCTCTTGTTCCTTACCTTTCCATATCTAACTGAGACTGTGATTGACCGGAGGAATCTGTACTGTTCCTTCTTCCTCCCGGTCTTACGGTATCGGCTCTGTTTCCTCATGCTAACCCTGTGTGTCGATTGTCTGCTTCATGCTACTGCACCCGATATATTTACTTTCTGATTTATTTGTCCCCGGTAGCCGACACCCACCTGACTGCTTATCCAGGTGTCTTTTCACCTTCTGACTGCGTCCTCGTTCTCACAGGGAGACGACGGTGAGAGTACGGTATTCACTTGTCCGATACCGTCCTGTACCCCACCAGTTCTTCACCACTTGTATATATGTGTGCTTTGTTCATTCTTCCTCCCGCATGTTATGTGTTCCCTAGATCTATCGCCATATCTTTGTGTCTACACTTAGGACGTACCTTGTCCTAAGTATAGGAGGGTACACACCGCGTTGTTCTTTCGTCATTCAGTTTCGTCACTCCTGTTGTTGCCTATACTTAGGGATATCTCACCCTAAGTATAGGGGGAGTGATGCGTATATTCTCCACGATCTTTTCATCTATCTGTATAAATCTCTCTTTTCTTCTTTTCTTCTTTTCTTTTTCATATTTCTTTATCTAAATAAAAGGCGTCACCCCTTTGTATCAGTTTTCTGTACTTAAGACGAACTTTGTCCTAAGTATAGGGGGTGCACCCCTGATTTGTTAATTCTTTCATCTGTTTATTCTCACCCTTGACCCTCCATACTTTGTGTACAATCTTCTATACTTAGGATTATTTGATCCTGAGTATAGGGGGACGGGTCAACTTCTTTTTCCTTCATCTCTTATTCGTGTATTCTTTAGACTTGTCTATACTCAGTACGAGATATGTCTTCTCTTTTCTCTTTGATCTATGAGGACATAGCTCATGCTAAGTATAGGGGGTCGTATATACTCTGTATATACTTTAGCCATAACTCGTACTTTCGTATATTTATTAATAAATATGGTAGAAAATATGATATAATTCATTAAGTAATAATGTTTTTTATTCCTCAGATTCTTTTTGTATATACTGATTAATAAATCAGGTTAAAAATAGTTTTGCAAAATGATTTGAAGAATGGTGTGAACTGTTTGGGAAACTTTTTGTGAAATATTTGTGTGAAATAAAGGATTTGAAAACCTATTTGCAAATGGTTTTGAAAACATTTTGTAAAAATATTTTGAAAAATGTATATATGGTGTTTTCAAAATCTTTGCAAAATGGATTTCAAATGTTTGTAAATATTTGCAAAAATTATTTTGTACTATAGTTTTCAAAATGATTTTTCAAATAAATTTGAGGAATAAAAGCATCATAATAAAATAAAATGCATAAAATTCTTTATCAATTGTATATACACCTAAATAAATTACTTTGTTAAAACCTGTAAAGTCTTGTAAAATAAAGCGGCACGCCCATGTAAATAGTTGTATATATTTTATTCTTTGAGTGCCAAAATTATTTTATTTATAAATTCTTTGTGTAAAAATTCCTCTCTTTGTTTTCAAATTCTTTGAAAAATTGCATTATTCTTTGCATATTTGCAAGTAGCATGTGCATAGCATTCATATTCTTTGATTGAGATTGATGATTGAACTAGTCCAATAAAGTCGAAGATTAGAGCTTGGTTGGACCTTACCGCACCTAACTGCACTGGAACCTTATGGGAACTAGGTTTAAGGTACTTCAGGTCTAGTCAGACTTAATTCTTTGAGAAAGCTGGGCTGGGTTCAAGTCACCTCAGTGGACTGACTAGAACTCTTCGAAACACACGTATGACTCTTGTCGGTCGTGACCTAACTTGGACACTTGCACCTTTCACTTGGCTCAACTCAGTTGAAGTGGTGAGGGGGTTGGATTTGCCAGTTTGAGACGCACACAAGTGGAAACATTCGTCCTCGTCTAGGGAGGGAAGTGCACCCCAACCTGGTCCAGTTTCAATGAAGTCGAATGACAGGAGAGTGTGGGTTGCAATAAAGCTTCGAAAGAGGGATAGTCTTCTGGCTCAAGAGGAAAAAGTCCTTATGTAAATGCTGCTGTAAATAGTATGTTGAAAAAAAACTCCAAAAAAGTGGACAGGCTTGAAAATAAAAATAAAAAGTGCTTGCCGGAGTATGTGTATATGTTGTATAGAAAATAAGCAAGCTTGAGCACCAAAGTTATACCATGTGAGCCTGCAGCTGGATGACTTGACTACACTGGTTTTGCATCCCAGGATAGGTAGCTACACTGGCTACCATCCATTCTTTTCTCCGCCTCCTCCTCTTGAGTTGGATGCTACTTGAACTTAGAAGGAAATACCCCGCTCCTCGACGGTAGAGGGTTGGATTGGGGAATCATTGGGTTGTCATTCTGGAGAAGTCAGTTCCTTTGTTATTTCAGTTGGAGAGAGCCACTATCACTTACACTGTACAAGTCAGCTTCATAGTCATAAGGGTTTGTGTATGAAGTAGGCTAGTTTTGACCAGGCTATTGAGGTGAGTCGAACCGAGTTCTGTGACTATCGAAGGCTGTTGTGTTTTAAATTTGGTTCCCGACCCGGTTCCACACACATTTTCACACCAAGGTCTAACCTGAGCTCCAAACTTTGATTTTGTACAGATGAGTTTAATAATCATGATCAATTCAGTTTATTCTTTAAATTCTTTATTTTTGCTTTTTCTTTTCTTCTTATTCTTTATTCTTTTGTACTTATTGCATAAGTGTTTGCTAGGGACTAGCAAAGGCAAGTATAGGGGGGTGATGAATCTCCATTTCATCTGCTTATTTCTATCATTTTGGCCTTAAAAACCCCAGCAAATGCATGTAAATAGCATCAATTTGTTCATAATAGCATTCATTATTTGTGGTACTAGTTGTACATAGAATAAGGTTTTTAATGCCAAAATTATAGAATAAAGAGAAGAAAAGAAAAAAGAATAAAATATTGCAAATATTTTATGACCCGAACCCCGAGACCAAGGCCAGCATGGAATAGGTCGACAAGGAATAAAGTAGGGAGAGATAAGGGTCAATCATACAATAAATATCTCACTTATTTATTCATTCATTTGTGCATGTTTCACACCTATTTTGTATTTAATTATTTATTCATCAAATAAAAATATGTTGTACATGAAAGTTGTAGATAATAATGTAAATAAAAATACAAAATTGAGTTTGTACAAAAATGAAACACAGTGTACAATTTATACACAGAATAAAAAGCCAGGATCTCAACTTCACATACCCATATCTTGCAAATAAAACTCAAAATCCACCAAACTCACTTTTAATTGTATATAACTTTTCAAGAACTATTTAATAAAATTGGTTTCATAATTTTTGGAGTTTATCTGTGAAAGTTTGGTTTTGGGCCCCTATTGTACATAATACCGATTAAAATATTCAATTTATTCATTACTTATTATTTTTACAAATTCATATTTTATAATTTTGTAAACATTATTTATAACCTATGTTTACATTAAAATAAGAATTAAACCTAAAATAAAAAGGAGAATAAAATAAAACGACGCCAAAACATAGATGAAATACCTATGTTCCATATGTATATAAATAAAAGGGGATACATTCTTTAATTCTTTTATTCTGTCATATTTTTATAATATTGTAAATATTACATAGAATTTATTAAAAATATAAATTCAAAATAAAACCCAATAAAATCCATTAAATAAATAAAATGTATATAAAATATAGGTAAAATACCTATAATTATACTTGCATATTACATATACCTATTTATTTAAAAATGTAAATAAACTCATAAAAATTAAATAAAAATATATTTATACTCACAAAAATAATTTATAAATATATAAAATAAGAAAATTAATTAATAAAATAAAATATACAATGTAAAAAAAATTATACAGAATACATGTAAATACACTTATAAAGACACTATTAAAATAAACCCATAATAAAAATACATCAAAAAATAAATAAAAATAAAAAATAAATAACTACATTAATTAATACACATTTCTTATTTTATAAGAAAAGACTAATAAAATCATTTATGGGGTTAAATTAATGAGTCAATAATCGAGCTGACGTGGACCAATCAGAAGCCATGGAATGTTGACCTCCGATCAACCTCCCCCCTGCGCTTCTAACTCCCGTCAGAACCATCTTTTCCCCGCTTTTCCTCCCTTTTTCATGGGTGTCTCATCCTTCGATTGCACTCGATTCCTTCACAAGATTTGTTCTCTGTTCATTGTACATTCACGCCACCTATTTAGATTGCTTGTACAGTCATCAGATCCTTCGATTTTTGCCGGACAATAAAGGTCTCCAGGGATGTCTATAAATAAGTGCTTCCTCCTCCTTTGCCATTTTGGCCAAGTCACATCCACCCAAAAGCCTCGAATCTGTTCCTGGGAGGTTCCTTGTGACGGGGGGAGCATTTCAGCAACGTGAATCAGCCGGAGGAGGGATCAATTTTGTCGCGGCGGAGCTCCGGCGTCCGCCCTGCTCCCTGGAGGCCCCTAGGTATAAGAGCTGCGCTTTTACTTGTTTTATATAGGTTTTAGTTTCATAATTTCATTGCCGTCTTTAGATTAGCATTTAGCCCTCAGGTTTAGCGTAGATCAGCCAGAGCTCCGGCGACTTCACCACAGTGCCCTCGACTGTTTCCCGACTCACTTTCACCTTCATTCTGTTCCCCACCGCCTTCTCCACTTCCAGGCAACCTAAACCCAACCAGATCTGCCCTAGATCTGCGAATCAAAGCTCCTCCACTGCCTTCCGCCGGAGCTTCACCGCCCATTGTCATCCCCTTGCTCCCAGCTTCAAACCCCGGGTCGAGGAGAGAGACCTCGAGCCCCTCTATCTTTCTGTGCAGGTTAGGCGCCTTGAAACGCGCCAAGAGCCGCAATCGAAGCCGGCGGAGGTACCTGGAGCTCCATTCCTTCTCCGAGCTCGTGGCGACGCTCCAGCGTACCTCTGGTCGATCCAAGACCTCCAACAGTTAGAGAAACCTTCCAGGAAGCCCATAGGACCTTCAGGAGCAGCAAAGACCGGCGGAGGTGCGAGATATCACCGGAAAATGCTTGCCCCGGCGAGCGTTGTTCCCTGTTCGTCCAGCTATCGCCTCCGCCGTTGGATGAAGATGGAGGCCCAGATTGAAGATCAACCGTCGGATCACGCATGCATCAGCCGTCAGATCTCTCCTGGAGATCTAATCCACACCGTGTATCCGCGAAGCGTCATCGGTTCACGTGGAGGCGCCACGTGGATAAGTCACGAAGCTCAACCGTCAGATCCAGCGCCTTTGGGGTAATTTTCACTTATACCCCCGCTTTTTGTGTATTTAATTTTTGATATTATAAAATAAATGTCACTTTGTAAATAAATTGTAATCTTTGCTGAAGGGACCCTGAAGTTTCATGTATTTACATTTAGGTCCTTCCGCGCCTCACGTGCAGTCCCACGTGAGGCGCGTGAATTTTACATATACACCCTGGCGCATTTTGTTTATTGTAAAATGATCGTGAAAATTTAAATAAATGTTTATTATCGTTGGTGTATTTGCACAGTGCCCCCTGAGATTTATTTTATTTGCAAAAATGCCCCTGTTAGGCTGTTTTATTTTTGTGCCTTTTATGTATTTATTAGAAATAGCTACTTAGCTCCAAAAAAATCCACAAAAATTAGGTCAGATGCTCCATGCTACGTACTTTCGTGCCACATGTCCATTTTGCATTTTTTGCATATAACCTAATTATTAAAAATGAAAAAGGAGTCATTTTTGTATTGTTTAATTTACAAAATACAAAAAAATAAAAACATTTTGAAAAATTCCAAAAAAATTATATATGGTATATTTATATATGTATTGAGTCCAGAAAATGAAAACCCTAAAAATATAAAAAGAAAATATAAAAATTTCAAGAAGCTCCAAAATCCTAAAAAAATAGAAAAACCCTTGAAAAACACCAAAAATATGTTTTCTTATTTTATAATTATCTATATATTGTTATTTACATATTAAAAATTAATTTGGGTTATTTTTGGACTTATTTATATTTTTAAAAACCCAAATTAGTTCCAACCTATTTAATTAGTTCCATATGAGGGATATTTTTGAATTAAAAATACATAAAAATTAGAAAAATTCCAGAAAAAAATAATACAAAAATATAAAAATATAAAAAAATATTATATGTAATACATTTTGAGTATATATATATCCATCTATATATTATGTTACTTCTTTCTCTCTCCTCTTATACATATCTTTATATATATATATATATATATCTAAATTATATAAATAAAAATATAAAAAGAAAATATAAAATATAAAATATAAAATCAAAATAAAAATCATAAAACGCAAAATAAAATTAAAAATATAAAATTAAAAACCCACAAAAACAATAAGGAATTGGACATGAACCAAGAAATTGAATAACTGCGCAACCAATTTCACACTCAACCATTCGCCTCCCAGTGTTCGACCTCTACTTGTGCTTACACCTATACACATTTGCATGTAGAGTTATAATAAATTTTAACTCCACATTTTTTATATTCATTGCATATATTTAGTTGTGGGTTAATTGTTGATTGATTTGGGATTCTGTCTGAGGTCACCTCAGCGACTGTCGATCCGCCTTGTGGAAAGACACGACCTCGGCACAATCCCCTTTCATCAGGTCTGTAAACCTCTCACATGTTTCATGAATTGGTTTGTTTGTAAACTGAGTGAAGCTAGTGAGTTTGATCCTCATATGGTTAATTTTACTCATTGGGTAGAATTTCTTTAAAATAGAGTCTTGAACGTAGCCCTTGTGACCACCTCCCCTAAAATTTTCAAGCAATATTCATCCTTTTCTATTAAGGCAAAGGGATCAAATCTCAACTCAATGCAGTCTTGACTTGCCATATATGATATATGTTGTCAAAAACTTGTTCAAAGCCCCGAAGAAGAGAATAGGGTTGTTCATGGTTGTTTCCACTAAACTTCGGGAGTAGCACAAGGGAATGTGGTTTGTGCTCGAACGCTTCCTTGGGAGATACTGGCCTCAGCCAGTTGTAACCACCGTCAATTTCTGGGAGGTACACGACTTCCATTGTTGGCTCTTCCAGATGTCCAGTTGCTTGTAGCTCCATCATATGAGCTTTGAGTCATTCATTATGTTGTTCGGTTGTGGATATCCAAGCAAGGATGGCGCGCATGGGGTCATTGTTTTCTTCGTTCTCACTAGGATTCTTCTTTAGAGGCTTTTATCTTCTTCTTCACTTTCAGATGTCGCCTGATTAGAATTTGACACAAGTGTAGAAAGTCGAGGAGTTCTATCAAAGACGATGGCTTCCTCGACAGGATGAGAACTAAAGAGATGGCTTGGCCGGGATCAACTAAACACCGGTAGTGACTTATTTGTCCTAGTCTTGGAAAAAGGGTCTTCTCAAGACTAGAAGGGTTCAAGAAGAGGGTTATCTCGAATCCTGGGAGATGTGAAATATAAAGGGTTCCGTGAAGTGTTTGCAAGATCCGGGCTAAATTCCCTAGTGGTGTCCATCTCTGATGTCATGAGAAGTAAGAGAATATAGCGATAGTAGAGTCAAGAGGGATAGAATACACAAGGGGCATGAAGTGCAGGATTTTTACACACACAAAGCAAACACAAATCAAACCCAAGAATTCACCAACTGGACGCTTGTGATGGTATGTTAGAGTTCGGTTGCTTATCTTCTCAATTTTTAAGGACTACTTTCAAACAAGACTTCCAACTATAGCAGTAAGTTGGCTTATAGTAATCGGTGGTCAATGTATACGTGGAGAGATCTGGAGATTCCTTACTTGAGGTAACAATGAATCTAGCCTCCAATATGATTTTCCATACAGAATAACAGTTAACCTGCGGATGAGTACCTGTAATACTAAAGCTATCACCTACAAGACTTAAGTGTGCATGAGACAATGACCTTCGCCGAAGTCTGTTGGAGCGTATTTTCGAGGGTATAAGTACCCGATTTTTACGTCGGATAGTCGTTGAGAACCCACAAAAATACACTTCGAACAAATAAATTACCGGACTTATCTATATTATGCACAAGGCAAAGTATAGGGTAAGTCAGGGTCGAATCCACAGGGACAGGAAGATTCTGCACTTTATTTTGAAAATAAAAATACTTTTACAAGTTTGCAAAATGTTTGAATAACAAAAATTGGAGATGAAATTTGGAGAAGACAATAGTGCAGGTCGGTAAGTGTTAATCGCTCCCCTTCTATGCGGCAACTTCCAAATGGACTCGTACGCGCTAACTCTTCGCGAAATAGGATATCCTGGCGAGGTGAGTTGGATGCTATTACAACCGCGAATCGAGTTCAAACCTCGTGTCACGTCCCGGTTCTCCAAGAGTCGAGGATGATCGCCGTTAGATATGGATCGTCGCGATAGTTTTGATGAATTCCTGCACGAAAGAGAAGATAACAAAATAAGACAGATATAAAAATATAAAGTAATAAAATAAAAGCGAAATAAAAATATGATGATCGGCGGCTCGGGAGGAAGCCTCTGGAGTCGGATTCGCAGAGGGGCCGAGAAAATGATGGTTGGCGGACGTCTATGGTGTTGGATGACTTTTGGCGGCACTCGGGGTGGAGCCTCAGGAGTCGGATTCACTGAGGGTCCGAATGCACAAGTCGACGAGATCACTTTGATGCTTCGTCGTTAATAAAATGAATGACTAACTATGGTGGCGAGATTTTGTGGGATGATGACGGAATTGGTGGGACATACTTTAATTGACAATGGCAATGGTGTATTGATCAGATAGAATAATCGGATGATGCTTCCTCAAAAATTGCCCGAATGGGGAAGATGCTTGTGTTATATATGCACGCATGCATCGTCGTTTCAAACCAAGGGATACACCCCTCCGATAAAGCATGCATCCATTCATATGCCGTTTGCATCTTTTCGAAATGGCCCCCAAAGACAGCCACACCTTTTCCCATTAACGTGCATACCTTTTTACAACAACGGCAAATGTTCAAATTCAATGATGGTTTAACCATCAATTCTCAACCATATATTTGCAAAGTGCGTACACATCTCATGGATTGTGCACCACATAAAAAATGCATGGTGCATTTATACCCAAATCTATATTGGGCATCCACGTTCCATGCTTATGTAGTGTTTAGTTGTGAACATGCCCATCATTGGAAAAACATGGTGAATTCTCACATCACCTTCTAGTGATTTTTCAATCCCTATTTTTTTTCTATTTATGTTGAATGTTTAGCAAAATATAAAGAGATCAAATGGTAACAACAGTTTCCTTACGGCAGGGGAGGATGAATAAGATTATGGATACAAATATCAAATGAACTATTCAAATGAAGAAATAATCATGCATATATATTAATATGGACCATTTGATGCATGATGAATATAATGCCACTTGCTTAAAATGTTATGAAGCGAAAATTGTGTGATTTAGCTTGTGGACTAGTTTAAGTTTGGCATAGTTATATAATGAATATGATATTCATCATACCCCCATTCTTAAGTTTTGCTAGTCCCTAGCAAATATACAAAAAGAATATCAACACTCTAATCTCAACATGTAGGAAGAGAATAGCCTCTGAGGTTGAAATTTATCGTTTATTTCATAAAGTTCAATAATAGAAATGAAGCTCTTCTTACAATGCTTGATTATCTCAAGTGTCCTTAAGATATGAATTAATGTGGAGACTTGCTCGATTCTGATTAAGTGATACCCAACATCAATAATGTTATTAGACCTGTCAAATATACTGAATTGACCAAGTACTTTCAACCACAATCCTCTAGCTCTGATACACTAAGCCAGGAAATATCTGAGGCAGAGGCTCAGACTATTATTACAAGCTCCAACTTCATAATAAATTTAACACTCAACCCAACTTCCTCCAACTGACCAGCAAGCAAAATAATAGGTTAATTTGAGAAATATTTAGATTTAGGCTTATTTGGTAGAGATGACTTTGCTCAGATTTCGATGTATGGATATGAGAGTGGTATAATGTTCATTATAAGATAATAGTAGAGATGAGAAAAATATAAATGGCATGAGAAGAGAATATTAGCACAATGGTTCTCTTGGTTTCCTCTTCTTCTTCTTCTTTCTTCTTCTTTTTTTCTCTCTTCTTTTTTTGCAATATATATTTTTTTGCTATATGTCTCTTTTTTTGTAGTACCTCTTCTTTTCTTTTCTTCTTCTGTTTTCTCTCTCTCTCTTTTTTTTTGCAATATCTCTCTTCACTTTTCAAGAGAACCAATGTGCTTTAATACTTTCTTTTGGGACTTGAAAACATAAGAGGATATGTATTTTGTTGTAAATGGAGGATAGTATCTCGAAGAATATTTCTCTTTGGATGAATAATAGAAGAAGAGGGACAAAGAAGTCGAATGAAACAAGAAGGACTATTAATGGAAGACTTTTAAAGAAGTGGTGGGTTTGAGAAGTTTGTAGAAAGGCAAACAAGAGGCTTGTGTATGAAGGTATCAAGTGCGTATAATAGGAAATTGCTTGACCAGTTGGGAACACTCCCTTACATTTTATGGTGGACTCTCTTCCTCACTTATATTTGGTGGAAACACTCCCTACTCCTCTACTCCATGATAAGCTCACCATCTCACAAACACTGAGCACAACCATCATCAGACCCCCTTAGTCTTTTGTATGTCAAGCAAGCATCGCAGTACAAAGCTCATGATCTTTTCAGTATTTATTATTTAAGCTCATTATTGATACCAAGTGTTAGAAGTTGAATCGAGGCTAAGTCTCTTGATTTAAATGTAAAAGGACAAGAGAGAGTCATAAGCATTCTAAGCATAGAAACATTTCCAATCTCATACTTCATGTGATATTTAATGGTGAGGCTATTATTCTCCCTATATGTAAAACTTAGAGAGCTGAAGTAGGGAAAACATGCAAATGAATGTAGAAATGTGATGCAATATGCATGAAAAAAATGCATTTTTTTAATAGTGTCCCCCCATGCTTAAGATTTGCAATGCCCTCATGGTAAATGCATATGCAGTAAACTAGTTATGGGATGATGTATGAGATGGGCAGTGAAAAAAGAAATGAGTGTGTCATGAGGGGTTTTGCAGAACATGAGTTTCTGAAATAGGCATTGATTTTTCAGATTCAATGACGGGCTTGAGGCGTTGTCCATTCACTCGAAGGGTGGTGGATGTTTTAGAATCGGTTATTTCAACAGACCCATTATCAAAAACTTGTGTGACAATGTATGGGCCTTTCCACTTTGACCTGAGCTTTCCTGGAAAGAGCTTTAGCTTTGCATCAAACAACCATACTTTTTGACCAATGGAAAAGGTTTTGTGAGAAATGTTGGCATCGTGCCAAATTTTAACCTTTTCTTTATAAATAAGGTTGTTATCATATGCTTGACAACGAAGCTCAGTTAACTCATTAAGGTCAAGTAATCGATTCTGGCCAGCTTGGGTTAAATTAAGGTTACATTTTTGTATAGCCCATAATGATTTATGATGGATCTCAACAGGTAGATGACAAGGTTTGCCATAAACGATGCGACAGACTCATCCCTAGAGGATCCTTATAAGCAGTGCGATAGGCCCATAATGCTGTATTAAGGTGTTGGGACCAATCTTTGCGATCAGAACGAACAATTTTTTGTAGAATGATTTTTATTTCTCGATTAGAGACCTCAGCTAAGCCATTAGTTTGGGGATGATAAGAGGTAGAAACCCGATGTTCAATTCCATTATTCTTCATTAGTTTTCGTACCGAGTTATTAAGGAAATGCGAACCCCCGTCACTTATAATGACCTTAGGTATGCCGAAGCGAGCAAATAAATCATTCAAGAACTTGATTACTGTTGCACTATCGGCAGCGCGAGTAGGTATGGCTTCGACCCATCTGGAGACGTAGTCAACTACAAGAAGGATATATAGGTAACCATTTGATTAAGTGAAGGGACCCATGAAGTCAATGCCCCATGCATCAAAAATTTCAACTACATGGATAGGATTTAGAGGCATCATGTCTCTTTTTTTCATAGTTCATGTAGTTTGACATGTAGGGCATGATTTTACAAAATCGTGGGCATCCTTAAATAAAGTAGGCCAGAAAAAACCACAAGGGAGTACTTTTGCAGCTGCACGTTTTCCAGAGTGATGACCACCACACCCAAAAGTGTGGCAATGAGATAGGACACTCGAAATTTCAGACTCAAGTATACAACGTCTCCATATACAGTCGGTCCCTTCCCTAAATAATAAAGGATCTTCCCAATGGTAGTATCGAGAGTCGGCTATGAATCGATCTCGTTTTGCCTTAGGCCAATCATCAGGAATTCGAGATGTGACTAAGTAGTTTACCATATCAGCAAACCATGGTAGTTGTGATATGGCAAGGATGGATTCATCAGGAAAGGTTTCTAATATGGGAATGAGTTGGTCGGTCTGTTTGGTTTCAGACTCATGGAGTCTGGAGAGATGGTCGGCCACGACGTTTTGCGCTCCTGCCTTGTCTTTGATTTCAATGTCAAATTCTTGTAACAAGAGTATCCATCTAATCAATCGTGGTTTCGAATCTTTCTTGGAAAGTAGGTGGCGTAGTGCGGTGTGGTCAGTGTAAACAATCACATGCGAACCCAGTAGGTATGACCTAAATTTTTCAAGTACAAAGACAACTGCTAGCAATTCTTTTTCAGTGACTGTGTAGTTTTTTTGTGCATTATCAAGTGTTATGCTAGCGTAATGGATGGCAACTGGTTTGCCATATTTTCTTTGACCTAGTACAGCTCCTACTGCATAATCTGAAGCATCACACATTATTTCAAAGTCTAAGGTCCAATCAGGGGATTGTAAAATTGGTGCTTCAGTGATAGACCTTTTTAATGTCTCAAAGGATCTAAAGGCATCTTCAGAAAATTCAAAAGCTCGATCCTTTGAGAGTAACTCAGCAAGAGGTTTAGCGATTTTTGAAAAATCTTTTATGAATCTTCTATAGAAGCCAACATGTCCTAAAAAAGATCGAACACCTTTGAGTGATGTAGGTGGGGAGAGATAAGTTATAGTCTCAATTTTCGATGGGTCAACCTCCATTCCTTTTTTAGAGACAATGTGACCTAGAACAATGCCCTTGGTGACCATAAAATGTGATTTTTCCCATGATAAGACTAGGTTCACCTCAATGCATTTTTGCAATACCCGATCAAGAAATCCAAGGCATTCATCAAAGGAATCACCGAATACAGAGAAATCATCCATAAATACTTCCATAAAATCTCCCACCATATCGGCAAATATGGCTAGCATACATCGTTGGAAGGTGGCCGGCGCATTACATAGCCCAAAGGGCATTCGGCGAAAGGCAAATGTACCATAAGGGCATGTAAATGTTGTTTTCTCTTGGTCTTCAGGTGCAATAGCTACCTGATTATAACCTGAGTAACCATTTCTGAAAACAAAAATATTCCCTCCCCGCGAGTCTCTCAATAATTTGATCTATGAATGGGAGAGGGAAGTGGTCCTTCTTCGTGGCAAGGTTTAATTTCCTGTAATCCACACAAACCCTCCACGAAGTGGTTGTACGAGTGGGGATCTCTTTACCCTGATCATTGGTGACTATAGTCAGACCAGCTTTCTTTGGTACAACTTGTAAAGGGCTGACCCATCGACTATCTGATATTGGGTAGATGATCCATGCACCTAGCCATTTGCATATTGCCTTCTTAACTACTTCTCATAGATTTGTATTTAATCTTCTTTGCATTTCTCGAGAAGGTTTTGCATTATCTTCCAAATAAATATGGTGGGTACATAGTGATGGACTTATTCCTCGAAGATCAGATATCGTCCAACCAATTGCCCGTGAATTTTTTCTCAAAACTTCCATTAGTTTATTTTCTTGATCTAGTTCCAAGTGGGCATTGATTATTACCGGATATGCCTTATTTTCTTCATCTAAAAATACATATTTTAGGTCCTTGGGTAAAGGTTTAAGTTCAACTACGGGGACCTGAATTGTCTCTTGGGAATCTTCTATTGAATTTATGGGACGGGTGGGTGCGGTGATTGTAAGGTCTTCCTCCTTGTTATGTAGTAATTCCAAAATAGGAGGTTCTAGCATGGGCATAATCATTTCCGAGACAAGAGAAATTAAAGCATCAAGTTCATCCCATGCCTGGTCTAGTTCTATGATATCTGAATTTGTCAACGGTTCGTAGGGTTCATTCTTGATGGAATCAAGGGTTTCGGCCACTAAAACATGTTGTCTCTCAAATAATTTATCATCTAAAGTCAAAGTTGTCTCAAGAGGATCTCTAGCGAGGTTCAAGGGAGTTAAATCGTATATGATTTGTTTAATTTTCGAACATTCCTCTATCCATCCACAATCTTCAGTATCATGTTCTTGAATTGTGGGGGTGACAAGATCGACAGGAACAATCTCACCATTTACTTTGAATTCTACTTTCCCGACCTCATAGTCAAAATGAGCCTTGGCAGTGGCTAAGAATGGTCTTCCGAGTATAATAGGAGTTTGAGAAAGTATTTTAGCCGGGTCCATATCTAGTACGATAAAGTCGACTGGGAATTGATGTCCTTGTACTGTGACTAAAACATCCTCTAGTATTCTTAATGGTCTCTTTACAGATCGGTCATCTAATTGCAAAATCATAGAAATGGGTTTTAACTGACCTACTGCATAATATTTTAATACGGCAGCTGGGAGGAGATTTATCGAAGCACCATTATCAAGTAGGGTTCGTTCGAAGGTCATATCCCCAATGATGCATTTTACTAATGGGGGCCCGGGATCTTTCATTTTAAGGGGAAGGAGTTGAGAAATGGCATTAGATGATGCAAGCGGTAACACATGCATCTCTTCCTCGTTTTGGTCATTCTTTTTCTTTCCCCTCGACTTTCTTTTTGGAGTGCATTTTTCTTTTAAGAAACGTGAATACGTCGGAACTTGTTCTATAGCCTTAAGGAGGGGGATTTGTATGATTACATTGAAGAATAAACTCTCCAAGTCAGAAGTCAGAGTCAAAGGTTGTTTCTTCACTTTTCTTCGCAGGGCCTCTGGAAAAGGAATAGTTAGTTGTGTAAAGGTTGATGATGGGGATAAAGAGGGTGGTTGTGTAGTAGGCGATGATTGGTCTTGCATTGGCGAATCATTCTCAGGTGTTTGATGGTTTTGTGTGGTCGATATTTGAGGTGTTTCTGTGGTGCGACCACTTATCAAGTGGATGGCACTGGCCGAGGCATTTGACTCATTTTTGCTTGTACTAGCTGCATTTCTAAAGCTCACAGGTCCTCGAGTAGGCTGTTGTGAAAAACCAGGAGGGCGGATTTGTGAGTTATTAGGATTTTGTACTGTTTGAGCAGGTAGTTGTGGTTGAGGTGGTAATTGAGAACGAATCTCGGTCAATTGTTTTTGTACCTCGACTTGACTTTGAGCTAGTTGCTTTTGAACCTCAACTTGGTTCTGAGCCAGCTGTTGTATGAGTTTCATCAAGTCACGATAATCAGAGGCAAGTCCTTGTGATGGTGTAGTCAAGGGTTGTAGTGGTGGTTGGACTTGTTGTGTGAATTGATTTTGATTTGACCCTTGTTGAGTGACTTGATATCCTGAATTGTTTGTTGGGGCCTTCCATGCAAAGTTTGGATGGTTCCTCCATCCTGGATTATAGGTGGAGGAATAGGGGTTGCTATTAGGATTCCCCTGCATCCAATTAATTGCTTCAGGATTAATTTGCTCATCTAAAGGGATAGATGGTTGGTAAATCTCTGGTTCCATAGGTGTTTGTGGAATAGGGGCTACCTTGCAAACTGACAGGGTAGTTTTCTCTAATACAAGATTCCCTACAGTTTTAGTCAATTGCTCCACTTGTTTGGCCATCAACTCTACTTTGTCCAACTTTGAAGCAATGATTTGAATGTCCGAGGATGTGTCTCCATTTGTTGTTGCATAGTCTATGGCTTGGACTGGTCTTTTATGTCTATTATAGAGCTCTATAGAATAATTGTTGACGGAGTTATCTGCCATATCCTCATATAATTGCCATACAAAGTTCTCATCCTTATTCAAGTAGTTGCCTTCACAAGAGCCGTCGACAACTCTCTTGTATGTTTCAGTTAAGCCCTCATAAAATATTTGCACTTGCTTCCATTTTTCGATTCCATGATGTGGACATTTTCGTAAAAGATCTCTAAATCTTTCCCATGCTTCATGTATCGGCTCTGTGGGTTTTTGGGTAAAGTGAGAAATGGCATGCCTAAGGGCATTGGTCTTACCAATGGGGAAATATTTCTTTAAGAATGCCTCTCTCAACTCGGTCCATGATCGAATCGGAACTTCATAACTACGAAGCCATTGGCTTGCTTTTTGTTGAAGGGAGAACGGGAAGGCTCGGAGGTAAACATGTTCTTTGTTTACCTCCCCTGTGTTTAGTGTATCGCAGGCTGCTACGAAATCCTGAAGGTGCATTATAGGGTCCTCGGTCTCTTCTCCCCGAAATTCGGGGAGGAAGGAAATAGTTGCAGGTTTTATTTCAAAGTTTCTCGCTTCTGCGGGAAGTTGGATGACTGATACGAGTTGATGATTAGCACGATTGTAGTGATTTCGTGTTGGTATTGGTGGTGGGTTAGTTAGCCCTTGATGTGCTATCAATTGTCGAACTTGGGCATATTGCGCCTCTTGGCGTTCTGTCATTTTTTGTAATTCTTGCATTATTACAGTGAGTGGATCAGGAGGAGATGGTACACCAGCCATGGGTTTTGTCTCAGGCTTGACTTTGGATTTTAGAGGATAGAATGGATCGAATTCAAGGGGATCAGTAAGGGGATTCCTTAATGACCTCCTGCCAAGCATACACAAATCAAACACCAAACAATTTGTTTATTCCCACTCAACGCTTATAGTTTAGTTTTTTTTCTTTTAAGTTTTGATTTGCAGACAAGAATACAAGTTGATTACGTTTCCTAAGATATCTAGCGGTTCAGAATAATTCAATGGTTACCACAATGCCGTTCTTTTGGTTCTAAGGCCAGTCAGAGGGTAAGTAGGCTGGAGCCTTTTTTAGATCAACTTGGATCTTAAACCCCTCGTCTTTCTTAGTTAAACACCTCAGGGACGAGTATACTAAGCAATGTAGTTTTCAGAAAATTATCAAGAACCGCGGGATTTGGGCTCTGGTCCTAGGGCTACGCGTGTGCGTGCGATTGTGAGAATGGTGCAACAAACAAGTTGGCAAACAAAATTTTGTTTTGTGGTTTTTTTGTCACCGCTTTAATTTAATCCGATTAAGATGTATTTTTTTATCTTGATTAGTCGGCAAACAATTAAAAGATCTTTTTTTTAAATGCAAGGTGGGACTATGGGGAAGAAATCCTACGGAGATGCAATGCAATACAGAAAAAGAAGATGATTTTTTTGTTTTCTTTTTAATATGCGCAAACAAAGAAATAAAATAGATCCTAGTTTTGCCTAAGAAAAGAGAACTTATCGCGAGAGTGCTGCAAATATATATTTTTTAACTTCACGTTGATGTCCAATGCAGCTCCTTTCCAATGCGACTTGTCCCCTGCAGAAAAAAGAAAGATGGTAAAAAGCAAAATGTAAACAAAAAACTTTTTTTATATAAAACGTGAATAATTGCCTGTCCCCGGCAACGGCGCCAAAATGTTGGAGCGTATTTTCGAGGGTATAAGTACCCGATTTTTACGTCGGATAGTCGTTGAGAACCCACAAAAATACACTTCGAACAAATAAATTACCGGACTTATCTATATTATGCACAAGGCAAAGTATAGGGTAAGTCAGGGTCGAATCCACAGGGACAGGAAGATTCTGCACTTTATTTTGAAAATAAAAATACTTTTATAAGTTTGCAAAATGTTTGAATAACAAAAATTGGAGATGAAATTTGGAGAAGACAATAGTGCAGGTCGGTAAGTGTTGATCGCTCCCCTTCTATGCAGCAACTTCCAAATGGACTCGTACGCGCTAAGTCTTCGCGAAATTGGATATCCTGGCGAGGTGAGTTGGATGCGATTACAATCGCGAATCAAGCTCAAACCTCGTGTCACGTCCCGATTCTCCAAGAGTCGAGGATGATCGCCGTTAGATATGGATCGTCGCGATAGTTTTGACGAATTCCTTCACGAAAGAGATAACAAAATAAGACAGATATAAAAATATAAAGTAATAAAATAAAAGCAAAATAAAAATATGATGATCGGCGGCTCGGGAGGAAGCTTCTGGAGTCGGATTCGCAAAGGGGCCGAGAAAATGATGGTTGGCGGACGTCTATGGCGTTGGATGACTTTTGGCGGCACTCGGGGTGGAGCCTCAGGAGTCGGATTCACTGAGGGTCCGAATGCACAAGTCGACGAGAACACTTTGATGCTTCGTCGCTAAAAAAATGAATGACTAACTATGGTGGCGAGATTTTGTGGGATGATGACGGAATTGGTGGGACATACTTTAATTGATAATGGCAATGGTGTATTGATCAGATAGAATAATCGGATGATGCTTCCTCAAAAATTGCCCGAATGGGGAAGATGCTTGTGTTATATATACACGCATGCATCGTCGTTTCAAACCAAGGGATACACCCTTCCGATAAAGCATGCATCCATTCATATGTCGTTTGCATCTTTTCGAAATGGCCCCCAAAGACAGCCACACCTTTTCCCATTAACGTGCATACCTTTTTACAATAATGGCAAATGTTCAAATTCAATGATGGTTTAACCATCAATTCTCAAACATATATTTGCAAAGTGCGTACACATCTCATGGATTGTGCACCACATAAAAAATGCATGGTGCATTTATACCCAAATCTATATTGGGCATCCACGTTCCATGCTTATGTAGTGTTTAGTTGTGAACATGCCCATCATTGGAAAAACATGGTGAATTCTCACATCACCTTCTAGTGATTTTTCAATCCCTATTTTTTCTTTTTATGTTGAATGTTTAGCAAAATATAAAGAGATCAAATGGTAACAACAGTTTCCTTACGGCAGGGGAGGATGAATAAGATTATGGATACAGATATCAAATGAACTATTCAAATGAAGAAATAATCATGCATATATATTAATTATGGACCATTTGATGCATGATGAATATAATGCCACTTGCTCAAAATGTTATGAAGCGAAAATTGTGTGATTTAGCTTGTGGACTAGTTTAAGTTTGGCATAGTTATATAATGAATATGATATTCATCAAAGTCTCGATGAGACGGTACCATTTCTCCCTTGTCTCCAAGCAGTAAATGAGGAGGGGCACGATCACTAGCATGATAGCTTTAGCAATACTTTGAAAAATCCAACAACACTTGTGGGAGTTCCTACTTTGTGCTAGTGTCGATAGGTAGCTCGCTGACCCGCACCCTCGATTAAGGTTTCTTACAACTTGATATTCCATGCACACACCCAAATATTTGGGCTCTAATCCTTATGTTTAGAGTATCTCGTTTAGTCTGGAAGGTACATGTGTCCAATGATGGGCGCTGCTCTCCCAAATTAAGGTTTGATTTTATTCTAATCATTTTAATCGACCTTGTTGGTAGTCTCGGTTTTAGATTATGTTATCATTGTGGGTCTTCATGAGCATAAAGATGTCATTTACGATTAGTCCCAATTACTTTTTAACTCATATGAGAAAAGAGAGGGATGAATCTAGAAAAACCAATGCACGATGAAACTATGACGTATACTCAGATAGAGGACATACATTCTTCCCAGCATTCTTCGTGTAGAATGCATAACAGAATTGACATTATTCTAGATGAGTGCAATCGATGAAAACTCTCCTAAACTGATAGTTCTATCAGCCGTGAAGAAAAGATTTTTGCTTTGGCAACATTGAACGATCTATAATACGTATGTTGAAGTGATGTGTGCCCTAAAATTATAGTTGAGCACAAGCAAATAAATTTTAATCCACCGTAAGTGCAGATCCCAATTCCACGACACAACACACTTGGGCCCCTAACCACACAACAAGGGTCAAAACATGCCGAAGTATCCCCACGGAAAAAATAGTAAAGTTTAATTACAAGAAATAAGGGTCCAAAGAGACCCTTTGAAAATGCAGGAAAGTAAAATCTAGTCAAATCTCTCTCAGAAGAACTAAAAATCGATAAATCTTTGTAGATCCTTGAATTTTCCCAAAAATGCTCCGAGCTATCAGCAAAGAGAGGAGATGCGGTTAGTATCTTTTAAGAGAGAAATGTAGTGAGAATAAGAAATTTTAAATGCAAAATATGAAAAATGAGAGAAAATAGTCACGAAAATTGAAATCATATTATTTAATTACAAAAACGTAATCTAAAACCTTAAAAATACGCCATTACCCGGCAACGAAGCCATATGATGAATCGAAATCTACTGTTTAATAGTAGAGTCTACATGGTAGTAAAGGAGGTAGGAAACGATTCTTTAAAAATCATAAGTTTTGATATTGTGGAGTATTTTCACTTGGTAAGTGTAACAAGGTCGAACTCAATGAACAATGATATCTAGTTGCGTAGTTTCAAATTAATTTAGCTAATTATTTGTTTGCAATAATGAATTTCAGTGTTAGCAAAATAAAGCTAAGATAGAGAGATGTGGAGCAAATAAGAAAATGAATAACACAGCAATATCGAAATAAAATGATCAATGATTTTTCTATCTTTAATCCTCAATAAAATGATTATTTAATTCCAAAATGATTGACATATCTTAAGAGATATATTCAAGACATATTTTTCATTTAAATACAAGATTGCACGCTACTGGATCAATAAATAACTAAATATTCCTGCAAATAATGAGGGCAATGATAATTCTCAAGAAGAGATGATGTCTATTTCCTTACAATTTAGTCCTCAAATAATAATTTCAGAAACACAAAGAAGTCAATGAATGAATTAATAAATCCTTCTCATTGGACCCATGTAGAGATAAATCAATTTTTCTCAAAAAAAAATGTCAAAAACCTCATAATATAAATTGCATCTATTAGTTAACATCAAATTAAAATTTTTAATTTCCCATATGCTTTGATCAAACTGAAGTGCATACTATATGAAATAGGGTAAAATAAGCTTCAAAATGGGATTTTATACGCTAAAAGTGGAGTTCAAATGATAAAGATATTCAATGTTTAAAGTTTCAAGGAGTAAATTGCAAAGAAAATAAAACTTCTATATCAAAATGGTCCCCATAAGAACTTATCTGTAATTTTCAAAACCCGTTAGGTGTCTGTTGTAGCTTGCCCAATTATGTAATTATTAGGAGTCAGGAAGACGTGCTCGTAAAATTTCCTAGGTCATATGCGCAACACGCATCACCAGGGTCTCTTCGAAATTCTGGAAAGCAGTGGGGGCTCAATCACAAATTCATCAAACCACGTGCATGTAGCACGCGACCAAATGTGTTCGGGCAGCGATCCGGCATGAACCTCCATGTGTCTTCATTTCCTTGCTTCAATGTGATATGAAGCTTCACAGCTTGGATAAAGGCTCAAGGACGATCTTAGCCACTCACTCTTGTCTTATTTCATGATAGTTTGATTACCACGTGGTGCACTCGATGAAGGCTTGATCTACGACTCCAGTTTGAGGATGGATGGACATCCCATATGCTCTTGTTCTTAACCGATCATGAGTTGTACAATCTGACATGGGTATCTCTTCTTTGATGAGTTGGTGGTGCTGGTGCCAAACGTTGATGGTGGTTATAAGGGGGAAGTGCAGAGATGCTTCAGGTGTCGCTGTGATGCTCCGGGCATGGTCCTGGTTTTGTAGTCATTTGAAAACAAGCAACACATGAATGAGGGAGGTGTGGGACTTTTGCGGAGATGGCAGAGAGGCAAATTCGAGCTCTTACCTTTGCGAGGCTGGAGGTTGAGAGATATGGAATTTAGAAAATAAGTGAAGCAGGTGATTGTGAGGGGGATTCTATCGATGATGTAGGAATTCGAGAGATGAGCGTAGGTGAGGAATCAAATATGAAAATGGGGCCTGGGTATCTAGATCAGAGGGGGAAAAGGGGTGCCTGGAGCTTGCAAACGGATCAAGGAATGTATATGAGATGATGAAGTGGGGATATGGTGCGGTTGAGGTTTTCTTGAAGAATGAGGAGATGGTCCTCCTCGGTGCTTTCCACTCAAAGGTCCTAGCAAACAGGGACCCACTCTGCTGCTTGGGGGAGCAATAACTCGGTCGGAGATTAGCCGAGGATCGCACATGACTGCCTCTTAGTCGTAGCTTGACGGAGGTTTCGCCAATCGCTATCACCTAGAGTGGAGAAACATAACTAGAGAAGTCTGGTAGTAGTGGATTCTTGAATGGAAAGAGGTGGAGGTGATTTTATAGAGGGATGATATGAGGTGTATCGATAAAAAGGAGGTGAATTGAATGGCTGGAGAAGTCATCGATTATGCAAGCATTACATGCAGATCAAAATCAAGATGAATGACGAAAAAGTGGAAAGGGGATCTAAGGGAGAAATTTGTGGTTTGGTGAGGGGTAACGGTCGAGAAGGAATCGGAGCTAAACAAAGAGCAATTGTCGTTGGATTGGAGATGATCCAACGGTTAGGAGTGGTCACGCTTGTTGCATGTGCCGTGAGTGGCATGTGCAGAGCCTGGGCAGAGCATGACGGATAATGGTCGCTGGATCAAATCTGATCCATGACTTGAAGTGGAAGCGTTAATGGACATAGGGAGTTGACCAATCAAAGGGCGTGTGTCGACTAGGTACAAGGTTAACGAGTGACATGTCAATACACGACAAAAATGTTGACAAGAAATTTGTCTGAAGAGAAAAATAAAAGAAAATAAGAAAATAAATAGAAAGATGTGTCAAATAAAAAGATGATCAATGGAAGTTGGTTATCTCGATGAGATCTATGACTTTCACGAAGGACTCAATAAGTCAGCGATGAGATCTCGATAAGTCAGCAGTACAAAATACATTTTGTAAATGGATATTAATTGCCAACTAACCATTATATTTTTACATTATATTTATTTTTATATTTTTATTTTAATTAGTGGGTTAATTTATTTACAAGGAATACAATATTGATATAATTCTTTTGCGATTTTTATAACTTAAGAAAAAAGATGAAATAAAAACAACAAAATATGTACACAATATACTGTTTCAAACTATTTTATTTGCTCTGGATTTTGTGATTTTTAAGAATATTATTTCTTAATGACAAGTTAGTTAGTTAATTAAAGAATAAAAATGAGAAAGAATTAAGCCAACTATTTAATTTCCGTACATAAAATAATTGTCTCAACCAAGGTCAAAAGCATGATTATTTAAATACAGAATTTATTCCTAATTTCAAACACTATTAGTGAAAGTTAATTAATGAATTTCTTAGGTTTAATTTATTGATTTGTTAAGGGACTACAATCTCAAGATAGTGTAGATGAATCATGGATTCATCACCATGTCACCCATAACTAGAGTTTCAACCTCCTTATGTGTGTTGGCGTTTCTGCTCATGTCATGCTGCTAGTAACTTCACTGATTGTCGAAGAAGGAGGGAGATGCCAACTAATAAGAGGTCAGATGCGAATCAAAGGTAGTTTTCGGCGAAGGAGAGGAGGTCAATTGCTAACTATATAATCGTTGCATTCCCCTAGGTTGACGAATCATGCACACCTTCACTTAATTTTTTGAAAAAGCGATGGCTTCAAATCACCTCCAATATCAACTCGCTCTTGGTCTTAACAAAGGAAGGTACGACTCGCTCGACATTTATATGATGTTACATGTAAAGAAGAGTTTGGTAATGTGTGTTGGAAATGCTTATTTATAGAGAAAGTGGAATGTTTACATGGACAAGTTGATAGAGATGGATGGGGATGCATTATATTGGTCTGATATGCACAACTGCCCCAAAGACCAATGGACTTTGGGTTTTGATGATGGCCACCGTTTCAATTTGACATGTAACTTCTCCAAAAGTTACAATGCATTATTAAAAGATACAAGATCTCTCCTGATTGTGACATTGGTATATAAGATATACTACAACTGCATTCAATATTTCTACAAACGTCACGAGGATACAATGTGTCATTTGTCTCATGGTTATGGATTCACCAAATACGTGGTTGATATGTTAAAGTGGCAGATGGATAGGAGCAATTATCGCCAATCACTCGAATCAAGGGGCTCATTTACATTTATATGAGGTGATCACTGGGCAATGGATGGCCTAGTTTGGCATGAGGGGACTTATCTTGCACTTGCCAGGAGTGACAAGTGACAGAATCCCGTACCGCTATGCATGCACTGATTTGGCACATCAAAATATTGATGTGGACGAATTCACAGGCTTGTGTTACACATGGTCATGCTAACTTCATATTTATGAAGGTGTCTTCTACCCAAGTGGTGATAGGGAAACATTGCCAAATTTTACAACAGAGAAAATAGTTCCAGGTCCAACAAGAATACAATCCAATGGTCGACCCGAGCCAAAGGAGATTCATAATGGGATGGATATCCATGAGGATCGTGGCCGATAGTAATATGGGACTTGTCGTCGACATGGTGATAATCATCAACATAATAGTCATTTTGTTATTTGATGCATTTCTTTTCATGAATGCACATTAAAATGTGAGATGATTGCGGTGTCGACGCAAAAAGGGCAAATTGTGCCATGCCCACGTTGACGAGTGGATTGTGTCCCATGTATATACTGCAAGTTTTTTTGGGTGATGCAACTGAGCTTCACATCACTTGACTCGCACTTGATTACTACATTGGTGGAGAGATGGCGCTAGGAGGCTCTTACTTTTCACACGTGTCGTGGGGATATGATCACTTTGCTGGACGTGGATTATATATTTGGACTAAAGATAGATGGGCAGCATGTGATTACACATCATCCCCTAGATGGTCGGGACTTTGCAAGAGGCTTCTCGGAGTGAGGCATGAGAAGCCTAACATCGATGTCACATGTATCCGTATGACGTGGCTTGTAGAGCACTTCTCTGTACTTCCATAGGATGCCGACGAGGGAACTATTCTATCTCACACTCGTGCATGCATACTATAAATTTTAGGAGGGGATGTCTTTCCAAACAAGTTGGGGAATGAGGTACCCTTGATTTACCTTCCCTTGCTCGAAGACATGGAGGTATGCAGACATTTTACAGGGAGATCTGGTTGCCTAGCTTTTAGTACAAGTAGTTGTGTATCGCATCCAAAGTAGAAGCAATAGTGATTTTTGGGCATCTTGTCTTACTGCAGATGTGGGCGTGCAAACATTTTCCCCACATAGCATCCACTGTGCGTTGGAAGCCTGATTGATAGGGATCCCCTTAGGATGCCATTGGCGGGCAGATTTTGAGGTCATTACCAAGTCCACACACGTGGTACAACTGTACGGGACTCATTTGATCTTCAGACAACCTCACATGTATACAACTAAGTCTACCATGTTATTATACTATGAGTAGGTATACATGGTTTTAATATAATTATTTTCATTTACTTAGGTTGTTTGGATGCCTTATACGCCATATGTGATGCAAATGCTTCCTATATACTGCTTAGAAGCGTGAGATATGCATATTACAAGAGCACCACTTATTAATTTCTGTTTAGTTGGGTTATATACTCCGGATTGTGTCTTACGGCGGTTTAGAGTAGTATAGGGGATCCCAAGCCATGCAACATGTGCACGAAGCTCCACTCGAAAGATCTTCTAGGAAAGATCAACATTGATTATATCAAATTCCATGACAACTCTTTGAGGATGTGGGAGAACATGAGGGATTATATCATGGAGACTATCCCTATAGTGTCAGAAGCAAATGGAATCATAAACGACAACATGAATGGTACAACCGTTGAAGGATATGGTTAGATCCTCAAGCGCATCACGGAAGCATGATCGTCGTATCGGATACGACGAAGAACGACTAGTCGCACTAGTTGTTCTATGCAACGGAAATTAAAAAAAATTTATGCGACAAAACGACATGATCCTATAACACTTCTCGGATCGTTTCGTCTAAATCACAAACAAGTATTAGGGTTACCTCTTGAAGCGTGGTTGCGATCGAGTCTCTAAACAAAGAGACCTCCTGTCTCAAGTCCGAACCGACGGAGGAGACGCTTGCGAGCGCGGGGATGAACCGCATGCTTCTCACAATCCATGTTGATGATCCAAGCAGAGGATCTCCTGATTTCGACACACGAGATCCGGCATCTTCTTCACGAACGGGGCACACCGAAGGAGACGGAGATCCACGAGCAAATCATCGGGCAGCATAACGACGATGCCGCGTCGATGGAGAACCTCTCTAGGGCATCCATGGTGGACGGCCATGAGAGGGAGAGAGAGAGAAAGAGAGAGAGATTTTCTTCTCAAGCATTGTGTGTAAAGAAGAGCAACGGGGTGCCTCTCCTTTTATAGGGTTTTGGGAACCATGGATCTCAATCCATGGGACAACACAAATCCAATGATCCTCATTGATTGTGTCTCTTTCAATGGCTTAGATTTTGTTGGAAAAAATCCAACAACAATTAATTTAATAAAAATCAAATATATAATAAATATAATTTGATTTATATCAAATCAATCTCCATTGGAGAAATAGGAAAGGAGGCAAGCCTCCTTCCATAAGGAGGGTGGACGGCCACCAATTCCTCGTGGGAATTGTGGCCGTCCACTCTTCCTATATGGAAGGTGGAGCCCCTTTTCCTATTACATGAGATTACATTATCTCATGATTCTCTCCAATATTTGCAACAACTTTTGTTGCAAATTATCTCACAAAAATAAATCCAATTTATTTTGTGAACATTGAAATCATGCCATTGGAAATTTGTGAATCATATTCACAACCCGAAATAAAATGTAAATTACATTTTCAATTTAATGTCAAATGTGAATCCCATTCACATTAACATTTAATTAACAAATGTAAATTACAAACATCTCTCTCTTATATATTATAAATCACATTTATAATATATTTGATTAATATGGATATTGCTATCCACGTTATTCATATCAATGATAATTAAATCATATTTTATCACCTTGGATCTCATTTCTCTTGTTCTCAAATAATATGAATCACATTCATATTACTTACATATTTAATAATTAAATCACATTTAATTATCTTATATAACTCTCTTTATAATATGAATCAAATTCATATTACTCATGATAATTAAATCATATTTAATTATCCATTTTCTCAATGCTTGGATACATATATCAACATTAGAATTATCCATGAACTCCTTCAAGGATAATGCGCTTTCTCCGCATATACTTGGAGATAAGAACAGGGTGATTGTATTGTTCCACGTATAGTGACTTGGATATTGAGATCAAATCTCAAATCCAGATTGCAGACTCCATAGATGCTTGATTAAATCAAGACCGTAAATCTAATCTTCTCATTACATCTGAATCACATTCAGATCAATGTACAACATTTGGACTAAGATCAACTTACTTTTCTACTGATAGGAGTCACTAAAATCCAGACCCGTTTCATCACTCCCTAGGAATGGAAGCGTCATGGTTATACAATCGTTTATGATCATATCACCCTCAGGTATTCCCAATACGTGTACATCCTGCATACTGGAAGACTCAGATTAAACCTGAAGTATTTGATCAACGTTATACTGTCTACTTCATGGTTTTATCAGTAAGTTTCTCATTCGATCATTGGGAGTCGGTATCGATCATATACTTTCCAAAAGCATATATCATACCTAGGTATTGATCACATACTTTCCAAAAGTATATATCAAACCTACAAATTCGGTCAAGCTTCCAAAGCGAGACGACCGTGCACGGAATTTGATTCTTCCCAATATCTCATGAGTGAGCTCATGTCTTCCGGTTCAGTAACTGAACCTGTATGATCCATTTGAGAGATCGTATTACTCATATGCCATTACATGCACACCAGCGCGCTGGTGTATAGACCTTGGTTAGGTCATCAACCTATTGGTCTGCCAAATGTACATAATCAGACATATATCAACACATCTGTCTCCGGTCAGAGGATGCGTGCCTGTATCATGACAGCATACGATATAGGTCTTTGGTTATCTCGATCTCGTTAAGTCAACTCTTTGATCTAACTAATCTGATACCTCTGAATCTCTATTCCTATGCAGAGGACCTGCATCAAGAGGTCGGTCAGATATCAACCTTTAGAGATAAGGATTGCCATCTCCTACTCAGGCTGGAGATCATCTCTTAACAATCATTTGACGGTGCTTGATGAGTCCTCAATCTAACTCTTTAGATATTCATCCAAGCACCAGCCTCTATGATTCAATAGTTGAATCAACAGCTGTATGAACATCAAGATGGCCATGGTACATAACCCTAATTGTACTAAGGGACCTATTATGCAAATTATTTATTCTTCATATGAGATCAGGGAATGATATTTGCAATATCATTTATTGCAAAATGGCTCGCCGTGGGCTCGCATGTCCAACAATATCCCACTAGCCCAAAGAGCCATTAATAGGCTAATCATTTAAACCTGCACTCATGTGACAATCATAGGCTACTTAGAAAATAGCTAGGTAAGATGATCAGTCACTTTGTTCCTGCGAGACTACGCCAAGTCCTTTTACGGCACTTGCATATCCCCAGTAACAGTGCTCGCATCTAATGCGAATGTTACATCTCATGCAACCAATACTCAATCTTGTTAAAGTTATTATAGTGTCCTTGACACTATAGCTTAATAATTGTTATAACCAGTATTTCCATAATCCTTATCAGAATACCCTTATTTATGAAGATCTCTATCTCCAAAGGTATCTAGGGTTAAGACCTTTTAGATCACTATCTATATAGTCTTAATTTATTGAAGATAAGACTTTGAGATTACTATCTCAAAAATCTTGTCATCTTTGAAGATAATGTTATTTATGCAATCAAGTGTTTTATCTCCATAGTAAAATTAGTAACAGTTTACTACTCCCACTGCATGGCAGTCATCTGGCTTTTGTACACATCTAGCACATACTCGGCTTCTCAGAACTGATTCCCAAGGGCAAGAAGTTCTAGCATTCACTTCCTCAACTCTTTGAGGTGCTATTCCTTTAGACATGTCAGAACCATATCTTAAGGGATGGAAGACTTTCTTGAAATTTTCCAAAAAATGGAATATGTTCAAGGTGTACTACTATTGTGACAGTCCTAAAACCCTCTTCTCTTTGCTTCTGAACACCTTCAGAACTAAGATCCAAGAGGTATCCTTGAGATCATATCTCAAGTTATGGAACAACCAGATTAGAAAACACTTATTGTTATCCTTATATCATTTTAAATGATTAGGATATCATCTACATTTAGCACGATGAACACAAAGGCCTTCCCACTAAGCTTCACGTGGCTCATCAAGATTCCATCTGAAATCATAACATTTATAATTTCATCTAATCTTATAGTCCAACTTCAAGAAACTTATTTGAGTCCATAGATGGATTTTTCTAGCTTGCATACCTTGCTTTCCTCAACCATGAAGCCCTGGGGCTACTTCATGTGAATATCCTCATAGAGGTATTCATAGAGGAACGCAATCTTGACTTACATCTTGAAGATGCAACAGTCAAGTTGCATAACCAAAGATAGCAATATTATGATGGTTTTAAGCATGGTCACTGAAGATCAAGTCTCATCGCAAGCAATATCTTCTCTTTCGTGTGTAGCTCATGGCTACGAACCGTGCTTTGAAGGTCTCTACCTTCTCATCAGGTTCCTTTTCTCTTGAAGATCCAATTACACCTTTACAGGTTTTACCCATGTAGGTGGATCATCGAGGGTCCATATACAACACTTGTATATGAAGTCTACATTAGACTTTTATTGCTAACATTCATCTATCCATATTATGATCTTTAGAAGCTTCATCACATGAAGTTCAATCAATGTCAGATTTCTCTGACACATGGAATCCTTCCTCAAACTCATTTGAAGAGGTATTAGTGTTTCATCTTTAATCGTCCTTTTAGTTTCCAATTTCAGGAGCCTCCTTATCTTTTCAAGATTAAATGAGTTCCTACACTTCATTTTCATCTTGATTCTTAAGAGTCTCTACCTCTAAGAATCACATTCTCAGAGATGAGATATTTTACGAATCACAAGGTCATAAAGTAGGTATCCAATACCATCCTTTATTTTCCTAATGAAGCAGCACTCTCAAGTGCTAGATTCCAGCATGCATGGAGCCATATTAAGGATATATATAGTAGTCTCTACTACACACACATATATATATACCTGGAAACTAAGGGATAATTATGCTAAAAATCATCATTGAAAAAGATCATGTCACACATGATCCAATTGTATCTCCCTATAACTCTATTGAGTTAAGGTGTGTTAGGAGGGCTGAGATAGAAATGATATTCATATCTCCATAAGGTATTCTTTGAATTCATCTAACAGGTACAAGTTACCTTGATTAGATCAAATTCATTTTATCTTCCTTCAAACTTTGGTTGTAGACCAAAATTATGTGAAATCTTTGAACATTTCAAAGGTTTCTAAGTTAAGAGAAGAAATCTCATATCATACATAATCATCAGTAGAAATCACATATCCATAATGTTTACTATGATATAGATGATCCGCGTACATTAATATGTATGAGATCATGAATACATTGACATCTTACACCATTCCCAAAGAATAGTGTATTGGACATTTTACTTTGAATACAATATTCATAAGTATATAAGTTTTGAAATTTTAGACATTCTAAAGTTTCATTTCTTACTAGTCTATTGATCAAATTAATAGACAAATGTAGAGGGCTTGATGCTAGATCATTGTCAAATGATCTTCATCCTCCTATTGATCTTAAGGTTTAATTTCAATATTTAGAAATGTTAATGAACCATTCATTAATTTTCTAAGTGGAGTCCACTAGATTTTAGATTACTATCTGAAATATCTCCATCATAACTCTTTATGATAGGTCCATTCCAGAACTCATGTTTATTTCCAACATATAGAAACAAACAATGATTGTATTCTAATGTCTAGGTCATAGAGACATTCTCTAAGACTAAGGGCTCTCCCACTGAAATTATGAAGTCTAGTGATCCAATGGAAATTGTTGCAACAATTGCATCAAAATCCATGTAGATGACTATTAAACCTGAAGATCAAATTCTCCAGTCTTCTAAAACGTATGCAACCCATTGCAAGTGTTGTTAGAAGGTTGAGATACAATTACAAGAATTTATCCAATAAGCAAGTCAATATCAATGATTTATGTAGATTATTCTGATGCTCTATCCGAGTCATTCTCTAAGGATTCTAGACAAACTTGATAGTCATACTATCAACACATCAACTTATTGCAGTATTGGCATTCATCCAACTCTCTGGATGACATATGGAAGTCATAGATGTACAGTCAACTCTTTGACCATACTTCTTACTCGGGTTCAACCCATGCTTCCACTGTGCTCCCTTTATCTATAAACAACCATTGTTTAAGACTAAGGATCTCTTATGTTAAATGCAAAAGAATTCAATGTAAGAGCATTTCAACATTTATACATGCCTCATTAAATTCATACAATATGAATATTTTGAAGCTTCACGAATGACTAGAGTATAGACAGTAGAATAATGACACTCATCATGTCTACATCCATCTAGACTCTTAAAACATTGGTTCAGGTAGGTATTCAAACAATTTGAATACATCATCTCTTATAGAGCCACCATTCTGCACGATGCAGAGAATCACGTCATTCATGATTAAATGTCAAGAGCACATATGTATGCCAGAACATCTTCTTAGATTTTATAAGGATTAATTGACAATTGTGATCATCATCGACATGTCACTTCCAAAGTACATCCGATGAGATCAAGATTATAGAGACATACAAACCCTAGGGTTGTAGTCCTATTATCTATTTAATTGTCATTCCTCAATATTATGAGAAAACTTGCATATTGCAACCACATACATTATTTGTCCAATTGCAAGTACAATATCTTGCTCATGAGTCCAATCCATGATATTTTACTGGTTATTATTGAGTATAACATTGAGTGGGTTTAATGAAGGATTATCTAAAATAAGAAAAATGCATAAATTTTTATACACACACACACACACATTTTACTTTGATTCAGGAATTTTTATATAAATTTTTGTCTTGCCTTGTCAACACTGAAAGTTCATTCCCTTAATCACTTTCAATGTAAGAGATATACTTACCATTATATCTCAGCAAGATATGGGATCTCCTTCCTTATCTTTATTACATCCCAATAATATGAGAATCTGCAACTTCGATAAAAAGAAGCGGGAACACATTCCACCTTGCAAGTCCAACTTGCATCTCCCAATTCGGTCTTTAACACCCGGGCCCACCACCCCTAAGGCGATGTTGACCTGTCATTAATTGAACCAACCGTCAACAAGAATAGTACTCGCTATACGCAATCCAATATCGCCTCAATAATATGAGGATCCGATATTGGGGTCACTACGTATACGGTCTTACTCTTTCGAGAAGCAAAGAGCCCGATCCAGATGCGCTTGCATACAGGAGCTGTCACTTCGGACAGGCGTCTCCCACACGCAATCCCTGGCGACGGAACTCTTCGCCTTGACGGGAGACCATAGATGTCACTTATGTGATCCTCCATCTCATATTCAAATTTTAATTAATTATCATGAATCACATTCATATAATTAATTCTTCCATGGGAAATAATAACTCTATTCATAATAGAGTGTCTCAATTGGACATAATCAATTTAATCATATTAAATTAATTATCAATCCAATTCAATCAACAAACTTGATCATTTTTACTTGAATATATATATGGTGATATCTCAAAATCCGTATTAATTCGAATTTTAATAATTAGAAAAATACACCTTGATTTTCTCCGGCATTATACAATCCCTACCCGCTGTCATGGCCAGTACCGACGAGAGTGGGATGGACCACATACGTTGCAACCCGCAACCCCAATGCTCTCCGACTAGACACCATATCCATCTCGGGAAAGCATAATGCCAGATATATCAATTTGTACTTGAGATGATCATCGGTTTTTCAACCGAAATTATACCATATAGTAATAATCAAAACATTTTTGATTGTAAGGAAATTTGCTACACAAATTCCCAATCCTATTCAAGCATCAAGTTTGATGATTGTGTTTCCAATTAAGATTTAGATCAACTAATCAACTAATTGGTTGAGGTCAAGTCAATTAAGTAAATAATCATCTTCCAATATTTCACAAATTTTTTTCATGATTATTCTATGAAATTAACAATTAATTTCACTAATTGACAATCACTTAGTTCTAGATTAGGACTGTAATTTTAGTAGTGACCCCTAATCAATAAAATCAACATATCTCAATCAATTTAAATCCAAATTAGACAAACTCAATTTTCAAAGACTGCTAACTTGATCTAGGATAGAATCCAAGTGATGTTTCACGTATTTCGAGGCGTATCTAAACAGTAATTAACTCATTAATCAGGTTAAGATCTGCAGTACCCGCAACAGTGCATATATGTTCATTAAAACAACCATATCTTGAGCATACAAAATCCGATTTACGCAAACTCAGATCCTATGATTTCCTTATTTAATGGGGAACAAAATCCAAGTAAATAATTCGTGCTTAAACATTTTAAACATGACCGAAATTAGTTACTAAACAGATCTGCGAAATCAAATGCGATAAAAACTTTCGCGACCTTAACGAACCCAAGTCGTCCTCGGTTTGCGAATCATATTCGAAACCGTCGACCTAAGGATCTGATACCACTTGAAGGATATGGTCAGATCCTCAAACGCATCACGGAAGCGTGATCGTCGTATCGGATACGACGAAAAACGACTAGTCGTACTAGTTGTTCTATGCAGCGGAAATTAAAACAATTTTATGCAACGAAACCACATGATCCAAGAACATTTCTCGGATCGTTTCATCTAAACCACAAACAAGTACTAGGGTTACCTCTTGAAGCGTGGTTGCGATCGAGTCTCTAAACAAAGAGACCTCCTGTCTCAAGTCCGATCCGACGGAGGAGATGCTTGCAAGCGCAGGGATGAACCGCGCGCTTCTCACAATCGATGTTGATGATCCAAGCGGAGGATCTCCTGATCTCGACACACGAGATCCGACATCTTCTTCACGAACGGGGCACAACGAAGGAGACGGAGATCCACGAGCAAACCATCGGGCATCATAACGACGATGCCACAACGATGGAGAACCTCTCTAGGGCATCCATGGTGGACGGCCATGAGAGGGAGAGAGAGAAAGAGAGAGAGAGATTTGCTTCTCAAGCATTGTGTGTAAAGAAGAGCAATGTGGTGCCTCTCCTTTTATAGGGTTTTGGGATCCATGGATCTCAATCCATGGGACAACACAAACCAATGATCCTCATTGCTTGTGTTTCTTTCAATGGCTTAGATTTTGTTGGAAAAAATCCAACAACAATTAATTTAATAAAAATCGAATATATAATAAATATAATTTGATTCTATATCAAATCAATCTCCATTGGAGAAATAGGAAAGGAGGCAAGCCTCCTTCCATAAGGAGGGTGGACGGTCACCAATTCATCATGGGAATTGTGGCAGTCCACTCTTCCTATGTGGAAGGTGGAGCCCCTTTTCCTATTACATGAGATTACATTATCTCATGATTCTCACCAATATTTGCAACAACTTTTGTTGCAAATTATCTCACAAAAATAAATTTAATTTATTTTGTGAACATTGCAATCATGTCATTGGAAATTTGTGAATCATATTCACAACCCGAAATAAAATGTAAATTACGTTTTCAATTTAATGTCCAATGTGAAACACATTCATATTAACATTTAATTAACAAATGTAAATTACAAACATCTCTCTCTTATATATTATAAATCACATTTATAATATATTTGATTAATATGGATATTGCTATCAATATTATTCATATCCATGATAATTAAATCATATTTAATCACCTTGGATCTCATTTCTCTTATTCTCAAATAATATGAATCACTATCATATTACTTACATCTTTAATAATTAAATTACATTTAATTATCTCAGATAACTCTCTTTGTAATATGAATCAAATTCATATTACTCATGATAATTAAATCACATTTAATTATCCATTTTCTCAATGCTTGGATACATATATCAACATTAGAATTATCCATGAACTCCTTTAAGGATAATGCGCTTTCTCCGCAGATACTTGGAGATAAGGACATGGCGATTGTATTGTTCCACGTATAGTGACTTGGATATTGAGATCAAATCTCAAATCCAGATCGCGGGCCTCCCATAGATGCTTGATTAAATCAAAACCGTAAATCTAATCTTCCCATTGCATCTGAATCACATTCAGATCAATGTCCAACGTTTGGATTAAGATCAGCTTACTTTTCTACTGAGAGGAGTCAATAAAATCCAAACCCTTTTCATCACTCCCTAGGAATGGAAGCGTCATGGTTATACAATCGTTTATGATCACATCACCCTAAGGTATTCCCAATACGTGTACATCCTGCATAATGGAAGACTCAGATTAAACCTGAAGTATTTGATCAACTTTATACTGTCTACTTCATGGTTTTATCAGTAAGTTTCTCATTTGATCATTGGGAGTCGGTATCGATCATATACTTTCCAAAAGCATATATCATACCTAGGTCTTGATCATATACTTTGCAAAAGTATATATCAAACCTACAAATTCAGTCAAGCTTCCAAAGCGAGATGACCGTGCAGGGAATTTGATTCTTCCCAATATCTCATGAGTGAGCTCATGTCTTCCGGTTCAGTAACCGAACCTGTATGATCCCTTTGAGAGATCGTATTACTCATATGCCCTTACATGCACACCAGCGCGCCGGTGTATAGACCTTGGTTAGGTAATCAACCTATTGGTATGCCAAATGTATATACTTAGACATATAGCAACACATCTATCTCCGGTCAGAGGATGCGTGCCTGTATCGTGACAGCATACAATATAGGTCTTTGGTTATCTCGATCTCGTTAAGTCAACTCTTTGATCTAACTAATCTGACACCTCCGAATCTCTATTCCTATGCAGAGGACCTGCATCAAGAGGTCGGTCAGATATCAACCTTTAAATATAAGGATTGCCATATCCTACTCAGGTTGGAGATCATCTCTTAACAATCATTTGACGGTGCTTGATGAGTCCTCAATCTAACTCTTTAGATATTCATCCAAGCACCAACCTCTATGATTCAATAGTTGAATCAACAACTGTATGATCATCAAGATGGCCATGGTACATAACCCTAATTGTACTAAGGGACCTATTATGCAAATTATTTATTCTTCATATCAGATCAGGGAATGATATTTGCAATAACATTTACTGCAAAATGGCTCACCATGGGCTCGCATGTCCAACAACCGTATCACCCGATGGTTCATTGTTAGACACGAGTGCATTACGTATTTTGCTGTAAGTAACACTTAAAACATCATTGCATTTTCAAAATATCAAGAATATGACTCAAGCCTTTCTCCTTTTTAAGTATCAAGATTTAGAGAGATCCATCTGGTGAGGGATGACCCTTATCGTGTGGTATTTTTGACGATTGATTCTGGCGTCGACTAGTAGATGCCATTGAGCGACAGTTTAGAGATGGCCAGATGATGACGAGGAGATCAGAGGAAATGAAGAAGGGGACTCTACAGAACGAACTCCTACTGAGCGGGGTCGAGGATGTGATGGTGCAAGAGTTGTGGGAGGATGATGATGGCATGGACACAAGCATCTGATCGTGATGATTTTCAGACTTCTTTTCATGTTCATTGCATCCCTGATAGCCCGTCCACACCAGCATCCCAAGGAGAGGGTTCTTACTATCATCAGTCCTTCGCGTTGCTCCCGTTGCCGTTACTTCATATGAACATCGTTGAAGTTATCAACAGATCTCGAATTTCGGAGATTGACCAAGCTAGTCAGATCTTGCCCGCAACCCAACTAGAGCCCAAGATGCCTCCGCAAGAATCGAGGAAAGGCAAGCAAGGCTTAGATTTTCGTAGAAGGAAGCGTGTGTGATGTACTTGTCTTATATAGTTCTATGCATCATAATGTATATCAAATGAACAATTTCTTGTTATATCATGAGTCTATGTAGTTCTATGTATCCAGACCGAATCGTGAAGTAACAATTTTATTTATGAGATGTTCTGCAATCAATTTTCGTGTATGCTATTATCATTACTCAAGATAGAAACTCCATAAAATACAAGATGCGAATTGAAATCCGCCTATTCGATACAACATATATAAATGACAGAAGCTCAATCAGAGCTGGTGCAACTTCTTGAAAGGCAGACAAAGACGAAACATCAACCCACGACTTTCTTGGCCGTGACTTCAACCCGCAGCTCCTTTACAAAGAAGCTGTGAGTTATCGAGTTAAGGTTACGACTTATTTACCGTACTTAACAAAATGTATATGTTACGACTTATTTACCGTACTTAACAAAATGTATATTATCGTAAAGGTCATGTGGAATAACTTTTCACGAGAATTGCCCATGCGGATATATTAAATACAAAATATCTTCTATGTACAAAAGTTTCTTAAATACCCGTATAAAACTATATTAAATAAAAAATTTATTCTATATTATACAATATCATCGGAAAACCGATTTCGCCTTGGCGGGCGCGACCCACGGGCGGAAGAGAAACGAGACATGCACATTTCCTCCGCCATGGCCGCCGCCACTCCGCCTGTGTATCGTATGCATCGCCCTTCCTGGACTTCGGCTTCTTTCAATCTCTGTTTACGGTCCATCAAATTTGGCTCTGCTCCTGCCACCGGCGTTTCCTTGGCGCCTTTCATGACGAGGAGGCGGGCCTCCTTTCGGCGGCGCCGCCGAAGCTACTCCTCTGTCGTCAGGGCCAAGGCCAATGAGGACAGGGACTACTACGCCACACTGGGTATCAGTAGGGACGCGTCTCCACAGATGATCAAGGCCGCGTATAGAAGCCTCGCCCGCAAGGTAAATGGTATACGCTTCAGTATTTTGGTTAATTTATCGCCCCCTTGTTTTTCCTACTTCTTTAAATTTAGGTTAATTTATTAACCTGTTCTATAATTTGCTGGATGGATATCTCCGTGCATCGGCATCAGCCGGATGCTTTTAATGGTCATTGGTCTGACGTCAGTTCGATATCCTTCAGTTTCAGTTAGCCGTACCAGTGAAAATTGCAAGCATCTTCAATTTAGATAAAACAAAGTTGAAAACCTAAGTTGCGAATAAACCAAGCACTGTTAAATTCTAAATCAAATGCACCTGAAGATACGGATGTGCACGAATTATTTCATGGTCATTCTATTATTTTCCCTTGTTGGAGCTTTAACCGTCTGAAACTAATTTATGATTGTTCTTCTTTAGTATCACCCAGATATGAATAAAAATCCTGGAGCTGAAGAGAAATTCAAGGAGATTAGCACTGCATACGAGGTTATCTTTCCCACCATTTCTCCTCATTTGAAGCCGTCTCCTGCTTGGATTATTCTAAAAATTTCCATTTTTCTTGTTGGATATAATAGTTGTTTCCTTGATTCATTTTTGTCTTTGAACAATTTTGACGAATATAAATTAGGATTATGATAATCTGATAAGGGAACCAAGTCCATATAATGAGAAAGGTATGTATAATCTGATATTAACACGTTATTGTAGTAAACGGACAAGGAAGTGCGTACAATTTGTCGAGGGATGTTTATACGTATACTCCGAGAAACAAGGTGATTACATGTTATATATTTGTATTTACACCATGGCCCTTGGAAAGTTGCTCCGTCTTACCCGCATGTCCCTGCCATTTGTTTAGTCTGCTAACACCTCTATCCTTGAGTTAATCTAACTATATCTAGACATTTTAAAACTAATTCAACATGGAAATTCTGTCCCTCCCTCTCGCTCTCTCTATTCCCACCCTCTCCCCCTTCATCTCTTAAATACAATTCTCACATCAAGAGATATCGTCAAACGTGGGTGTTCTGGTAACTTAAGATGGCTGAAGGGAACTACACGGTGTTGGATTGACATAAGGGCCGAAATAGGCACATGGTTCACTTACATGGACCAGGGGTTAGGTTGAGGGGGTGGGGGGTGGGGGGGGGTGTGAGTAAAGGGATGGAGCTTAAGGTGTGGGGGTGTAGGAAACAGAGCATGGGGCATGGCATGGTAAGAGTGGCTCGAGATAGAGCATGTGATGTGTCATGGTGGTGATAGGGTGGAGCCTCGATATAGATCTTGGGATGTGACATGATGAGAAGGGTAGGGGGTTAGAGTCTTGGATGCTTGTGTCACGATGGGACGTGTGTGGTTGTTGGGAGATTTGAGTTTTAAACCCCTCCAGGGTTATTCTTATTTTTTCTTTCTTTGGTGTACTTCTAACTCCATGCCTCTCCTATATAAAGAGCCATATGGTACCATCTTAAATAAAAAACCACTCTTTCTTCTAACTTGATTTCAAAGCGGGCGACTCCCTCAAGGTTCCTAGCTTTGGCCCGCCAGGCCCCATCGTTAGCTGTCTAAGCCCTACTGGTCACCCAATCACGTTGTGCTGCCTTCATCCATGTTGCCTCCAGTTGTATTAGCTACGACTACACCTTCATCCTAGCTAACTCCTCACGCTGCCTTTCTCAGATTACATCATTATTTGTTTAGATCAATGGTGATTTCTACTGACTTGTGGTATGATCTAAATTAATCCTATCTGTATCCACATATTGTCAGCAACCACCTATTACACCTAGATGACGTCGAAAGATTCTGATGGGACATCTCGAGAACATGATGGAGGGAGCGATGCTACCTCATTTGGCTTGATCCAACAATTGAGGAGACCAATTATCTCAAATTATTATGGATGTTATTGATGTCATGCGGGGGTATGATAAGGAAACATATTTATGTATTACCAAAGCTTGCTGTAAAAATGAGAAAGAACACCACGTGAGACAGAGAAAATGGTGTGGTATATTCATGGATCATGGTTAGAACCATCCCTGTAATCCGAGATGAACTTGTGTATTATTGGTTAATATAATATAATAATGTAGTTGCTCTATTTAGCATTTGCATTTATATAAATTTCCTTATTGCCTACCCTTTTCCAAATTATTTCAGTGTATTCGGATGCTAGAGTATCATTCTATATAAGAGATCCTATGTTCTCTTACCAATACATGAATTTTCTTTTCCCTTTCCACTTGGTATCAAAGTGACAATCCTAGACATGCATTTTATACCTACTTGACCAAGCCCGCCAATCCACCTTCCATATTAGCATCAAGTAGCATCATTGGCAGACACCGACATGTGCACCGGTAGCAACACTGACGACACCAACGACAACCAACAACGGTTTTGCTCGGCTCGTATTAGATTTGATATCATTTCAATAATTATGTTGATGCAGGATTGATCGAGTGGATTTAAGAGTCCTTGTTCTTCTCTTTAATGGAAGCGTATTGCCTATCCAAGGTCATTATTTCTCTATATCCATTTAGAATGGGCATATTTTTGTTCTTTTCATTTTCTAGATCGATTTTTAGGGCTCTCAGGTGCCCAACAAGTTCAACATGCTTCTATGGGGATGGGTGGCTTCATATAAATCTCTCTTAATGCTTGTGTAGACCCCTTATTCCTTTTTCATCTCTTTAACTGTTCACGATGGTGAGACTTATGCTCTCGTTTCTGTCTCCTTAATTGTGATATAAGGGACAACTATCAAACTCATAGGGGAAGATAACTATGTCATCTGGTCTCAAACCTTCGAGGTATTCATTGACGGTCAAAAGAAAAATTTACATTCTCAAAAAAGAGCTACTCAAGGAAGCCGATAAGGTTTACTTGTTTTGGTTGCACAACAACTATCATGTGATAAATTGGTTTGTTAACAATGTGGACCAATCTATTACGGCTAATCTTCTGTTCAAGGAGGCAACCGATGAGATATGTTCAAGGAGGAAACCGATGAGATATGGGAGGACTTATCTTAGACCTGTTCCCAACAAACAACCAAGTATCGTCTTGCTGACCTATATATGCTTTTTTGGTATGTTTCTCAAGAAGACCTATCCCTTTTTAGGTAGTATACCCATATCATAAGGCTTAATGACAAACTTGCTTCATGATGCATGTTGTGACAGTAGGTTAAGGGGCATGCTGAGTTGCATGCCTACAATTTTCTGGCATGACTACGTATAAGTGGCTGATGGGAGATTATCCCTATGGAGAGAATGTGGAGTTTACCATTGAAGGGAGGTTTAACCTCACACATTATGGAAGACGTAGAATAGATCAAACTGAATAAAAACAAATGCTCATCATATAATTGATACAACAAGGTAAAAGAAATGTTCTATCGCGCTGCGAAACCACATGGACACGGAAAAGATTTATGCACTCTTTCGCAAACCACATGAGTAATAGATCATTACCTTTGATGCTTGTAATCTCTAAGGTAAGAGACCTTCTGAATCAAGTCCGATCCACGAAGGAATCACACGTGGGGGCAATGATGAATTACACGAATCCTGCTTACGCAAAAGAAATGCTTCTCTTTTATTCTCTTCTCTATGTGTAGGGTGATCTCTACTTGATCATCATTGTCTCCAATGGCAAGTCCCCGTCATATGAGATCGTCTTCTTCTCACGAGCACGATGGCAAGAAGACGCTGGTCTTCTTCTCTAGTGTATGACCAAAGAGCAAAAGAGGGGGATGCCCATATGGAGGGGAAGCATGGGACATATAGGATTTGAGGATGGGAGAGCCATCTCTCTTTTTCTAGGTTTTTCTCTTGAGAAGAGAAGAGAATATTGTGGAATGGTTACCACTGAAAGCGAGAGCTCAATCCTTCTTTTTATACTAGATGGGGATGACCACACAAGGAGGATCTCTCTTCTCTTCTATTCCTTTTAGAGTTAGTAGAATTTATCTCCATCAATTATTTAACGGGGAGATCCATCAATATCTCTTGGAGGAAATATTATAGATTCTCTCCTATAATATTATTATGAATGATATTCATATTTCACCAACGTAATAAATGTAAATCATATTCATATTTAATTAATGATGAGCGTGAATCCCATTCACATTAACATTACTATATTTATGTGAAGCATATTCACATAATTACTAATATAAATACGAGAATCCCATTCTCATAATTCCCAACATAAAATATGAGAATCTTATTCTTAAGGATTCCAACATATGAGAATCGTATTCTCTATGTGCTCAACGTAATGTAAATCATATTCATATAATTTCTCAAATTAAATGTAGATCATTTCCACATTTTCTATCAATTGTGGATCATATTCACATTATTCTTCTACATTAAGTAAATCATATTCATATTAATTCCAACAAATGTGAATCATATTCATATTAATTATGCCCACATGCGTATATTAAATTTAGACATTAATACCTCAACCCGTCGGAATTGTGAGCCCTAATCCTATTAGGAAATTTACGCTTCATTTGCCTATACTTGACGACAATTTCAGAGAGATTGTATAGGTCATATGCAATGACTTGATATTTAGATTAAATATAATATCATGATTTATACCACTTTGAGTTATCTAATTTAATCATATATTAAACAAATTCTCCAGTTGACTATGAACCCTTTTAGATCAATTCCTATCTTTGTGGATCTAGAATATGTTTTATAAATTGAGACTTAATCCAATTATTTTTCTTTTATTTGGACTCAAAGCGGAGTCACTAAAATCCATCTGGTTGTATGGTTCCCTCAGAATGGAAAGCATCATGGTATTCAATCTATTACGTTCCCATCGGCCTTGAGAATTCCCAATACTCATGCATCTTACATATCGGAAGAATTTGAATAACCTGAAGTTAAATTTTATATTTGGTTGTCACCTTGCATGGTTTATCAATAGATTTCTCAATTGATCATTGGGGGATAATATTAATCATATGCTTTCTAAAAGATTATATTATCATTCTCTAGTGCGTATCGTATTTCCAAATAGGTTGACAATCGGTGGAATTCATATTGACCGTTATATCTCATGAGTGAGCTCATGTCTTTCGGTTTAGTAAGTATGAACCCGTCTGATTTTTTCAAGAAATCATACATCTCACATTTCCTTGTACGCACACCCGCTCGTTGATATATAGGCCTTGTTAGGCCATCAACTTCTTGGTTTGTGAAATGTATATTTGTTAGAAAATCGGAAGCGGAAGCGGAATCAGAAATAAAGATAGAAAAACTTAAGAACACACGGGATTTTACGTGGAATCCTACTCCGTGAGGAGCGAGATGAAACCACGGGAGAAGCCCTCAAAGGGGGCGGATATTCTATTGAATTTCTCAACTCTTGCAGGAGGCCTAGGGCTCCTTATATAGCCTCCACAGGGCCTCCAAGTCCCACCACTGGACGATGTGGGACAAAACTCAGTGGTGGGGTAAATGGATCTTGGAGGGATCCATTTACCCACCTATTACATAAGTGACGCATGCTCCAAATACTCTAACACTCCCCCTCAAGCTGGAGCATGCAATGCTCAGCTTGGACAAACAGAAAGAAACTCAACTCACAATACATGACACTACAGACAATATCAACCCAACGCGCACAGCTACTGCAGTCGAGGACGTTGCTTCTCATGGCATGTATGTGAGGAAGGAGGACGAATGTGCTGGAGTGTGAAACTGGATATATCTGGCTCAAAGAATGGTACTCTACTCTGGAGTCCCTATGATACCACATGAAAACCCTTGCCCTTAATGGCATAGGGAATAGTCCTCTGCTCTGGAGTCCCTATGGCTCACATGAAAGCTCTGGCCGACCAACAAGAATGACAAATGATTGGCATGCGTCGTCGTCGAGTCTGAATCTGATATTTGTAGAGTATGAACATATGACCGGTCTGGAAAATCTGACATCTGTATCTTGGAACAAGACCTATGACTCTACATATACTCCCCCTTGCTCCCATACTGGTCGGAATGACATTGTTGACCAAGTTGGGAGAAGACAAGATAATATATAAATATGGGGAGAACAACCTGAATATTCTCACAAAATCATTGTGGCTTTTCATTTTCAAATTTTTTTTAATAAGTCGACAAATTTCTTTCCTTTTTATTTTTTTAATATTTTTATAAAGCCGTTTCGATATATTTTTTTATACGGCTTCCTTTTTTTTGATGCGTACGGCTTTTGTATTATGTACGCGCCTTCTTCTCCTTTTCTTTTAAACACTTTTTTTCTTTGCGTACGGCTTTTTTTTAAATATACGCGCCTTTTCTCCTTTTTTTTTCGCTTCTCTTTTTTTTAAAGCAATACACAGCCCAGCAGGCCCAATAAAGAGACAGAGAACATTTTTTTTATAAGACCCGCTGCGCCCTTTTGGGTAACCCTATTTAGGGTTTTGAAATCCCCCGCTCCAAAAAGAAACAACCGCCCCTGACTTTAGGGTTCCCACATGTGACCCCCCTTTATTTTCTTCAATCGAGCGCCGCCTGGGAGCATAGAGCGTCGCGCGGCCTGGGAGAATGCGCGGGATGGGGGTGCGCCGCCAAGGGAGAGGTCGCGGGGGCGCGCGGGGAGCAGGGGCTCCGTTGGATGAACAAGATCGGCAGAAGGAGGCGCTTGGGGCTTCACGGTTGGAGGAGCTCGCCGCCTGGGTGAGAGAGAGGCGCGAGAATCGCCTGCGGACTGGGTTGAAGGGCGATCGTGCGCCAGAAGGTGCCGCCAGATCGGACCGTGCAGGAGCTCGCCTGGGCTTGTGATGCCGCCTGACCGCCTGTAGCCTCGGGTTTGTTCCATGATGTGCGCCGCCTACGCACGATCGACAGAAGAGATGGCTGCGCGGGGCGTCGCCGCTAGGGTTCGGGCTCGTGCAGGCGTGCCTGGGCTCGTGCTGTTTGCTGGAGGAGAGTGCGCGACCATCATCGCCAGGAGAGAGCTCCGCCTGGAGCCCTAGAGAACTGGGCGGCGATGGGCTGCGCAAGAACTGGAGGCCTGTAGATGCGTGCGCTGCCGCTTGCGCGCGCCAGCGCGGGAAGCAGAGAGGAAGGCTGTGCCGAACAGATATGGATCTTGAAGAAGAAGGTTACCGAAAAAAACGTGGTGACCGCCGTCTTACACGAAAGAGATCGAGATTAGGGTTCCATTGAGAACCCCAGAACCAATCCAGAACTTGAGCATATACATTTGAACAGCTCTAGAACATAAAAAAACGAATCTCGAAAGAAAAATATAAACATAAATCTTCAACATAATTCCACGAGATTCGAACCCGCTCTAATACCATGTTAGAAAATCGGAAGCGGAAGCGGAATCAGAAATAAAGATAGAAAAACTCAAGAACACACGGGATTTTACGTGGAACCCTACTCCGTGAGGAGCGGGATGAAACCACGGGAGAAGCCCTCAAAGGGGGAGGATATTCTATTGAATTTCTCAAATCTTACAGGAGGCCTAGGGCTCCTTATATAGCCTCCACAGGGCCTCCAAGTCCCACCACTGGACAATGTGGGACAAAACTCAGTGGTGGGGTAAATAGATCTTGGAGGGATCCATTTACCTACCTATTACATAAGTGACGCATGCTCCAAATACTCTAACAATATTCACACACACACACACACACACACATATATATATATATGTGTGTGTGTCTGGTCGAAGGATGCGTGCCTTTTTGTGACAATATGTGATGCAAGTCTTTAGTATCTTGATCTCGTCAAGTTAACTCTTTAACTTGTATCATCCATCACCTCCGAATATCTATTACTATGCAAAGGACATGCACTAAAAATGTCTGTCAGATATCGATCTTTAGAGAAGATTGATGTCTCTTTTCATACTAGAGACCCGTCTTGAATATCACTTGATGAAGCTGGTGGTTTCCTTGATCTAACTTTTTATACCTACAACCTTGCATTAGCCTCAATAATCTAACTCTTTAGATTAACAACTGTTTGATATCATGATTGTCATGGTATATATCCCAATTTTGTACAGAGGCACCTTATTAATGTACAACTTGATTATATTTTGTTCCTCAGAGAATATAATAATATAATATGCAATAACATTTATTGCCTAATGGCCCACCATGGGCTCACTTGTCCAATAACTCTTACCCTTGGCATCAACACTAACATTATGCAATATATCAAGACTTAGTACGATCCTAACCGACTTCTACTCCTGACCTTAACGTATAAAATTTTCGAAGATGATTGAACCCATAAAAATCTCAAAGAGGGTGAAACCCACAAAAATCTCAAATGGAATTTGACTACGGCTTCGATTCCATACCTACATGTAAATGAGGATACTTATCCCTCATGTTCGCCTCATGCTCGCACATCTCTGCCATAGGACTTTGACTAAAGGGATCTCCTTTCGTCTTAGCCTCTTGACCGCATGGTTCAGTATCTAAACTAGCTCCTCAGGGAAGGGGAGGGTTGGCTCCATCACCAAGTCCTCGTAGCTGATTAACTGCCTGGGATATCGGATGTATTTCTGAAGATTCGACTCATGAAACATGTCGTGAATGCCCTCAAGGTGTGGTGGAAGGGCCACTCTGTAAGCCGTCTTCCCAACCCGGGTCAAGATTTCGAACGGTCTTACAAAACGCGGTGCAAGCTTGCCTTTAACACCGAATCGATGAACACCTCTTGTTGGGGATACTAGTAGGAGCACGAAGTCCCCAACATATGATTATGGGGAATACTTTAGATACATAAGGTTGGTTAAGAATCATATCCTTAAGACGTGAAAGTAAGATACTATACCTGAAACTCAAGGTCTCGATGACGTTGGTCGGTGTAGCTCCTCTGACGGCTCTGCATGGTTAGTAATCTCTTCCTGCAGTCTCTACAACTCTAGAGGTATCCTCTTTGATCTGCGGGGTGAACAAGGTATTGTCACCCATCTGTTGCCAACACAAGGGAGTGGTACATCGCCTCGTATACAAGGGATCAAAAGGTGCCATGCCTATACTGGCGTGGTAGCTGTTGTTGTATGTGAACTCGACTAGTGAAGGTGGCCCTTTCAGGATCCCTTCCTGTCAACAATGCAAGCCCGTAGTAACTCCTCCAAAGTCTGAGTGGTCCTCTCGGACTGCCCATCTGTCTGTGGATGGTTAACTGAACTCAGACGTAGATCGGTCCTCAAGGCTCTCCTGAATTCTTCCAAGTAGTGTGAAGTGAAACGTGAATCCCTGTCTAACACTGCCTTCTTGGGTATCTCATGCGATCGAATGACATGCTGGATATATAACCTGCCTAACTCAACTGGTGTGCATATGTTTTTTTTTGAGAAGGATGAGGGTGGTGCACATATCATGTTGATCGAGATAAAATGGGCTGACTTGATCAACCGATCAACAATCACCCATATCGCATCATGCCGACCTGTTGTGCGTGGCAATGATGCGACAAAATTCATGGAGATGCTCTCCCATTTTTACACTAGGATGGGAAGAGGCTGTAGTAAAACATGGGATCTCTGGTGCTCTGCCTTCACCATCTGACATGTAAGGCATCGACTGACGTGCTTGACTATTGTCCCTCTTCATGCCCTCCCACCAAAAGAGATGGCGGAGGTCTTAGTACATCTTGGTGCCACCTGGATGAATAGAAAGTCTTGAACTATGCGCCTCATCCAGGATATCTCTCCTCAGCTCTGCATAACCAGAACATCTCTCCTTTTTTGTTTGAAAACATTCTTTTTAATCTGAGCTCCTCCTAAACTTAAGCTCTCCCTTAATTTTTGCTTAAAGACCTACCTAAAAGATTGGAGTTGATGGCTCATCACCTATACATGATATGCTCGATCAATTTAGTGAAAAAGATAAGAAGGCACTTAGGGTCTTTGGCGGCAGACTTCTCCAATCTCGGTAGTTTCTCTTTCTCCATGCCGGTGACGTCCATTATGGTTTTGGAAGTTGTTTGATCTTGGCAGGGTTTACCTTCATTGACGTAACTTTCTCCATTTTCTTTGGTCTTCGGTAGCTGATTTCTTTTGATTTGGTACTTTTTCCTTTTCGGGTCTAGATTGCAATATTTCCTTCTTTTTCCAAATTCTTTTTTTCCTGGAAGAATTATAGTTAGAAGAATGATTTCTACCTTTTCTTTCCATTTTCATTAGCAGATACAAATGTAGTATTTCTTTTAAGTTTGGTAATATTTTTTCTGAAGAGAATTTTAGCTTTCAAAGTATTAAGATCTTTTGGTAGCTCATTTTCCTTTCTGAAAGCATCTAAGTATTTAGCAAAAGACGTTTGTCTTGTACTAATTTCGTGTTCATCTTTTTAAGCTTCATATTTTCTCTAAACAGATCTCGAGAGATATTGTATAGCTTAGTATAAGAAAGTTTATTTATCTCATTTTCAGAGTCAGATGATTCGGATTCGACTATCTTAATGAATTCCAAGCATGTGCTTTCTCTTTCTTCGTCACTGCTGCTTGAGTCATCGTCTCATCCCATGATGCTTGTATGGCTCTGTTCTTGGATTTCTTTTCAAACTTATTTTCCCGTCTGAAGTTCTTTTACAACTGAGGGCAATCCTCTTCACATACCCTACCTTATCGCATTGGAAGCATTTGATTTGTCTTTTCCTATTTCTCTTCTTCTCGAGAAAGGCCTTGAATTGTTGGGTTATGAATGCGATATTGTCATTGCTGTCAGGTCCTTTTTGGGCTTCCTTCTTAGCTTCGAGGGCTAGATTTTTCTACGGGTTTTCTCTTTCTTTGTTTCTGTTCTCCATCTTTGTTTTATAGGCAAGAAGATTACTTATGAGATCTTCCAGAGAAGTCTAGCTGAAGTCAATTGATTCTTCTATGTCGTGACCTTGTGCTCCCACTTCGGTGATAGATAAGTAATGATCTTACTTGGAAGTTCTTCGGTTAGGAAGATCCTTCCCAAGTTTCTCAACTGGTTCACAATAGCGATAAGCCATACATTCATATCCTTGATAGTCTCCCCTTTCTACATCTTGATGGTTTAGTAGTCGGTTAGAAAATACACTACGGAAGCATATCAGAGAAATAAAGACAAAAACATTATGCAACGTGGGATTTAACGTGGAACTCTACTCCCTAAGAAGCAGGATGAAACCACAGGAGAATGCCTCAAAGGGCTGATTTATGCATTGCACTTTCTCATTGATACATGAGGGTGAGGGGCTTCTTATATAGCCCTCACCGAGTCTCCACATCCTACAAACGGTTGATGTGGGACCAAACAACTGAAGTTGTAAATGGATCCTGGAATGATCCATTTACCCATCTACACTATAAGTGACGCATAACACATATACTCCAACACCCCCCTCAAGCTGGAGCATGTAATGCTCAGCTTGGAGAAACAAAAAGAAATCTCAAACTCATGCTACAGGGCACTACGTACAATATCAACTCAACGCGCACAACTGTCGGTTGTTGTTGAGGACGTTGCTTCTCATGTCGTGCAAGTGAGGAGGACCAAACGGGCTGGACTGTGAGTCAAACTGAGTGTGCTCTGTACTGCGCATGTCAGAGCCACTAAAACTGAAAATGAGTCTCCACCTGGAGAACTTTGGCTTGTCACATATAGAAGGTTGGATCATGTGGACAACTACCCCATCTATGAATGGGCCTAATTGAAAAGCCGTGGAGACATCCTCGTCGGAGTTCACAGTCGTTGGAGAATGGAGTCTGAAAAATCTCCTCATCGGAGAATTGGGACTTTCCCATACTGGCTCAGAGAATGGGATCTCTACTCTGGAGCCCCTATGAAATCTTCCAAGTGAGCTATACCTAGTCGGAGCTATGCCTAACCATGCGGAGCTATGCTTTGCTTCTTCTGACTCACCAGGCTTCGCTCCTTCCGCCAGAAGTCAGAGAAGATTCGCGAAAGAAGAAAGTCAGAACCGAAGGATGAAGCTGATCTAGCCGGCCCAGTTGAGAAAGTGGTCGAGCTTATTATATACGTGAGTTAGAGGATTGGAAGTTAGGCGGAAGGAAATGATGTGGGACTAGCTGCTGTTCCGGGGGGTTCTCGAACTCGACGACCTCAGCAGCGTCATGGAAAGCGCGAAGAAGTAGCCTCTCTCTATGACCTTCCCGAACTCATGATTAGCTAGCTCTGGCTATAGAACTCCTCCCGTCTCAGACCCGCACCGCGGGAAAACTAGTGTGAGGAGGGCAGGAAGTGAGTGCTTGGGCAAGAGTCGAGCAGGCCCACACCGAAACAGTGCTTGACTTCAACTGCACGCTTCAACTGCTGCGCCTCAACGCATTTCGGGGAGAACCTCCGTGATGAATAGGCAAATTTCCTAAAGGAAGAGAGCCTACGGAAAACTTCCCTCTCCCTACGTGAGAGCACTCCCTCCCTCAGGACACAGAGCCAGCATGAAAACCCTAGCCTGCATGGCATAGGGAATGGAATATGTACTATGGAGTCCCTATGGAACACATGAAAACTCTGAACAGAAATAAAAGATGGGGACCACGACAAAAGATGGCAATCATATGCACATCGATTTGCAGATTCGGAAAAAATCTGATCGTCGAGTCTGGAACTGAAAAACTATAGATTCTGAGAATCTGTCTGGCATCTGGATCGGAGAATCTTGAATTTGTCGAACTGGCCTGTTGTAGAACTCTACACAATATTCCCTCTTTCTCCCATACTTATCGGAAAACAATGACATCGACTAAGTTGGGAGAAGACAAAAAGATGGGGAAAACAAAACCATCACATAAGCCATCACAATTTCTCGGCTCAAATCATTTTTTCCCGGCTATTTCATTCATTTTTATAGCCTTCTCATCTTTTTCTTTTTTTCTTCCAAATAAGCCGTGAATATGAAATGCTGGTCATAAGTGTGTTGGAGAATAACTCCCTTCCCACGGATGAGGTTCCGATACCAATTGTTGGGTTTACACCTCGCAGACACTGGTCAATTGGTACGGATGGATCTAACTGTTATGACCTGGATTGCTGCAATCACAATAGTCTAGAAACAACCACAACGTTATATAGCACTTTCAGTCACAGATAAGCAATCAATGACAAACACACAAGTATTTATCGTGGTAACCCTCGTAGGTATAAATCATGATAAGAGTCTCCCTACGAGCTTTTTACTTGACCCATACATGTCTTACACTAGGATGAGTTTCTTATGCAGGCAACCCAACCATATTACAACTTGAGTTAATTACACGGTCAACTCAACTGTAATTATTACAGTTAAACAATCTCAGTAACCTTAATATCAGAAATAAATTTGCAAAGATTAATATGAGGCAAAATAAAAATGATATTACAGAGAGCTAGGAGTGTACTCGTAAAAATTGATCGCATAACACCAAAGCTGTTAGCGTGAAGAATAGAGCAAAAAATAGCTTTTTGATCTTTCTCTTAGACTATAGAGTGGAAAACAAAGAGAAACGAATTTGCTGCTCTTGTTGTGTGTTTTAGAATGAGGTCCTATTTATAGGGTTAGAGTCCCAATAGCCATTGGCTTCAAAAAAGTAGCTGCTTTGTCGACAAATTAGGAATGCAATTGCCTTCAAAAATCTCTCTAAAATGGAATATGACCGATCATGATACAAAGGATGAACGATCAGAATCAAAACACGATCAATCATAGATCAAAGTTGATCGATCAGAATATAGCCGTTATAATTTAAATATTGATTGATCATGAAAACAAGGTTGATTGATTGTGTATGATCGATGGGTGTAGAGTTTTTGATCGATCAACTTAATTCTTTGACCTGAAAGTCAAAGGGTTGAAATGTAATATGCATGGTTTGAGGTATTTTATATTCTAAGGCAACTACAAAATGCATGGATCAATAAAAGAAAAGACTTCGTTTCTTGAGCTTGTGGTCCTTTCTAGAACTTGAGCTGAAGTTCCTTAGTTTCAAACTCCTTTGAGTTTCTTAGCATCTTCTTCACTTAAGATTGAGCTACTTTGCTTGAGCTTGTTCATGGTCCAATTCTTTCGTACTCTTAATCTGCCTTCAAGCTTTAAACACATGTTTTGTCTATCAACACAAGTTCTGTTATCATCAAAATATGCATGCTCATGTACTAACAATCTCCCAACTTATGCATGAACTCACACCATGTTGGTAGTTGGGGGGTTTATACAAATAAACGTGGTCATGTTTTTGACACCTTCTCCCACTTCACACGTATCCATAGTATAAATTCTTCTTTCTTTTACAATTCAGCTAGTTTGGCCACTTCGTTAGTTTGATATGAAGAACGACGTCCTCTACAACGTGACTCGTGTCGTTTATATGCAACATCCTCTCAACTTTGAGTCTTAAGGGGAGTGTCAGAGGGTGTGTTTTCTGAAGAAGGCTATTTACAGTCTTAAGAAGAGTCCTCAAGCATGGTTCCAGAAATTATCAAAGGTTGTTTAGTTTAAGACTCTTCAGATTTTTCTGACGACTCATTATTTGTGTGCGGAAACATGGGAAAAACATTGTGATCATGCTACTTTGTGTGTATGATATCGTCTTATTGGAGATGATTTAGAGGGTATTATGGAATGTAGAAATAACCATGGAAGGCCGTATCGATATCGATATCGATTCGATATCGTATCGATACGATATTTTGACGATATATCGATGATATATCGCCGAAATATCGCCCATATCGACGAGTCTTTGTGAAGAAAATGCCTAAAAATCGAGATATATCGCCATATCGATGCCCATATCAGTCCCATGTCGATATCGATATATCGGCGATATATCGCGATATATCGCCGATATATCGCGATATTTCCTTCTTTGGAAATAACTAGAATAACAATTTGTGGCCAATGATCTTGCATCACTAAAATGCTTTCTTGGGATTGCGATTTCCCGTTCTTAACAATGCATATTATATCCCCTTGGAAATATGCTATTGAGCTACTATGGGAAACTACGATGTTGGGATCAAAATTAACCCAGATACCCATGGATTCTAAGGCACACCTCTACGAGCCTAAAGAGATAGGAGACACAAATTGATAGAAATGATTAGTTGGGAAGCTATTGTTGGACATGTGAGTCCCGGGCGAACCATTCTTACAATAAATGTTATTGTAATATATATGTTTATCAATAAAAGTTATTGATGTTTCACTCCCTTTTTGAAATTAAATGAATGAATGCACTATAAGGTCCCTTGTACAGTTATGTACCATGGCCATCTTGATGATCATATAGCTGTTGATTCATTAAATGAGTCGTAGAGGCTGGTGTTTGGATGAATATCTAAAGAATTAGATAGAGGACTCATCAAGCACCGTCAAATGATTATTAAGAGATGATCTCCAGCTTGAGTAGGAGATGACAATCCTTTCTCACATAGGCTGATATCTGACCGACCTCTTGATGCAGGTCCTCTTCATGAGAATAGTGATTCGGAGGTGTCAGATTAGTTAGGTCAATGGGTTGACTTAACGAGATCGAGATAACCTAAGTCCTATGTTGAATGCTGTCACAGTATAGGCACGCATCCTCTGACCAGAGACAAATGTGTTACTATATGTCTGAGTGTGTACATTTGGCAAGCCAATAGGTTGATGACCTAACCAAGGTCTATACTTCGGCACGTTGGTGTGCATGTGAGGGCATATGAGTAATACGATCTCTCAAAGGGATCATACATGTTCATTTATGAACCGGAAGACATGTGCTCACTCATGAGGTATTGGGACCGATCAAATTCCATGCGTGGTCGTCGTGCTTTGGAAGCATGACATGAATTTGAAGGTATGATATATACTTTGGGAAAGCATATGATCGATACCAATTCCCAATGACCAAGATTGAGAAACTTGGTGATCAAACCCTGAAGAAGACAGTCTAAAATTGATCTTGATCTTCAGGTTGATCATAGATCTTCCAGTATGCAGGATGTACAGGTATTGGGAATACCTGAGGGTGATGTGATCATAAACGATTGTATAATCATGACGCTTCCATTCCGAGGGAGAGATGAAACATATCTGAATTTTAGTGACTCCTCTCAGTAGAGAAGCAATCTGATCTTGGTCCAAGTGTTGGAGATTGGTCTGAATAAGATTCAGATGCAATAAGAAGATTAGATTTGCGGTCTTGGTTTAATAAAGCATCTGTGGGAAGTTCGTAAGATCTGGATTTGAGATGAGATCTCAACATCCAAGTCACTATACGTGGAACAATACAATCGCCCTGTCCTTATCTCCAAGTATCTACGGAGAAAGCACATTATTCTTGAAGGGGTTCAAGAATAATTCATTTGATGAATTATATATCCAGGCAAGAAGGACTTGATGATTAAATGAGATTTAATGATCAAGCATAATATGAATGAGATTCATATTGTGAGAATGATTATCCAAGATAATTAAATGGGATTTAATTATCAAGGATCAGAGAATGTGGTTAATACTATCCATAATATTTGTGTATTATAAATATGATTTATAATATACATATCGAAGAGAGAGAATTTTTTGTAAATAGCATTTGTTAATTATTAATGTGGTTTGGATTCACATTAATTAATTAATTGGAAATGTAATTTACAAATTAGTTTGGTTTGTGAATATGATTCACATATTTCTCAATGGCATGATTGAAATATTCACAAATTAATTTGGAATTAATTTGATGGATAATTTTGTGATAATAGTTTTTACAAAATTAATTAAAAGATAATAGATAAAATAAAATCTGAGATAAAATCACCACAAAATAGAGGTGGCGCCATCCATGGGTGACGCCCCCTATTTTGGGGGGTGATTTAATTATCTCCTCATTCTTTTTATCTCATTATCTATTGATAATTAATTTATGTTAAATTAAATTATGTTGATAATGTTGCAACATATATTTGATTTAAATATAAATTAATGTTGTTGGTTTTTAACCAACAACAATCATGACCATTGATTAATACATAGATTAACTTGGCCATTGGATTTATGTGTCCCATGGATTGAGATCCATTGGATCCCAAATTAATATATAAGGAGGGCTAACCTAGCCTTTCAAAGGTACATAATTATGAGTTGTACAAGGTTACTACTCTCTCTCTCTCTCATTCTCGCCTACTCTCTCTCTCTCTCTCTTCTTCAAGGTGATCGTCCATCTTGTATTGAGAAATAGAGTCTCTCGCCCTCGCCTTCGACGACTCGAGGATCTCCTTCTTCTTTGGGTCTGCTTGCTCTAAAGGAAGGCGATGGATTTCGTTGGATGAAATTAGGGGACTCGTTGCTTGGATCTTCATCGAGGATTGCGGGAGGAACGCGTCTCATCATCGCGCCCGCAAGTGCATTCTTCGTGGATCAGACTTAAGACAGGAGGATCTCTTATTTTAGAGATCTTGTGATTACAACCACGCTTCAAGAGGAATTCCTTATACTTTGTGGTTTGATGAAACGATCCGAGAAATATTCTCGTGATCATGTGGTTTCATCACTTGATTGAATTTTTTTTATTTTCCACTACATCTAGTGACTAGTGTGACTAGTCGCCCCGATCGCATATGATGCGATCAACACGCTTCCGTGATGCGTTTGAGGATTCTCAATATCCTTCAACTATTGTATCTGAAAATCACTCGGCCAAATATATCTGTAGAGATATATTTCTGTTTATGTATTGTTTTCTCAGTTTACTTTTTTGTACTATCTTATGTAATTTACCCATAGGTCTCTCCACTATATAAGAGAGCCTAGGATTCCATGAAATAAACAAGTTGATTGTTTTTCCCAATACGGTATCAGAGCGGCGGTCTTTGACCAAAACTCTAACCTCGGAAAATATCTTAGGGTACCAAGATCTTTGGTGACGAACTTTTTTTTGAATAAGAAAACGGGTGAGCCCTCCCAAGGCGGGAGTCACCACACCAAAGTATTCATTAATAAACGAGAAGGTACATCAGTTAGATATCCAGAAATTATACAAGGCATTACAATGAGCAAGTACATTTTCAAAGTAGAACCGTTGCCCCTTAAAAGTTGCATCATTCCTGCCAAGCCAAATAACCCAAAGCGCGACGAAGGGCTTGGAGACATCACCGGATGACCCCAGACTGACCGCCCGAATAGTTCTCCAAAAATGCTCCGCATCGGATGTCCGAACCCACGGATGCCCCCCAACGACTCCCACACGATGGCCGAAGACCTGCATCTAAAGAAAATGTGGTCCGCATCCTCCACGCTGTCCTCGCATCTGTCATACATCGTATCCGTCGCACCCAACAGTCTGCCTCTTCTCACTTTGTCACATAACCGGTCTCTCCTTAGACACCAAAGAAAGACCTTAACCCGAGTAGGGATCTTAGCCGCCCAAATCACCTTCAAGTCAGCACATAGGTCCTCGTCTCGCTCCACCACACCACCCCCTAGTTTCATGTATGCAATCTTCACCGAGAACTTACCGTCAGCCCACAGAAAATGATCGGGTTCGTCCGACATCCCCCCGACAGGGGAATCTTCGAAAGCAACTGCAAAAGCTCTTCCATCCTCTAATCCGAGAGAACGGCAAGGAACCTCGACACCCACGTCCCAGAGTGAGCCACCTCCGCCACCCGCACCCCCTGTCAACGGCTAACGCCATCAACCTAGGAAAATGGTAGGCCAATGCCCCCTCCCCAGTCCAGTCGTCCTGCCAAAAACGGAAACGGGGACCATTCCCCAACTTCGGTCGAAGAAGAGGCCTGGGCCCCAGAATCATGTCCCGAATCCCACTCCACAACGAGGACTCATGACACTTCCTCATAGCCACCAACTCCCCCGCGACACCATAAATCTCCCTCAGCAACTGCATCACCGACGAGTCGGAAGGACCCCATTTGCGAACCACCCACTTGGCGAGCAAGGCTTTGTTCATTGAATCCACATCCCTTACACCAAGGCGCCCCTCTGAAACAGGTACCGTGATATCCTTCCAAGCCACAAGGTGCAACCCCCTCGTTGTCTGCCTTCCAACCGACCAGAAAAAGGACCGCATCAAAGCTTCCACCTTCCTTCTAACACCAGCAGACATTCTCCTCGTGGAGAAGAAAAAAATAGGAATGGCTGAAAGAACGTGCTTCAGTAATGTAAGCTTCCTACACTTGGAGAGAGTGGTAGCATTCCACCCTTCCAATCGCTCCTCCATTCTCCGAAGAACACAATCCCAATCGGACTTCCTCAGCCTATCATCAACCTGTGGCAATCCCAGATATGTTATCGGTAATCTCCCCAGAGGGCATCCAACCCACATCGCTAACCTATTACTCTCCTCGCCATCCATCCCCATAGGAACCAGGACCGACTTCTGCCTGTTAATCTGCAAGCCAGAGAGGCAACCAAACACATCCACCAAGATGGCCACATTGTGATTCTGCTCCTCTGTCCCCCCCCCCCCCCAAGAAGATCAGCGTGTCATCCGCATACTGCAAAACCGGAACGGAAATGTCCTCCAACATGAAGCCCTCACACCAGCTCTCCTCAACCGCCTGCTGAAACAAGACCGCAAGACAATCCACAACCAACACAAAAGCAGGGGGGGTCAGGGGGCAGCCTTGGCGCACCTCTCTCTGCTGTTGGAACCAACCTCCCTCCGGTCTCCCGTTGACCAACACAGAGCAGGAGCTAGTGGTTACGCATCTCTTAACCCAGGCAATCCATTCTTCCGGAAATCCCCTTTTCAGCAACGCTGTCCCCAGGAATCCCCAACTGACACTGTCGTAGGCCTTGGCGTAGTCAATCTTCCAAACAACCCCCTTCTTTGAAGACCTCTTCCACTCACGGCAGATCTCCGAGGCAGTCACAATACCATCCGCCATACACCAACCAAGGATGAACGTAGATTGTGCCGGTAAGACCACTGAGGCCAAGACAACCCTAGGCCTGCTCGCTAGCACCTTGGCGACAATGAGATAAATGCCATTGGAAATAGAAATCGGCCTGTAGTCCCCAAGCCCAACTGGGGTCTCCTTCTTCGGCGGCAAAAATAACAATGCCTTGTTAATTTTTTCAAAACCCCTGTTACCGCCCCTGAATTCAGTCAGAACCTCCAAAATGTCACCCTTTAGCAGATCTCAGAACTCCCGGTAAAAAGATATAGAGAAGCCATCCGGGCCAGGAGCCCCGTCCGCATTCAGATCCCAAACCGCCCTGCGTACCTCCTCCTCCGTGAAATCGGCCACCAACAAATCCTCCTGGGTTCCGCTCAAAGACCCCGCCCCCCGGCCCGTCCAGCCCCACCCATTCTCCTCCCTCACTCTCCTCGATGCCCTCACAAAGTGCTCCTGTAGGGCGACTCCAATGTTCCTCTCGCCCGACACCCTTTGACCCCCCACCTACTCTTCCTGCAAAAAACTCCGTCTCCTCCTTCCGGACGACACAGAATGAAAGAAACGCGTGTTGGCGTCACCTTCCCTTAGACACTTCTGCCTCGACCTCTGCCGTCAATGAACCTCTTCTTTCCTGTCCTCCTGCAGCACTGCCTCCAACCACGCTGCCCTCTCCTCCACCTCCTCCGGTGTCAGACCCCGGTCATCATCCGGCCCATTCAACCTGCTTATCCTAGCATCTGCCTCTGTCCTGACTGCCCGCCGCCTCCTGGCGACATCCTTCCCAAAAGTCAACAACAGTCGCCTCAAGGAATTAAGTTTGGCCGCAAATCGCGACACCGCCGAACCGGACACCACAGAACCCCGCTAATGATCGGCCACCAGGTCCCGAAAGCCCTCCTCCAACAACAACTTCTTCTCAAAACGAAAGGAGAATGGAGCCAACCACTCATCCCCAGAAAACCAAAGAACAGTAGTGTGATCGGATAGCGTCCTTGGAAGAGCCCAAGCCCTCGCCAGCTGGAAAGCCTCTCCCGCCTCAACCAACATCAAGAAGCTGTCAAGCCTGGACCTCGATCTCGTATTCCTCCAAGTGTACTTGCAAACCGACCGCATCCACAACAGACAACCCCAGAGAACGAACCATCTGCCTAAACTCTGCAGATCCGGCGTCAGAACCGCCCCCCCGGCCTATCTTCCAGGAACAGAGTGACATTCAAGTCACCACCGATGATCCAAATTCCATCACCGACCTCATGCACAACACTCGCCAAGTCCGCTGCTAAGCTACCATCCTCCTGCCTACACGGGCCATAGACATTAGTGACGCACAGAGAAATCCCATATGCTCTCCGCAGCAGCCTCACCGACAAGGTGAACACCGAGACGGAAGTCCCCACCAGATCAAACAAGTCAGACCGCCAACCAGATAACAACCCTCCCGACGCACCTGTTGCCTCTTTCTCAGCCACCAAGAAAGTCCCTCCCCTGCTCATCTCCTGCCGCACCTGATCGTCCACAGACGGCAACTTTGTCTCATGAAGTAAGAAGATATCTTCCCCAACCTCTCTCAGTAGATTCTGCACCCGAGCCTTTTTTCGGGCCGACCCAGGACCCTGACGTTCAACGAAAGCAACTTCATTTAAGCAACGGAGCGTCCATCTTCCTCGGGGGAATAACCCCCAAGTGCCTCGCCATACCTCTGTCGAGAGCAGCAAAGCGGTTCCGCACCACCAACGGGCTGTCCACCCCCAGAGACACACCTTCTGTAGCCATACCCGATGCCAAAGAGGCCCTCAACGAAGCCCTCGCCTCCTTCTCTGCTTTCCTCCTCCCCCCTCCCCCCTCTCATAAGCCAACCCGAACCGACGATGCTGCGGCTCCTCCTCATCCAGTTGCGGCAACCCAAAGTCCAACCCCTCAACCACAACGGTGGGTCCCAAGACCGAAGGCAAATACCCCACTGCCACCCCTAAAACAGCCGGATCGACCCCAAAACCAGTCGAACCCCTCCACCGAACCTCCGACACCGACGCGCCCGCCTCCCCCCCTTCATATCCACCCCTCCCCCCGCTCAGCAAGCAATTCCCCCGCTACAGTCGCAACACCCCCCCTCTCACAGCTATCAGGCTGATTAGGGCCCGTCGCACCTCGAGCCGAACCAGCCACCTCCACCTCCCACTCCTGAAGCGCTGGCACCTCCCAACGCCCAGGAGACGAAGCGCCGGAGCCGAGACCTCCACCCGGGCAATGCTCAACACCAACGGACCGAGACCGATCGGGGACTAATTTGACAGAAGGCAGAACCTCCGAAGCGCCAACAGACCGGGGCCCACCACCTTCCACCACATCATGCGTGCCAACCGCAAGGCGCCAAGGCAGAGGAACCGCCGCCAATCTCGGAAGCCCCACAGCAGACACGACGCCGAAACGAATCACCTCCATCTGGGAACACGCCACGCTCGGATGATGCCCATCCGCACAAGGGTGCTCCCCCTTCGGAGACCGAGCCCCCACCACCGTGGGCTGAACCAGAGGCCGCTGCTTCGGCCCATCACCCCCCGACGACTCCCCGGCCAGCTTGATCTCCCGGCTACGGCAACCGCCGCCTTAAAAGCCGCCCAAACTTCCGCGGCCACCAACTCAAGAAGCAGGTGCCTACCATCAAGCCGCACCTCCCAGTCTCCCACCAAACCATCTTCTCTGTCCCATCCGGCCTCACCCGAAGCATGACCTCTTACAACTGCCCGGGTTGACAACCCGAACTCTCGACTGAGACGATCTCAAGAACGCCCTGCAACAATCCCGAAACGGTCTCTCGCGTCCTCGCCCCCAGCGGGAGCCCCCTGACTACGACTTTCTCCACTCTGTCGGGCATCACGGTGACATCCCACTCCCTCGGCCTCCGCCACTTCAACTGCAATGAGCCAGACTCCGATCCACGCAACAAACTCCGCACCTCGGAGTCACGGAGTCCCCTTGCCAACGCTCTCCACGGAGAAAGCCGCCATATCGTCCTGAAAGGATGCCTTGGACACGAGCCCCACGTCAGAAGTCGCCATGAAAAGCACCCCCTCTCCACCACCTTCGTAAACCAACACGCTGGAGCGGTGCTCAACCGTCGGGCAACACCTCAGCGAATGCCCAAAGCACCAGCAAGAAAAGCACTGCAGTGGCTTGCGGCACTCCCGTGCCCAATGGTCAAGACCACCGCATCGAAAACATCCCCGACTGAAAGGGGAGATCGGGGGCGGCCCACGCCCACGCCCACGCCCAGAGGCAACAGAGATCCGCCATCTCCGACGCCCTTCCACCAAGCACTACCCTTCACCCGCAACCGAGGCCCCACCGGCTTCCAAGCCATGAATCGCACCCAGCTGACCCAAACTTGACTTCTTGCCGAACCCACCGCTTGCCAGATGAGCCGTGCTCGGCCTCTGCTCCCGGTCGCCAACCAGCACGCCGCGCCCAGCCCCCCGTGCGCGCAGGCGGCCGTGGATGGAGTAGGGCGTCGCACCCCAGCTCCCCTGCACACTCGCGCTCCTGCAGCCACGCACGCTCGTGCTCCGGCGACACCACTTGTCCGCGCGCCAGGAGAGGAGCCCCTCGCCCAGACTGCTCCGCACGCAGGCGCGCAGGCCCCCACGGAAGGAGAGGAACCCACCCCTGCTTGCACTCAGCCGCCTCTGCTAGCCAACGCAAACCCCATCCGAGAACGCGCGCCAACCCTCACGAACGCGAGCTACCGTCCCGAAAGGAGAAGAGCCCCGCGCGAGCGAGCGACCCTGAAGCAGAACCGGATGGCCAGCGTGACCCGGACTCGCCGCAAAGCTCGCGCGAGCGCGACCGGAGTCCCGCGCACGGAGGCGCGACCTCGGAATCGCCCCCGCAACCCTAGCGTTCATCGCCTCCCCCAGATGATCAACGCCATGGAAGGGGCGAATCATGTGTTTTCTCAACTTTAGTGACAAACTGATTGCCTAGAAATTCTTTCGTCCTTTTTATCCCTTAACTATCATTACCTGTAACCAATATGTCATCAACATATACTATAATAGCCACCAGTCCTCTGGAGGTTTTCTGTACCCCTGCTTCTCAAACAAATCTGAGAGCTTTTGAAACCAAGCTCTTGGGCTTTGTTTATGGCCATATATTGCCTTATGGAGTCTACACATCTGCTGACACTCTCCTTCAAGAGCGAATCCTGGAGGCTGCTGTATGTAGACTTCTTCCTGAAGATCACCATACAAGAAAGCATTTTTAACATCTAGCTGGAAGAATGACCAATCACGTACCATTGCAACGACAAGGAGAACCTGTAGGGTCGAATGTCGAGCAATAGAAGAGAAGGTATCTATAATCGACCCCATATGTCTGAGTAAAACCTCGTGCAACCAGTTTGAACTTGTACCTATCAAGGCTCCCATCGGTATGATACTTCACAATAAAGACCCATTTGCAGCTCACCACAGATGACCCACTAGGGGCAGGTACCAAGGTCCAAGTGCCTTGGGACGATAAAACAACCATCTCCTCCTCTACTGATTTGCACCACTGACTATCCTGCAAGTCCTCTTGATAAGTCCGTGGGTTGTCTACAATGGACAAAGCAATAACAAATCGCCTGAATTCTCCTGTAAGATGATCGAACGACACCTGAGAAGCAATAGATATGATGCACAAGTACACCTTTACTTTCGAATAGCAATGGGTACATCAAGGTCACTGGTCGTATCCCTAATAGTTTCTTGTACTTCACCCTGCTACAATAGCTCCTGCTGAGACACATCTCAGGATCCATTGTTAGAAATATTGTATTCATGACATACCTCAGGCATGCTGGATGACGTACTATGAACATGAGCAGAAGATGACTGTCGACTGTAATGAAGTGGTAATGGTGGAGCAGGGATAATAGGTGGTAGGACAGGGGATGGTTGTGGTAATGGGGTAGGAGACTGAGATGGTGAGGATGATGGTGAAGATGACGATGATGATAGAGGTGGTGGTGGGATGTATATTTCATTATCAGAGTCTGAGGGAGTCAATCGATCACCTGTCAGAGAAAAATACATTACAAAGTAAAAAAATGTGACATCGGCACTGATATAATATTTCATGTGCACGGGATCATAACATCTATATCCCTTCTGAGTTCTCGAATGGTGATCTTCAGCAAGAAGTCCTGATGCAGCAACCTCCGTGTTTCGCTGATGAGGGAGAGTGTCAGCAGGTGAGTAGACTCCATAAGGCAATATATTGCCTTAAATAGAGCCCGAGAGCTTGATTTCAGAAGCTGCTAGATTTGTTTGAGAAGCAGGGCTTAGAAGGTCGAATGCAGATCATTCTCTCTTTATACAGAAAACCTCCAGAGTTTCAGTGGCTATTATGGTATATGTTGATGATATATTTGTTACAGGTGATGATAGTTAAGGGATAAAAAGGGCAAAAGAATTTCTGGCAATCAGTTTGGCACTCTAAGATATTTTATGGGGTTAGAGTTTGTCAGGAATCAGTAGGGTCTTGTGATGACCAAACGAAAGTATGTCACTGACGTGCTAAGTGAAACCGACTTGCTTGGATGTCGACCAACTACTACCCCTATGGATCCAAGCATGAGATTGTATGATGACGACACATACGAGGTAGATAAGAGAAGATATATAGAGCTGGTGAGAAAGCTTCTCTATGTAACCATCACTAGACCCGACATCTCCTTTGCAGTCAACCAGGTTAGCCAATTCATGGAGCAACTGCGTCTGGTACATATGGATGCTATACATATGAAATTAAGGTATATGAAATTATCACTAGATGCAGGGTTGCTATTCAGGAAAGGAGAAGATGTTACTATTTCAGCTTACGCAGATGCAGACTATACAGGGTGCCTTAAGGACAGGAAGTCCACATCAGGCTTTGCTATATTTGTTGGAGGTTCAAGTGTTTCTTGGAAAGGCAAGAAACAAATTGCAGTAGCTAGATCTAGTGCTGAATTCGAGTACAGGGCTACAACACAAGCTAGTACAAAAATGACGTGGGTTTAAGCAGTACTAACATATCTACACATAGATGTGCCTCTTCCCATGTCGCTGAATTGTGATAATCAGGTTACCTTATTCATTGCGAATAATCTTACATTTCATGAGAGGACGAAACATATTGAAGTTGACTGCCACTATACACGAGACATGGTTCAGATTGGCTTCATCTCCACCTCTCATGTTAGCTCAGGGGACCAAATTAAAGACATCTTTACCAAGGCACTACTCAGAGGACCATTCCAGAAGTGTTCATCCAAGCTGAGCTGGATTGACATCTATGCTCCATCTTGAGGGTAGTGTAGATATATTCCTGTTTATTTATTATTTTCTCAGTTTATTGTTTTGTTCGTCTATCTTATGTATTTTACCCATAGGCCCCTCCACTATATAAGAGAGCCTAGGGTTACATGAAATAAACAAGTTCATTTTTCCCAACAATTTCACTTATAGTTGATAATCTAAGTTAGTGTATGAATTGTCCGATTTCAACACATACTTTATTGCATGCATGATCATCATGAAATACATAAAGATCTCTGCAAGTAGGGGATTGTTGTTCACCAAGGATACAAACTTGGATCTCATGGCATACTTTGATGCTGACTATGATGGGGGCATAACGGATGGGACGCCCATGCCTAATTTTGGTACCTACTTGGCAATGTATATGATTACTTCGACTAATAAGAAACATGCAATTGTTTCCCTCTATAGTAAATAAAGCGATTACGGAGCAATGACTCATGTTACGATAGAGTTATTATGGATTCGATTTGTACTTTTAGATTTCCAAGTCACCCTTCCTTTTGTTATGGAGCTTATATGACAACATGATATTACCTTCCACATGACCAACAACCCCATGTTTTATAAGCATACAATGCATGAACTGACTTTCGTTACATCTGTAATTTGATACAAAGTGGTTGTTGCAAATCCCTATTGCAGCTTCAGAAGATCAGAAGATCAGAAGATCAGATTGCTGATGTGTTCATCAAGCCTCCTGCTAAGCATGGTCGATATATATGATCCAACTATAACAACATGAGCATGGTTGATCTAGATGCTCCAGCTTAAGGGGATTGTTGAGAGATATGGGCTTTATACTCCCTTGGGGGTACTCCCGTCGTTCTTTTCTTTGGTGTTTCCATGGTGTAACTTTAACTCTAGGCCCTCCTAATATAAAGAGCCTCACACACACTGTCTCTAATATCAAGACTTATCTCTCTTTTAATTGTAAGGGAGGGAGAGAGCTCGAGGACTTATTCTCTCTTTTAATTGTAAGGGAGGGAGCTTGACTATTGGCTGAAAGGCTCAATGTGTGACAAGATGTAGGGGCACAAGTTATTAAAGATGGAGGGGTGAAGGTGTATAAGGGTGGCTTGGAGATGTGTGGGGATTGAACCACCTGCCGCGAACATAAGGGGTGCTATGGGAGGAGGGTTTCATGGAGGAATGAGTGTATCACATATAGAGGGTAGAGTTGGCGACGTTGGATGCTTGGAGGCAAGGTTCAAAATCTCGATTTTGATTTTTGTTTCAGTCACCCTAGAAATCGAAATTTTGGGAAATTTTGATAATCCGGTGGAAATCACGAAAATGGCTCAAAAAGCCATTTTTCTTCAATTTATTTGTAAATTAGGATCATCCAAGTTATCAGAACAATAAATAAATAAATATACAATTATGTCACACATATCGCTCATCTATACCTCTTACATCACACATATCCGTTATATCGTTGTTAATGTTGATTGCTGACTGATAGATATTGGAAATGGAGTTCATCCGAGTTCTTCGAACAATAAATATACACTTATAGGCTTATAGCACACATATCGATCATTTATGACTATGACCCTTATATCATACATTGTGATCATATCGAACGTTGTTAATAACAGTCTTACAACAAGTAAAAAAATATATATATTCACAAAAAATGGCAACATGTACATTAGTGATTAATGCAATAAAATATAGGGATATGTACACCCATAACCCTAAGTAGTTTCGTAATTACAATCATAAACATGCATAATCGTAAATTACACCCATGACCCCGAATATTGTTTAACTCTTATATGATGTAACCCTGTGTTAGTTGCCATCTGTATTCTCCGTTAACTCTCACGGACAAAGTTACATCTGAAAATTTTACACTTAAAACCATATCCGACCACCGCAACGCCCTCGCCGTCCACCATAGTCAACCTCCGCACTGCCCTCGCCGTCCGCTCCATTTTTTTGAAGCCCTAACGATTAATTATATAACGAAAACAAAGAGGAGAGACAAAAGTGAAAGGAACAAAAATAACCAATTACAGTTCCCACTCCTCCACCAATCTCACGGCATGAATCCCCACGTTTTCCTTGTAGAAGCGTTGCCCCGAGAAGAAGAAAGCATTCCTCCCCAGTCAAATGGCCCAAAGAATGGCAACTGGATAGACGAGTTCCCTCCGAGGCCTGCTCTTATTAGCAACTATCGAGCCGCAGAAAGAGGCCAGATCCAAAGCGCATAACCAAGTCAATCTGTCCCCCCCAAAATTTGGATCACCTTGGGGCATTTAAAGAATAGATGCTCAACGTTCTCAATCGCCTCGTCGCAAAGAAGGCACCTATCAGAGGTGGAGCCCAGAAGTCTAGCACACCGGTCCCTTGTCATTGGCCTTTGTCTACATAGCAGCCATAAGAAGAAACCAATTCGCTCGGGGAGCTTGAGAGCAACCTACTTCGTCTTGACGTAGAACCCATAAACAGTGAATCTTAACTACACCCTTCTCGACCCATCCGGCGATACCTATACCAATCCTGTCACTAATCTTGTCTACAAGAACATGCTCGAGCATCAGCTCAATGCCATGGCCACCGCCATGGCGAAGCTCGGGTACCCACAAGTCCTCATCGTCATGGCAGAGATTGGGTGGCCAAATCTCACGACTATGACGAGATCGGTGGCTGCAAACGGAGGGAGGAGGGGGCTGCGGGTGGAGGGGCTGGATGGTCGGGGCTGCAGGTGGAGGGGTTGGATGACAGAGTCTGCAGGCAGAGGAGGGGCGGGGGCTGTAGGTGGAGGGTATGGAGGGGGTGGTTGCATGCAGAGGAGGGGAGGGGGCTGTGGGTGGAGGGTCTGGAGAGGGGTGACTACATGCAGAGGAGGGGTGGGGCCTGCAAGCGGAGGGTTTGGAAGGGGGTGACTGCAAACAGAAGTGGGGCGGGGGTTGCGGGTAGAGGGTCCGGAGGGGGGTGGCTGTGGGCGGTGGAAGGGGGGGGGCTGCATGCAGAGGAGGGTGGCTGTGGACGGTGGGTGCGGAAGCGGGTGGCTGCAGGTGGAGGAGGGGCGATGTTGCAGGCAGAGGGGTAGAGGGGGGTGGCTGCGGGGGAAGGAGGGGCGAGGCTGCATGCGGAGGGGTGGGAGGCGGAGGGACGAGGCTGTAGGTAGAGGGCAGAGGGGGGTGGCTGCGAGCGGAAGAGGGGCGAGGATAAATGCGGAGGGGCGGAGGAGGATGGTGTTGTTGAAGGAAAGGGTGTCACGGAAGGAGGAGGAGGTGGAGGCCGAGGATGAGATGGAAGAAGGGGAGGGAGAGGTGGTGGAGGACGGAGGGGCGGGAGGGAGGGGATGGCCTGGTGTTGGAAAAGGAAGGGGGAGGGGATTAGGGTATTTTTATTTTTTTTTGAAAATTTTAATAGTCGTTGGTTAGACTATGGGTTAGATTAACCCACTGATATGGTTGGGTTAACGGGGAAACTAAAGAAGGGTTATGGGTGTGAGATGGAGTAACTATCCGGGGTTTCTCATGTAATTTACGATCACGCAGGGTTATGATTGTAATTCTGAAATTACTCTGGCTTATGGGTGTAAATATCCCTAAAATATATTACTTGATCATGAGTTCAATTTAGAACTAAGAGTTCCTTGGTGGATTTGTATCTCCCCCCCTTCCTTGTTGTCTCTCATAGCACATCACATACTCAATGAACTCGTAGTAGTACTCGTATACGAGTACATGGCCTTGTAATCCATCACATTCTCCCTGTATTGATGGTCATCGATGCTTATGAGTATCCCAAGATGATGATAAGCAACACTAGATCTGGTATCATGAAGGGTACGATGAGGCTACGAAGTATTGGCTTGAGATCCTCGGGATGACGACGACGGAGTAGGAGAAGAACTCTGTGGAGGAGGATTCACAACCATGTACTCGGGGAAAAGATTAGGGGGCCAATTTGAATAAAAACCACATAAGAGATACAAAACATGTAAAATAATGCATTCTTCTAAGGTTTGATTTTCGAGAATAATTGATTTTTAAATTTTATTTATCAAAAAAAATTCCAAATCATGTTTTTTATTTTTTAAACTTAAGATCTGAGTTTATCCTTGGAAAATCATCATGATTCCACAATAAAACACAAAAGCCCCAAATTTCTCTTCCATACATTTCAGAAATATTTTCGAAATATTGTTTACTGCATATAATACATGAGATCCGAGTTTATACATTCATAACTCATAATGATTACACATGAAAATACAAAAGCCCTAAATTTGTATTCCAAAAATCTAATAAAATGTTCAAAATCTATCTAAAAAAACACCACAACATGTAAGATCAACATGTTATGAACAAAAGTCCTAAAAAAATTGAACAAATTAAAGAAGATTTGGCCAATTTGGGATTACCTCAAGGAAATGGAAGAAAATGGAGTTGGAGAAGAGTTCCCACAGCCCAAGTAGCAAGCAACAACAAAACAACGAGATGGGGATGTTCTGATCGAAATTTCGGTCGTAACTCGCCCAACTTGGGATTTTAATATGAAAGTGTCCTCTTTTTCAGTGAGATATCGAGATGGCCCGATATGTCGCTGATATCTCGGGGTATTCTGGTTGAAACCCGAGAAATCGATATACTTGTCTTTCGATATCAGGTCCCATTGAAATCAAAATATCTTCAATATTTTGCCGAAATTTCGCGAAATTGCGAACCATGCTTGATGGTGATAAGGTTGGTTAAATTTTATTCGCCACCAAGTAGAAATGTAATTTTTCTAATGGATTCAGTCATACTTAAACAATATGGATGGAAGTTCGTTCACTGGGCTATGGTGTAAAAAATAGTAACTTTAGAGGTCTCAGGATGCAAATACGAAGTATGCAAGGGCCACTGTGTAATCACGCTATTTCACAGTAAATATACATGATCTCTTAAAATAAATTCAGATACACACGCTACTATCCATTTGTTTAATTTGCAAAATGCAAGGACTACATTGTGCTTCTTGCTTTACTGTTTTATATGGGAAGGGTGATGTCTTTGCTTCAACCTAGAAGTGTTTTATTTATCCCATTAAAAAGGTTTCATTCATTAATTTAAAGTTTTTTTTATAGGTTTCTTACCTCTAAAGTGTATTTGTTTTAATGCCATTTGGTTGAGAATATTTTCTGTTATTGTATGATTGAAATGTTTCGTAATGTTTGATAACTTAACACGTCTGTAGGTGCTATCAGATAATGAGAAAAGATTCTCGTATGACCATTACGGTAAGTCAGGCTTACCTGGACTATATTATGATCAGGCTGCTGGTCCCACAGGGGTAAGTCTTTGTCTCTTCGAATGGTCTCTTCAAGTTATCTCCCATTGGTTCTGTTTAAGCACATTATTGTTAGCTAGTACTAGTAGTTTTTTTCCTTCTCACCTAGACAAGAATTTATTTATTGATAGTTTTCTTTTTAATTCTCAAATGTTTTGCCGTTTTTTTTGATATTTGATTTCTTTCGCAGGTTGATCCTTTAGATGCATTCAATGCTTTCTTTGGGGAATCGAATGGTTTTTTTGGTGGACCGGAATTCAGTAGCATGAATATGAAGGGTGGAAGATTGTACAATCAGAATATTGACATCTGGTGATCACGATGTTTAAATTCCGATCTAGATTATAGCTGGGAATATTAATTTTATTATTTTCATTGAAAACGGGGATACTTTAATATTGACCCGGCATACACGGATACACCTCTAGTCTGAAAAGAACAATTTTTAGGGGAGGTCTAGATATGCTGCATGTACGAGGATACTCTGGAAGTGATTTTCCATTATTTCATAAATGGATAATATTGACCCGGCATACACGGATACACCTCTAGTCTGAAAAGAACAAATTTTAGGGGATGTCTAGATATGCTGCATTTACGAGGATACTCTGGAAGTGTTTTTCCATTATTTCTTAAATGGAAGGATGTGATAAACTTTTTAATCATAGTCATCGACATTGTGGAGATAGAATAAATGACATGTCTTATTCAAAGGCTTCAAGGTTTCTTATATAATGTGAAATCCTAGATTCAAAAAGAGAAAAATACATAAAGGACTCGAAGGGTTACATATAAACAAACAAACAAACAAACAGAAATAACTCATTAACAAAATAAATCTAACATTCCCCTCAAGTTGGAGCATATCTATCAATCATGTCCAACTTGGAAATCCTGAATGAGAGGTGTTTTTTTGGTAGCGCCTTCGTGAATATATCTGCGAGCTGAAGATCTGTGGAGATATTAGGGGTAGTGATCTTCCCTCCTCGTACTGCATCTCGAATGAAGTGATAGTCAACTTCAATGTGCTTAGTCCGCTTATGAAATATTGGATTGGTGGCAATGTATGTAGCAGACTTGTTGTCACAATATAAAGGTACATGGCTAGTAGCAGGAAGTCCAAACTCCTGTAGAAAGGAGACTAACTAGGTAATCTCATAAGTGGCTTGGGCTGTTGCCCTGTATTCTGCCTCTGTACTCAATCTAGAAAGCTTTATTTTTTCTTGCTTCGCCATAAGACAAGCTTGCCACCAATAAAATAGCATAGCCTATAGTGGATCGTCGGTCCTCATGTGAACTGTCATAATCTGCATCTGCTTAAGTGGTGATATTAATGTGACCATTGACCTTGTAGAACAGGTTTCGTCTTGGAGATTCCTTCAAAATTTGAAGGATCAGAAGATCGTCCTGCCAATGATTGTAAGGAGGTCTCTCCACGTGTCGGCTGGCTCTGCTCACATCATATGATATATCGGGCCCAATAACAATGAGGTAGATCAATTTGCACACTAGGCTTCTATATCGTGCAGTCCTCAAACTCAGGATCCACGGATGTAGCATGTTTTCACAACTCTACTGGGATGCCAGATGGTTTTCATCCAAGTAAACCAACCTCTATAAAAATATCTAGGCAGTACTTCCGTTGTAATCGATGTAATCCGTCTGAAGTGCATATCACCTTAATACTAAGGAAGTATCGAAGTTGACCAAGGTCCTTGATGACAAACACCTTCTGGAGAAAGGATTTGTCTCTAGAATGACTGCTTCATCATCGCCAATAATTGCCATATCGTCAACATAGTCAACCGGTATTATGGTGCCATTGGATCGTCATCTAATGAACACAAAATAATCAGATGTCGTGTTTTGGAAACTAAGAGAGCTGATATCAGTGGTAAGCTTGTCAAACCAAACTAGGGAACTCTGCTTTAGGCCATATATCGCCTTACGGAGTCGGCGCACATGCCCCCCCGCGACGGAGTAACCCGGTAGCTGCATCATATGGGCCTTCTCCTCGAGGTCACAATATAAAACGACATTCTTCACATCGAGCTAAAAGATTGGCCAATTCTTTTCGGTTGCAGCTTAAAGAATAGTACACATTGATCTCATTGTAGCCACCGGAGAAAATGTTTCAAATCCACTCCATAAGTCTGAGTGAATCCCTTTCTCCTTAGGAGACTGTTTGGTCGTAAATACCCATCAACAAGAAACAAGCTTGACACTTGTAGGACACGACACAAGATCCCACGTGCCCTTAGATGTAAGCACGTCCATCTCCTCGTCCATGGCTTTTTTCTAACCATGGTCCTTTAATGCACTGTAATGATTACATGAAATAGTAATATCTATAAGAGCATCTGGAAATCGCCTGTCACAGCTGGATAGACTATCAATGGAGGTAAAATGTGTCACAAGATGCATATTTCGTTGCCTTTTTGTTTATGCAGAGTTATAGGAGTTGTGCTGGAGTATCCGAAGCTGTAGCTATGGGGACACCGGATGATGGTACATCATCTTGAAAATAAGGAACATATAATGGTGGAGGAGCAGAATGACTAGTGAATTTCCTTTTGTAGATAATGGGCATTGGCAGGAGCTCGAAGGGTATGTCCCTGACAACATGATAAAGTAGCTAGTCTGTTCAAAGAAAGTAACATCAACAGAAATGTAGTAACGATGATCAGTAGGGTCATAGCACATTTATCTTTTGAGTGTGAGAGTAGCGAAGGAAAAGACACTTGATAGCACAAGAAGATAATTTGTCTGCAATTTGGAAATTATAAACAAATGCAGTGCAACCGGAGGTTCTTAATGGGAGCGAAAAGTGTGTTTCAGCAGGATATAAAAGAGAGAGAGAAAGGAGTGACCTCCTTTAGGATAGAAGAAGGGACCCTATTTATAAGACGAGTGGCAGTGAGAATGATATCCTCTAGTAGGTCTTAGGAACATTCATGTGAGTAAGCAATATACTGGCTATGTCAAGAAGATGACGAACTTTTCTTTTTGCTACCCCATTCTGCTGAAAGGTGTACAGACAAGATGTCCGATGAAGGGTTTTCTGCGAGGCAAAGAAAGACGCCAAGTCCTGTTGGGTAAACTCAAGAACACTGCCAGTCCATATACTCCGAATACACGTAGAGAAAGATATGATAATAAACTAGAAGGACTTGACAATTTTGTTGACATCTGACCGTTCCTTGAGTAAATAGCCAGAAGAACCGCTATAGTCATCCACGAAGATAGCAAAATATCTGTGACCACCAGTATTACGGACCAGACATGGACCCTAAACATTAGAATAGACTAAGGAGAAAGGGACAGATTGATGTAGCTCAGTCATAGGTGGAAAGGATGACCAATGATGTTTTCTTAACTGTCAGGTTTCGCAATCAAACGGTTTAAGTGAGGAAAGTTCAGGAAACACCTGGGAGAGAGCTTTAGCAGAGCGGTGACCTAGCCGCCAATGACATAGGAACGGGTCAACAGAAATGGAGACTACACCAACAAAGGTAGAATAAACAGGGATATCAAGGTAATAAGGTTGTTTTTCTCATGTTTTTTTTGAGGCTCAAAAGAGGGGGAGACACTCGTTGGTGTTCGCCCCAGCATTTTTCTCATGTCTCCGATAAAAATATGCATAGTTTGGATGTCCTAAAAATATCAACATAAAAAATAACTCGACAATTCAATTCAACACATAGCTTATGAACTGATAATGGGCTCATAGGAAAATCTATCACAATAAACACCAGAGAGTCTGAGCTTGTAGGAAAACACCATCGTCCCAACGGTAGTGACCGGAGAATGGGCACCACTGGCTACACGAGCCGTCTTCCCAGTGGAAGATGATAGAAAAGATGTCTGAAGAATGCCATCTCCAGTTAAGTGAGTAGATGCACCGGAGTCAATGATCTAAGTTGGTGCTGTGGCAGAAGCTTAGTGGGCTGCAGTATTTGAGTTAGCAACATGATGCGTAGTAGAAGTAGCCGTACTGGGAGTAGAATTCCGCAAAAGCTTCATCAAATGGGTGATAAAGTCCCCTGATCACCGACGAGCGCCTTGAAAGCCCGAGAACAAATGACGTAGTTATCTATACTTCTAAGTTTGATAGATGTATCTTGTGCCATCATAGAAGACGTAGGGTACATGGATTTGGTCTCGGGAGGATTTGATGCCATCGTGGTCTAGCAAAGATATGAAAAGATTGTAGTAAAGCTTTAAACTTGCATGAGGCTAAGGCACATGCATCCTTTTGGTGTTCTAAGATCCCAACGTAAGTGCTAGACATATCTACTACACTTAGGAGGACCCCCAATAGGTCTGTTCACAACAAGGAGACCTTCAATAGGTCTGAACAGATCATATGGTGACATCCCAAGGTGCTGGTTGCACCTCTGATAGCCATAGAATGGTTGCTGGCAGGTTGCAGGGCCCTAAAAGGGCTGTTGGGCAGTGCTGGGTAGCGCTTGGACGTTGCTCGATAGTGCCTGGGCAGCATGGGTAGCACCTCGGCGATGCTAAGGTTGCACTAGGGAACCCACCAAGGTCTCGTGCAGGACCCTTAGACAAGAAGAAGGGCCTGCGCAAGGCTCAAGGCGGACAAAGACTGGCAGCGACGGTGTGTTTTAGGTATAAGCCTCGGTTTAGGACCGTTGATTTGATACCATGTGGGGAAAGAATGATTGACATGTCTTATTCAAAGGGTGTAGGATTTCTTATATGACGTGAAATACTAGAGAGTCAAAAAGAGAAAAATACATAAAGGACCCCGAAGGGTTGCATGATTTAATAAATAAAGAGAAATAGCCTAGTAACAAAATAACTTTAACAAACATCAATGACAGTAGTGTAGTTTTTCTTTTATGGCTTAGGCTTTTTAGGATGTGAGTACCTGGACATCGAAACCTTTACTTAGAATCTCAGGTGATGTAGCCTCAAGGGTGTACATGGTAAATGCTCAAAATGACACGACTCATCGTTTTTTTCTGCAGGAGTCATGGGAAGAATATGAACCACCTTTTCTTCCTATATTTGTTTATTAGCTAGGTATAAGAATCTTACGGGTGGATCTCTAGTTTCTGGGAATTAGGGGACATGGAGGGAGATGCAATCCAAGAATGATTTCAATTTCTTGTATTTTTTATTTTCATTTTGCAAATTTTATTATTGCAACTAATGATTATGTGGAAAAGAAAAATATAATTGATTAATTCATTGTGACCCTATGGCTCTCTTATATAGGAGAAAAGCCGTATGGGAAAATTACATAACATAGACAGAGAAATAAAAAATATGAATATCAACACTTTCCCTCAAACTGGAACATATATGTCTATCATGCTTAGCTTTGAACAATGATGAAATGGACCTTTAACAAGTGCTTTGGTGAACACATCTGCAGTCTGATCTAGTAACATGAGAAGTGGAGATAAATCCCTTCTGAATCATATCTCGAGTGTGGTGACGGTCTACCTCAATGTGCTTGGTTCGGAAGGTTGGATTATTGGCTATGAACAGGGTGGCCTGGTTGTCGCATTAGAGGTGCATGGGAAGTGGCACCTTAATAATTAGATGTGTCAATAAATACCCTCTTGCTCCAAACAACAAATACACCGAGTAGAGCAAGAACAATACTCCACGACCGGAGACTATAACACAACCATTTCTTCTTCCATAGCAAGACTTCACTGACTAATTTGTAATGCCTCCTGATATGTTTGTGATATATCCACAACAGATAGTCCAACAACAAACCTCTGAAACTCGTCTGAGAGTTATGTAGGGGAAACGTGGGAAACAAACAGGTACGTAGCACATGTACGCCTCCGCTTCCGTAAAGCAATGGGCCCGTCAAGGTCCTCAGCCTCCTCAGTGACTGATATTGGAACACCTAAAATCACCTGCTCATCCTGCTGCAAATGCAAATCACCAGTGCCTTCAGTAGAAACCAAGTGCTCAGAACATACCTGGGGCATGCTGGATGATGGAGGAGGCTCATGAGCATATGGTCAGCGCGTGTAAACCTGTGGCAAAAACATGGAGGCCGTTGGTGGAGATTGTGGAGGAGGTGGTGATGATGTGGAGGAGGTGGAAAAGGAGGCATACCTGTGGTCGACAAACCTGGAGATAGAGGCATGTTATACCTTTTGTCCAGACTCCGAAGGATCAACTTATCACCTGTAGGAGAGAAACATGATTGACTCAAAGAAAGTGACATCACACTAACATAATACTTCCATCGAACATGATCAAAACAACAATATCTCCTTTGAGTTCTGGAATACCCCACAAAGACATACTTGATAGCTTTAGGAGAGATCTTGTCATGGCCATGAGATGTATGATGAATAAAGGCAAATGACCTAAACACCCGAGGAGTGAGGGAGAAAAGATCCTTTTCGGGGAAAGCAATCAAGAATTAGTAATACATTGTAAAAAGCTTATGGTATGGAAATAAAAATATACGGAGATGTAATTAGGAGATTGGGGAGGGGAGCCCCCTCCCAACCCCTATCTTTGTCCTTGCCCCATCAACTTGGAAATTATCTATCGATCATGCCCATCCTGAAGGTCGACATTGAAATAGACTTTTTGAAATAGCTTTCGTGAAAATATCTGCAAGATGTTGCTTTGTATAGATGTAAGGAATGATAATTTTCCCTTTACGCACATCATCCTTGTTAAAGTGACAGGCTGACAACCTACTTCAATGCGCTTGATTATTTCACGGAAGGCATGATTAGTATCAATATAAGTGGTCAACTTGTTGTCGTAATAGATAGGAACTAGAGTTGTGATAGTCAACACAAGTTCCTATAGAAGGGTAACAAGCCATCTAATCTTATAAGTGGCTTGAGCCATGGCTCTTTGCTTTTGCACTAGATTTAGAAATAACAATTTGCTTCTTATGGCACCAAGAGTCCATATTTTAACCAATAAGTATGATGATACTCGTGGTGAAACGTCTGTCTGTAAGAGAACTGATGTAATTTACGTATGCATAAGATGCGATGTTTGTGTCATTATTAGAAGCGTAAATGAGTCCCTTGCTACATGAATTCTTTAGATACTTGAGAATGAGAAGAACACCATGCCATGCCTATACTTTGCCTTCTTTATATATGTCCAACTTTGCTTACAACATAATAAATATTTAGCTTAGTTAATGTAATATACACAAGTTTGCCCACTAGGATTCTATAGCACATAGAAATCTCAAACAAGGGATCTACTACTGTGGCATCACTCTGAGATTTAGTTGGAATGGAGGATAGACTACAACCAAGTAAACCTGCATGTGTAAGGATGTCAAGACTGTGTATTCTCTTCTCTGGGATATATGTATCCCTTTACATGCACACGAGAGCTTAATCTCCTAAAAGTATCGCTTGTGGTCAAGGTCCTTGTTGACAAACACCTTCTATGGGAATGCCTTAGTCTGAAGAATGCTTGCACCGCCAACCTTTTGCGGTACTAGAAGCATGTCTTTAAACAAACACTGAGTAGTCCGATGTAGTCCTATGGAAGCCAAGGGAGCTAATCTCCGATGTTACCATGTCAAACCAGGTTTATGCGGGCTTTGCTTTAGGCCATAGATGGACTTGCGTGACGACATACATATCCCCTTAACGTTGCCGCTTGGTGGTTGTGCCATCACCTTAGAGGTAGGTATTATTGACATCTAGTTGAAAAATTATTCAACACTGTTGGAAGCATCAAAGATAGTAGTGCACACTGTTGTAATATTCGGCTAAATGATTAAATATTCTATTCAGGGGGTGGGATGGTGGGAAAGGGGTGACCAAATAAAATATTGCTATTCGGTCAATATTTGGTTCAACCCAAATATACCTGAATATTCAGCCCGAATATTCGGGTATTTAGCCGACTATTGCAACATATTACTGATTAATTTATTATTTTAAAGGTTCCCATTTATCCCAGTATCACCACAAATGTTAAAGCTCCATATATGTGACTTGTTAATAGGTAATTTTATCTTCGATTCTTTATTGATTGTTGACCATACATGTATAAATATATATATATATATATATATTAGACGTAAACAATAAAAAAATACATAACGAAATATTCTTAATAGTTCTCCCAATTACCAGATATTCTTTATTCAATATCGCCTCATGCTAAATTTCAAATACGGACTTCTGCAACACTGACAACACTGACAGTGTCTATGAAGCTCATTCAGGATACTTGAGAGAAAGTCGCAAATAAACCAACTTCATAAATCTGAGTGAAGCCTTTGACTACTAATCTTTTTTTTGAAACTCAAAAGAGGGGGAAGCACTCGACGGTGTTCACCCCAATATATTAAAAACAAAAAGAAAACAGAATACATTGCCTTTTGAACTCCTTATAATAATATGACCTTTGTAGAGGAAGATAGTCTTTTATGTATGTAGTGGGAGGCCACTTGAAGGAAGCTAATCATCTTACAAGGTAGGAACATGTAGAGGAACATGCCTCAAACTATTTAGAGTGTCTCCTATGGTAGACTTGTAGTGGATACGGGAACTCCTAAGGAATGTCATTAATAAGACCATCGAAGAAGCTAATCCTTTCAAAGAACGTGATATCCGCGGAAATATAATACCAACATCCAATATGGTCATAACACATGTACCCTTTCTGGGTCAAAAAATACCCAAAAAAGACACTCTTAATTGCATGCGAAAATACTTTATCCGATATGTGAAAATTATGAACGAAGACACTACGACCAAAAACTCGTAAAGGTAATGGAAAAGGTTCCTCAACTCTAAATAGAATAGAGAATGAGGTAACCCTTTGAATGACAAATGTTGATTGTTATAAAATATGAAGAATGCGGAAGCGAACATGGAAAAGATAAATAACAAAATAAGAACGCGGGATTTTAACGTGGAACCCTACTCCGTGAGGAGCGGGATGAAACCACGGGAGAAGCCCTCCAATAGGGCGTGTTTGTCTATTGATTTTCTCAATAAGTACAGGAGGTCTGGGGCTCCTTATATAGCCTTCCCAGAGCCTCCAAGTCCCACCGTTGGTCCATGTGGGACTAAACACATGATAGGGTAAATGGATCTTCTCCAGGATCCATTTACCCTGCTACAACTCAATAGGTGCACTACCAAATACTCCAACACTCCCCCTCAAGCTGGAGCATGCAATGCTCAGCTTGGACAAACAAACAGAAAGAAACTCAACTCACGCTACATGACACTACAGACAATATCAACCCAACGCGCACATGCTGCAGTCGAGGACGTTGCTTCTCATGCCGTACAGGTGAGGAGGACGAACGGGCTGGAGTGTGAGTCAACTGAAGACTCGGAATCTGACCATCGAGTTTGAAACTGCACCTAAAGTCTCCTCGTCGGAGAACTTGGTCTCTCCCATCTGGCTCAGAGAATGGTGCACTGCTCTGATGTAACTATGATACCACATGAAAACCCTTGCCCTCAATGGCATAGGGAATGGTCCTCTGCTCTGGAGTCCCTATGGCTCACATGAAAACTCTGGCCGAGCAACAAGAATCATGATGGGGACCTCTGACAATGATGGCAACATATGCTCATCTGAAATAAGACCGCAAACTCGTGCGTGTCTGAAACTGGAGACTCGGAAGACAATCATCGAGTCTGAAACCGAACTGTAGAGTCTGATCATCTGGCTGGTCTGAAGACTGGCTTCTGAAATCTGGATCTGAATCAAGACCTGTGACTCTACACATATACTCCCCCTTTCTCCCATACTTGTCGGAACATGAACATCGACAAAGTTGGGAGAAGATAAGATAGAAGGGGAAAATAAAACATACTTGCGGCTTTTCAATTTTTTTTAATAAAGCCGTCACATTTTTTTTAAAGCCGTTGCAGTTTTTTTTACGGCTTTCTCAAAACAACTTTTTTTTACCTTGCGTACGGCTTTTTCTTGTACGCGCCTTTTTTTCTCTTTTTTTTAATCATCATCAATTTTTTTCAAAAAATCGGCCCAAAAGTCTGGACCCAAACTTCCCTCTCTTCTTTTCCTCAAATAACGGCCCACTTGGGCTCTGACTCTCTCATCATTTTTTTAATACTCACCCACGCCTTTTTTTTCTTAAATACATCCCTTCCTTTTTTTTAACGCACATGGCCCGCTTGGGCTCTAACTGCAACACCCCCTAAATAAATTAGGGTTCCCAGTGGAACCCTTCGTTCAACAAAGACCCCCCGATGGGGAGCGTGAACCGCCGCCGCCAGGAGTTGCACCTCCGCCTGGAGGTGTGAAGGAAGAGGTCGCGTTGCCGCCTCGCACCTGGGATGGAGGCGCCTGTGCGTGGAGGTACTAGCACGCGGAACAGCGCCGCCTTGCGTCTGGGTTGCGGGGCCCTGGGATCTGGGGTTTGCGTGGCAGAAACGCCTGCTACAGGAGATGGCGCGGAAGAAGCGCCTGCTGGGGGTTGCGCCGATGAAAGCCCCGCGCCGCCTGGAGTCCGAGCGACTCCGAGAAGAGTGCCTCACGGGAATATATAGCCTGTGCGTGGTCGAGGGGACTTGGAGCGCCGCTTGGATGAAAGGCACAAGGAAGAGAGCTCCGCCAGGAGATCGAGGGAGGGGTCTCTGGGACAAAGCGTGAAGGGGCCTGGACAGCTTGCATGCGCGGTGGAAGGATCTCGTCGACAGGAGTTGTTGGCCTGCGCGGGAAGCACGCACGGCTTGCCGCCTTGCGCGGCACTGCTGGAGTCTCGCCGTCGGGAGGCGCGCATCAGAGATGACATATGGAGCGCACGAGCCTGGAGGAACGGGGTGTGTGTCCTGGAGGAACGGGTAGGGCTGATGATGCCGGAAGAGATGTCGCCATCTCGAGACACGCCGCCTGGGAGGGGCTTCTTGCTGCTATGGTGGCGTTATGCGCCTGCTGGACCTGGGAGAATATGGAACGCCACTGCCGCCTCTTGGATGTGGTACCTCTGCCGCTCGCTTCTGCAGCGCGGAGCCCGCGTGGGGCTGCGCCTGGCGTTGCGCGAGTCATGCGTAAGGGAGGATTCCCACGCCTGGGAACTGGAGATCGCTGGAGCCTAGAATTAGGGTTTCGAAACCCTCTATTCTTCATGGCGTTGCAGATGGTTGCGCCTCGACCATGAAAATGAATCATGAACAGATCTCCAACTTGAACAAATCTCGAGTAAATAAGAAGCTGAGATTTTCAGCACAGATCTCGAAAAAAAAAACGAATCTCGAATATGAATAAGAATTTAAATTCCTCGAGAATCGACCCGCTCTCATACCATGTTATAAAATATGAAGAATGCGGAAGCGAACATGGAAAATATAAATAACAAAATAAGAACGCGGATTTTAACGTGGAACCCTACTCCGTGAGGAGCGGGATGAAACCACGGGAGAAGCCCTCCAATAGGGCGTGTTTGTCTATTGATTTTCTCAATAAGTACAGGAGGTCTGGGGCTCCTTATATAGCCTTCCCAGAGCCTCCAAGTCCCACCGTTGGTCCATGTGGGACTAAACACATGATAGGGTAAATGGATCTTCTCCAGGATCCATTTACCCTGCTACAACTCAATAGGTGCACTACCAAATACTCCAACATTGATGTTATGTTAGTAGGTATGTAACAATAAGAATGACATCTCCTTAGAAAGTTTTAGGACCCTTCATCTGAGTAAGAAGAGTACATGCTATGTTCGAAAGTCGACGAAGTTTCTTTTCAGCCACATTGTTTTGGTGTGAGATGAATAAGCATGTTGTCTGATGTTGGGTACCTTTAGTAACAAAGAACCTGGCAAAGTCACGCTGAACAAACTCAAGAGCATTCTCAAATAAAAAAAACCGTAATACTATTAGAAAAGAGGTTTTTTTATAAAATAAAAATAACTTTACAATATTATTAATATTTGATCACTCATGTATTAAATAAACTCGAGAGGTTCTGCTATAATCATCAACAAAAACAATAGAAAAATTTATGGCCACATAAATTACAAACTCGACAAGGTCCCTGAATATCATAATTGACTAAATGAATGAGTCGGGAGACAATGCTCATGCATGTAGGTAAATGACGTTACGTGTGTTTTTCTAACTAAAAGGCCTTGCCCTCAAAAGACTTGAACGAGGCCAGTTTAGGGAATACTTGAGAGAGAGAGAGATCTGGAGGACGGGTGACCAAGACGAAGGTGCCAAAGGAACATGTCAATAAAGATTGAAGTAGCTCTAATAATGCTAAAATCTGCAGGATTATGAATGCGATATATGCGTCTCATGCAATCTTGAAGTTTCATATGTTAAAGGCATTAAGGAAGGATGGAAAGGGATGGCGAAGAGGAGAGAGGGCAAAAGTAAGAGAGAAAGGGTAATCCTTCCTAGAGGAGAGGTGGGGGGGAGAGTTTTTGTGGAAATGGAATAAAGAGGGATAACAATTTACAAGAGGAGGCTACTTCTGAGGGCTTGTCATTGGCCTCTCTTTGTAAATACCCTCGACTGGACCTTCTTTGTTTCTAGTGTACACGTCGTGGATACTCATGAGTTTCCGTCCCTCCCTTCACACCAAGATGTTTCTCTTGTGGAAGGGCATGGCACCTTCGCTCTTCATGTCCGAGGTTTGCTAATCGGAGCTTAGAGGAAAGACCGTTGGAGAAAATATACCTGTGGTGTGAAAGATGGTTTGTGTCATCGTGCCTGATGTTTTGGGAGGTTGTATGGTTGTCGAAGATATTTTTGGGATGTGGTGAAAGAATCTCTCTTTGATCCAAAATTATCTGATCAAGGTTTTCTCATCAATGCTGTCTCGACAAGAAGAGTAGATTTGGATTCGGTTGCAGCGGAGCTTAGGCTGTTCTTGACCCCATTTTCTCGAGGGATGTCACGGTATTGGGAGAGAGAGAGGAACTGCTATGCTTGAGGTTTTTCTGTAGTGAACATTGCGGTGTTGCTAAATCGATCCTTGTTTGAAGGGTGAAGTCTATGGAGGTACCCTCAATTCGATGACGGGGATATGCCATAGATGGTTTGGGTGATTTGTATGGAGGGAGTGCCGCTCCTTGCTAGGTCTATTGAGGTTCTGAGACTGGCTCTCCATGAAGTGGGCATGCTGTAAGATGTATCCTCTTATGGGCTATCTCGGGATCTGACATGAGGTCAATCATGATCGTTATCTCGAGAGAGAATGAGCTTTCTTTAGCTGAAAATCTTATTCTACAGGTGGGTTGAGTGGGATTTGCCCTTTGGTTGGCTGAGATGGCGCCATCTATGCGTCCAGTCTTTGTTTACCGACCGACTATGATGGAGCCTGTGAGGCCACGTGCGGTGGGCGCTGTCTCCGCGGATGTCTCGATGAGATTGAAGGGGATTTTGAATCTTGAGATTTATGGATCGAGAATTGATGCACCGTTGAATGCCGTTTGTTGGGTCTCCTTGACGGAGATGCACACTCTTTCACCAATGATGGATCTAGGTGTTGGGATGGACCCGACCGCTCTCGACCTTGAGCCGACCCGACTTGAATGGGGCCTTTAAGGGGCCGAGCTTCGGTTCCTTTAGGAACCGACTCCTCCTTGCGAACCCATCACCAACTTCGAATCACACGTATATGCTTGATCCGGGGAGCTTCCCTCTTCTATTGCGGAAGCGACGAATCCTTCTTTTCTTCCTTATGGAGCATGCAATGCTCTTTTAGGTTGCGATGCTCCCATTAGTTGCGATGCTCTTGTTGGTTCAACACCAGTTACGGATGCACCTTCGACCTTGAACAACTGCATGCTAGGGCAAAATCAGAACACTTGAAGTCAGTTGCGAGCTCGGAATTGGAGGGGGGTCTCTGAGGGAAGGCGAAGAGGTATAGGCGAAGGAAGAGGACTCGTTGGGAGGAGGTGGGGGTTTATGTACTGAAGAGCAGTTTTTCTCATCCCAACCTTGTAGAAGGGGCCCCGACCTTGGCAAATGCATCATCTATTTTGGAGGTCTCAACTAACTTACCACTGTGTTCTGCACATAAGGAAGGTTTGGCTATATAACCTTTGCCGTTTCAATCTAGACAACAAAAAAGATGCTTGGGTGGCGCGTATGACCTTTGGTATGCCAACGGTTTCTAAATGAAAGTCAACTGCTGGAATGTCTTGACAATCTGGAGAAGAGGGGGATGATAAAAAAGGTTACTATCTAAATGGCAAGGTGACATGGTTCTTCTGTAGGAGACCGAAATCCAATCTTGGACAAGCATGTTGTGGAGATTAGTTGGAGGTAGCATGTTGTGGATGCAATAGGTAGCTTTGGAGGCTCTTTGTTGCTTGGAATAGTGATTGTTTGGAACTCGAGTCCGAGCTTGCTTGTATGCGCATGATATCTGTTTTGCTAAAGGACATTTGTAACGGGTAATACGGAGCCTTCTCGAGTGTGTATGGTCCTACGAACTCAAGCCTTAGGACAAGAATTTGGGAGGATCTTCTTGAAGCACACCTGTTGGTTTCCTCGACCCCTTAATTGGTTGGTAGGGACTTTAATATTACTTTATATGAGACAGTTCGTCCTTGCATGCACATGATCAGGATTAGTGTTCCACAACTTTTATTGACATGGTTCAAGATCCTCAGATGGAGATGCTAAATGATATAAACCATCGTTACACTTGGAGGAACTCCAGGGTGAGATCTAGAATCGATCGCTTCCTCTGCCTGAGCCATCTGGCAACTGCCTTTGCCTTTGCCTTGGCATTTCTTATTGTTTTGCCTCGATCGTGGTTCAATCACTCCCCTTTGGTTTGGTATTTTGGTGAAAGTGTCTTCCCTCGATCCTTTTTCTACTTTGAGAAGGTATGATTACTTGAGGAAGGCTTTAGAGAGATGATCAAGGATTTTTGGTTCTCATTTCATTGTGAACACACAATGATAGTTAAATTTTCCTGTAAGCTAGAGGTGTTGATATCCAAACTATATCTGTTTAAGGAGGTTTGTGCAGTGTAGGGGCTCTTCGTGAAGCGTCTCAGCACATGTTAGACTTGCTAGAATGGGCAGAGGACGCGCTAGACCTTTCTCGTTCTGAATTGATAGAACTGTTTGATTTTCAAAAAATCATCCCGCAAGTAGACATAAATCTAAAGGTATGCAACATTGGATAAGAGAAGGGGACGCCAACTCGAAATATTTCCATGCCTTTGCTAATCGAAAATAAGAGGTCATAATCAATCAACTTGGTGTTGGTATGGAGCGATTGTTTTGATCAAGACAAGGAGATGAGAAGAGTTGTGATGGGATTTTTTTGTAGCATGGGCCGTCAGGGCATCATAGCGAATGACGTTGTCCGATGAGCATAATAGTTCGCTTGTGAAGGATTTCTCGATTGACGAGATTCATTCGATGTTAGGGGAGCTTAATGCAAAAGGTTCTCATAGCCTTGACGATTTCCCAATCATCTTTATGTGAAGGACTTCTCAATGAGTTCTTACCCTTGGGGGGCATTGACATTATGGAAATGTTAAAGGAGTTTTCCTCTAGCAATCATGGCTTTGATAGGGTAATTGTTTGCTGACGTTCTAGGAGAGCTTGTGAATGGAGTTCATATCATGTTTATTTGATCATTTGATGTTGGACGACATTGTCAAGGTGTCAGAGATTGTTGGAGATTGGAAAATGGAAACGACGGAGAGTACAAAGGCTAGTGTGGAAGATTGATGCTTTGAAGGCCCATGACTGTGTCGATTGAGTCTTCCTTCGGGGAGCCCTAACAAAGCAGGGCTTTCCCGGCAAATGGATCTCTTGGATGAAGAGACACATACCACGACGTCATTGTTGGTCCTGGTGAATGGAAACCCCATTGTTTTTTTCCTGCTACAGTAGGGATTTAGGCAAGGTTGTCCCCTCGCTCCTTTACTTTTTGTGTTTGTAGTGGATTTTCTTGCAATCATGTTATAGCATATGATATAACATGGTGGCACCTCATAGTTTACCAACAATGGAAATTCTATTTTGATGTTATAATGATGCGAATGATGCTATTTTTTATTGGAAGGGATGCAAAGGAAGTCAGAGGTAGTGGACATTTTTGGGGAGCTATCTAGCTTTGCAATTAACCGCTTTAAGTCCACCTTTATCCCTTTCGGACTCTCCAAGAATGAAATTACTGAATGTGATGTGACCATCTCCTCCCTGCATGGTTGTCTTCTACTCAGTTTCTTGGGGTTGCCGCTTTCTAATAGGAGATTGAGACATTCAGACTGGTTACTGTAGATGTAGAGGTTTATGTTATGTTATCATGTAACATTTCTTATTTTCTATTTTTCTCCTGGACATCTATGTAATTTACCCATGGGTTTTCTCTATATAAGAGAGCCTAGGGTTCTATGGAATAATTAATCAACTCATTTGCTCTAACATGCTATCAGAGCCAAATCCCTAACCCTAACCCTAAACCTAATTCCTGTCCCCCTTCTTCTCCTCTCAGCAACACCTCCACCCACCGCCAGGCCCCCGCTGGTGCTCCCAGCCCCCAACGGATCCCCCGCCAGCCCCCAGCGGCGTCCCAGCCACCAACGGCGGCACCCTCCCGTGCCCCTAGCCCCTCCCGCGGCATCCCTAGCGGCGGCCCCACCGGGCCCGCATCCCTCCCGCTGGCCCCACAGGCCCTGCAATCCCCCTCTCGAATCGACTAGCCCTCGCAAGTCATGGGATTGAGTGCATAAACGTCTACATATGCACTCAAATCCTATGAAGTCTTTGTAGACGCCGAGTTCTTGTCTACGATCTCCAGTTTTCGTCTCCGGCAAGATGTCAGAAAGCAAAGTTGATATGCCCTCCATAGGCGCATTTAAGGGACCAACGCCGATAGTCAAGATGGATGGGACGAACTATGAACTCTGGGCGATGCAGTTCATGAGTCTCATGAAGTCGAATGGTAAGAAGCATATACTTACCGAGGATGAGTCAACAGAGAAGACCAGGATCTATGCCTCCTGGGAGGCTGATGATTCTTATGCCAAGGTTTGGCTATCAGGAACACTGTCGATGGAGATTGCCAATGTCATCCTCCATCAGCCCACCGCCAAGGCGATGTGGGATATTCTGGCTACCACATATTCACAGGTGCGGAACGAGACCAAGATGCTACAACTACATCATGATATCTTCACAATGAAGCAGAATGGGAGGCTGCTTCACTCTCAGTACACGTCCCTACGAGGGATGTTTGAGAAACTATATAGCACCATTCCGCTCACGGCCACTCCAGAGCAATATAAGACCTTCCGTAATGCTACCATGGTTGGAGTATTACTCGCAGTACTTGATCATGAGTACGACGCAACCCGCTCTTAGATACTTATCGATGCTACGATTCCTCCTCTAAAGGAAGTGTACCGGAGACTCAGTCGTATCTTTGTTTTTTCCTGTACATCTACTCTACCTCCTTCGGCGATGGCGGTATCGTGATGGAGAGGTGGTTCGTCTTCCTTTCGCGGACGCGGACCTCGTGGCCGAGGAGGTCGTTTTTGCCAGCAATGCTCTTTTTGTCATCGCACAGGTCACTCAGAGGACTCATGCTATTCTAAGCATGGATTTCCAGCCTCGGCACGAGTAGCCGAGCATGTTGCATCTCAGTCGGCATCCACTACAGATCACCGGTTCGAAGAGCTTGTTGTGCGTCTTCGTGATATTACGCCTCAATCATACGTGGAGTCTCCAAGTGGATCCTCAGATGTTACAACTTCAGCATCATCCAGTACTTCAGCCGTTGCCAGTACCTCAGGTAGTGTTACTGCCTTTACCTCTTGCCATGATCTCTCAGATTGGATTATGGATTCTGGAGCCACCCATCACCTCTGCCGTGACAGAGATAGCCTGAGTCCTACAAGGACATTCCTCCTGGACGCTCAGTGCTCATAGCTGACGTGACTCATTCCCCTATTGTTGGACATTCATTATCACCTTCTATGCATTTACAGAATGTTCTACATGTTCTTGAGTTTTCCATGAATTTATTATCAATTAGTCAGATTACGAAGGATTTGCACTATCGCGCTATATTTGACCCATCATCTCTCATTTTTTTAGGACATATTAACTGGCAGGGTGATTGGATGTAGCTCTGAGCAGAATGATCTCTATTGTCTGGTCCGAAATTCATATGCTGACGTCTCCTACCATTCAGCCGAATCAGTCTCTCTGTACACACGACATCTTCGTTTTGACCACCTCCCGCTCCAGAAAATACGTCATCTGTTACCTCAGATTTCTCCGAATTCGTCGTTTCGTTGTGAAGCTTGTCAGTTGGGGAAGCATCATCGTTCTAGCTCCCCTAGTCGTCAGAGTCAGAGCTGTAACCCCCCGTCTGAGTTGTTTCACATTGATATTTTGGGTCCGAGTCATGTACCTGATCATCAGGGATACACGTTCCATCTAGTTGTCGATGATTTTTCTCGTGTATCTTGGGTTTTCCTTTTAAGGAATAAATATGAAGCAGGGAATGCTATTAAAAATCTTATCAGTGAAGTGCAAAATGTGTTTTCTTCTACTGTCAAATATGTGCGAACGGATAATGCATTAGAATTCTGCACTCGTTCTCTCTCCCACTTTCTTTCGTCTAAAGGCATAATTCACCAAACCACATGTGCTTACACGTCTGAACAAAATGGCATGGTAGAGAGAAAACATCGTCACCTTCTTGATATCACTCGAACCCTGCTTATCCAGAGTTGTGCGCCTATCACCTTTTGGGGAGATGCTGTCCTTACAGCCTGCGACCTAGTCAATCGCATGCCTTCTTCAATTCTTGGTGAGAAAATTCCTACCTCCATTCTTTTTCCTGATAAGGAATTATTTTCACTTACTCCTCATGTCTTTGGTACTGTTGCCTTTGTTCACCACTTGTCACCTGGACTTGACAAACTCTCTCCTAGAGATGTCAAGTGTGTCTTCGTCGGATACTCTCGGACTCAGAAGGGCTATCGTTGTTATGACCCCATTAACAAGAAATATTTTATGAGTGCTGAGGTTACATTTTCTGGACCCGTTATATACTTTTCCCCTGCAGGTGACAGGTTGGTCCCTTCCACATCTAATGATGATGTCTATGTTCCTCCTCCTACTCTGTGTTCACCTGTGTCCATTCCTGTTCCAGTTATCACGCCACCATCATCATCAACACCACCACCATAACCACCTCCACAACAACCTATTCCACCATTGCCTAAGTTCTATACACGTCGGTCAGGTCCTGCTCAGACTACACGTCAAGCATCCATCACGCCTCAGGTATGTTCAGATGCTATTACTAATGATGGGTCAGAAAATGTGCCTGTGCAGGAATCTCCGTTACAGGAGGAGGATACACCATTGAGTGCAGTAGAGGGTGACCTTGATGTTCCTATTGCGATTTGGAAGCAGAAACAGACTTGTGCATCTTATCCCATTAGGGTCCCAAGTTTCTTTCCACCATCTCACAGGTGATTTTCAGAGGTTTGCTGCGGCATTGTCGCCTGTGGAGATACCACGGACTTATCACGAGGCTATGAAAATTGACTGCTGGAGATTGGCTATGGAGGAAGAAATGCATGCTTTACAGTCCTGTGGCACTTGGAGCCTGGTTCCTGCTCCACCTCACGCATCTATTGTTAGTTGCAAATGGGTTCTCACAGTTAAATACCATGAAGATGGCAGTCTTGATCGGTACAAGGCAAGACTTGTTGCAAGAGGTTTCACACAAACCTATGGTGTAGACTATTTGGATACTTTCTCTCCAGTGGCTCGGCACGCGACGCTTCGGATACTCCTATCGGTTGTTGTGGTACGTGATTGGTCCATTTTTCAACTTAACGTCAAGAATGCATTCTTGTATGGAGATCTACCGGAGGAAGTCTACATGCAGCAACCACTGGGGTTTACTGCTGAGGGGGAGACTCACATGGTGTGTAAACTTCACAAGGCGATTTATGGACTTAAACAGAGTCCAAGGGCGTGGTTGCAGAAGCTTTCCCACCTAATTGAACGACAGGGATTCAAAAGATCAAATGCGGATCACTCGTTGTTCATTCAAAAGATCTCCAAAGGAACGGTTGTTATCATGGTATATATTGATGATATTCTGGTTACAGGAGATGACGTTCAGGGAGCAGAGATGACAAAAACATTCTTGGGCCGTCAGTTTGTCACGAACTATCTTGGAACCCTAAGATATTTTCTGGGGTTGGAATTTGCAAGAAATGCACAGGGTCTGGTGATGACCCAAATGAAATACATTACATATTTTCTGGTTGAAACATGAATGGTTGGTTGTAGACCATCGAGCACTCCTATGGACCCAAGTATGCAACTGTATGACAATGATACTGAAGAAGTGGACAAAAGAAGATACAGAGAGACGGTGGGTAAGCTCCTTTATATCACGATATCTCGACCTGATATTGCTTTTGCAGTAAACATGGTGAGTCAATTTATGGAGCAGCAAAGACAAGTTCATATGGAAGCCATATACATGATACTGAGATACCTAAAGTCTTCTCCTGGCTCAGGGTTGCTGTTTAGAAAGAACACAGATTTATCTATTTCAGCTTGTGCAGATGCAGATTATGCAGGGTGCCCCACGGATCGTAAGTCTACTTCAGGCTTTGCCGTTTTTGTGGGAAGCTTTATGGTTTCTTGGAAAATTAAGAAACAAACTGTTGTGGCAAGATCTAATGCTGAATCCGAATATAGGGCCATGGCACAAGCAAGCACGGAGATGATGTGGCTTCGAGCCGTATTTGAAGACTTACATGTAAATGTTCCTTTACCCATGCCGCTTCAGTTTGACAATCAAGAAGCTTTGTTTATTGCCAACAATCCAGCATTTCACGAAAGAACAAAGCATATCGAAGTAGACTGCCACTACACTAGAGATATGATCCAGAAGGGCTTGATTTCTACTTCACTTATTAGTTCAGAGAATCAGACTGCTGATATATTTACCAAGCCATTGCTCAGAGGACCTTTTCAGAGATGTTCTTCCAAGCTGAGCATGATTGACATCTATGATCCATCTTGAGGGGGAGTGTAGATGTAGAGGTTTATGTTATGTTATCATGCACCGTTTCTTATTTTCTATTTTTCTCCTGGACCTCTATGTAATTTACTCATGGGTTTTCTCTATATAATAGAGCCTAGGGTTCTATGGAATAATTAATCAACTCATTTGCTCTAACAGTTACCTGTGGTTGAAAGGCTAGAATGGAAGTTGGCTGGGTGGAAGGCCTCATGCCTCTCTCGAGGAGGGCGAATGGTTTTATTGAAGGCTGTTTTTGCAGCAATTTCATGTTTTTCATCGACCCGCATCTTACCGCGGGCAATCCATAGGTGTTTGAAGCACGCATGAGAAGATATTTTTGGAGATCTTAAGATGGATGATTTAGGGGCATGCACGTGATACACTGGGATACTGTTACACTTCCCCTGGAGCAAGGGGGTCTAGGAGTTTAGAGGCTAGAAGACATGAATAAAGGGTTTCATAAATGGGCTGCTCAAATCTGGGCAGCAGGATGTGCCTTGTCTGCAACTTTCTTAGAAATATATATGATCTTCCGTCGAACCCCTCCATTCCTTCCCCTTTGCATCACTCCGCTACGGCTTTCTGGAAAGGAGTTTGTACGGTGGTTATGAGCCACGCTTCCACGTGACGCTAGCAGGGCGACTGAATGAGGGAAGGATCCCGCTATCCTCGCGGCCTCGCCTTTTTGTTTTGGCGACGAACCGGGTGTAGTGACAATTGAGTGGACAATTAATGGGCACCGATCTTCTCTTATGGCTTTCCAGAGAAGCATCTTCAGGAGCTTATTTGCATGTTAAGCTTTATCTCTGGCTTTACGTGTCCAACCACAGGACATGACCATTCGATTTGGCAGGAAAAAGGTGTGTGTGGCACTTACAACTTTACACGGCTCCACAATGAGTAATAGAACTTGATTGAAAGCGTATCTGGATTGTGTACATCCCCTTGACAATTATGCTGATCCTATGGATTCAGCGATGGTAGCAGACATTGACACGAGTAAGATGAACCTCCATCTATCCTGGTGTGGATGGCACCTATCCCATTTGTTGCTTGGGTTTCGAAGACCTCACCCACTTATTTTACTCTTGTGCGTACGCGTAACAGGTCTGGGAGGCGACTGATTTTTGTTTGGCTAGATCCTTCTTGTCATTTTCACTTTTGAATCGGTCTAGTTTTTTGAAGCCAAAAATAGGGGGAGACACTTAGTGGTGTTTGCCCCACAATTTATTAAGGAAACAAAATACGGTGAACATACACACGGGAAAAGGGGAAACGAAACAAGCAAAGCACCTACAAAGCCCACTCATCGACCAATCGCGCACAATGTATCTCTGCATTTTCCTTGTAGAAGCGTTGCCCAGAGAATAAAGCTGCATTCCTGCCCAGCCATATCGCCCAAAGAAATGCCACATGCCCGAGGAGCTCCCGCCTAGCTCTGCTCCTGTTGGCCACCATCGATCCACCGAAGGAAGCCACATCGGACGTGCACAACCAACTCAGTCTCGCCTCATCCCTTATCGCAATCACCTTAGGGCATCTGAAGAAAAGGTGCTCAAGGGACTCCACCGCTGCATCGCATAGTATGCACCTGTTAGAAACAGAACCCAGGAGCCTGGCACACCGATCTCTCGTCATCAATCTCTGCCTACGGAATAACCAAAGGAAGAAGCCAATCCGTTCAGGGAGTCGGAGACTCCAAAAGAACCCGCAATCACGAATCAAAATCTCCGACCGCGAAGGTGGGGGCCTGCAAATTGCCTCAAACGCCTTCCTCGCTGATAAAGGGCCCACACGCCAAGCCCAATGATCCCTCCCCGCAGAGGGACGCCCCGCATCCTTGATACCTTCCAAAAGGGAGAGGAAATCCTCGAGCCTTTGGTTCGAAAAGTTGGATGAGAAGGTTGGAAACCAGTTACCATCCGACCAGCAAGACGCAACCCGCGCTTCCTTGTTGGCCGCTAGAGCGAACAGGCGAGGGAACCACGTGCATAGAGTCCCCCCCGTCCATTCATCCGTCCAGAAGTTGAAAGATTCGCCGTTTCTAAGCATCGGCCTAAACAGATGGAGATATCTGGAGAAGATCTCCACCACCCCCTTCTAGAACGGGGTGGGAGATCCACCTGAGCAGCGGCCGCCGGAGGAGACCCATCGACCCCGTAAATTTTGCGTAAAACCTTGCAGCAAAGATCCTCCCCCGAGCCCCAAATTCTGTTAGCTCACTTAAGAAGCATAGCGTCATTCATATGCTCCAGATTCTGCACTCCCAACCCTCATCTTTTTTTATCCTTAACTTCTCCCCAATCAACCAGGTGGATTCCCCCCGACTCCTCCCCATGCTTGTCCCAAAGTAACCTCCGCATAAGCTTCTCAAGGCGGCTACGGATCCCCTTCGGCAGCCGACGATTGGATAGGAAGTAAACATGGATGGATGAGAGAACTGCCTTTAAAAGGTCCAGTCGCCCTCCTTTAGAGAGAATGGCCGATTTCCAACCCGCCAATCTCTCCTCGACCTTCTCCACGACCCTAAGCCAGACCCTCAATCTCGTCCTGCCCACCGCCAAGGGCATCCCAAGATAGTCAATCGGGAGAGAGCCGTAATCAGAACCCAAAACCCGCCCACATGCGTCAGCCTCCTCTGCAGAGAGGCCAAAGGGGATGACCTTCGACTTGCCAGCATTTTTTGAATAGACCTGACATCTCGCTAAATATATCTAGGGCCGTAGACATCCCCGATGCTTTCGCAGCTCCTTCAATGAAAAAGATTGTATCATCAACATATTGCAAAAGCGGGATCACCAAACCATCTCTAGAGAAACCGACCGATAACCCATGATCAACAACCCGGCAAGCAACGTAGGCCAGGACATCCGCGACCAAGATAAAAAGAAGGAGAGCAAGGGGGCAGCTCTGGCGCACTCCCTTACTCGGCTGGAAGATGAAGAATATGGTTAGATCCTCAAGCGCATCACGGAAGCGTGATCGTCGTATCGGATATGACGAACAACGACTAGTCGTACTAGTTATTCTATGAAGTGGAAATTAAAATTTTTTATGTGACGAAACCACATGATCCAAGAACACTTCTCGGATCGTTTCGTCTAAACCGCAAACAAGTATTAGGGTTACCTCTTGAAGCGTGGTTGTGATCGAGTCTCTAAACGAAGAGACCTCCTGTCTCAAGTCCGATCCGTCGAAGGAGACGCTTGCGAGCGCAGGGATGAATCACGTGCTTCTCGCAATCCATGTTGATGATCCAAGCGGCGGATCTCCTGATCTCGACACACGAGATCCGACGTCTTCTTCACGAGCAGGGCACGCCGAAGTAGGCGGAGATCCACGAGCAAACCATCGGGCAACATAACGACGACGCCGCGACGATGGAGAACCTCTCTAGGGTATCCATGGTGGACGACCATGAGAGGGAGAGAGAGAGAAAGATAGAGAGAGATGTGCTTCTCAAGCATTGTGTAAAGAAGAGCAATGGGGTGCCTCTCCTTTTATAACATTTTAGGATCCATGGATTTCAATCCATGGGACAACACAAATCCAATGGTTCTCATTGATTGTGTTTCTTTTAATGGCCAAGATTTGTGTTGGTAAAAACCAACAACAATTAATTTAATTTATATTAAATCTATATTGATAAATCAATATAATTCAATCACCAAATTAAATCAATCCACATTGGAGATAATGGAAAAAAGGCTCCTCCCTTCCATATAGGAAGAGTGGACGACCACCATTTCCTTTAGGGATTGGTGGCCGTCCCCCCTTTCCTATTAGGAAAGGGAGATTCCAATGCAATCTCCAAGATTGCATATATCTCCAGTATTTGCAACAAGAATTGTTGTAAATTATTCTACAAAATAATTCATAATTATTTTGTGAATATTGCAATCTTGCCATTCAAAAAATTGTGAATCACATTTACAACCCAAAATAAAATGTAAATTACATTTTCAATTTAATGTCCAATGTGAATCCAATTCACATTAACATTTAATTAACAAATATAAATTACATATAGCTCTCTCTTATATATTATAAATCACATTTATAATATATATGACTAATGTGGATATTGCTATCCACATTATTCATATCCATGATAATTAAATCACATTTAATCATCTTGGATTTCTATTCTCTTGTGTTCAAATAATATGAATCACATTCACATTATTTACATCTTTCATAATTAAACCACATTTAATTATCTTAGATAACTCTCTTTATAATATGAATCAAATTCATATTACTCATGATAATTAAATCACATTTAATTACCCATTTTCTCAATGCTCGGATATATAAATTATCAACAATGAAATTATCCTGAACCCATTCAAGGATAATGCGCTTTCTCCGCGGATACTTGGAGATAAGGACATGGCGATTGTATTGTTCCACGTATAGTGACTTGGATATGGAGATCATATCTCAAATCTAGATCGCGGGCCTCCCATAGATGCTTGATTAAATCAAGACCGCAAATCTAATCTTCTCATTGCATCTGAATCATATTCAGATCAATGTCAAACATTTGGACTAAGATCAGATTACTTCTCTACCGAGAGGAGTCACTAAAATCCAAACCCGTTTCATCACTCCATAGGAATGGAAGCGTCTTGGTTATACAATCGTTTATGATCACATCACCCTCAGGTATTCCCAATACCTGTACATCCTGCATTCTGGAAGACTCAGAATAAACCCGAAGTATTGGATCAACTATATACTGTCTACTTCATGGTTTTTTCTGTAAGTTTCTCATTCGATCATTGGGAGTCGGTATCGATCATATACTTTCCAAAAGCATATATCATACCTAGGTCTTGATCATATACTTTCCAAAAGTATATATCAAACCTACAAATTCAGTCAAGCTTTCAAAGCGAGACGACCGTGCACTGAATTTGATTCTTCCCAATATCTCATGAGTGAGCTCATGTCTTCCGGTTCAATGAATGAACCTGTATGATCCCTTTGAGAGATCGTATTACTCATATGCCCTTATATGCATACCAGCGCGCCGGTGTATAGACCTTGGTTAGGTCATCAACCTATTGGTCTGCCAAATGTACATACTCAGATATATAGCAACACATCTGTCTCCGGTCAGAGGATGCGTGCCTGTATCGTGACAGCATACGATATAGGACTTTGGTTATCTCGATCTCGTTAAGTCAACTCTTTGACCCAACTAATCTGACACCTCCGAATCTCTATTCCTATGCAGAGGACCTGCATCAAGAGGTCGGTCAGATATTTGCCTTTAAAGATAAGGATTGCCATCTCCTACTCAGGCTAGAGATCATCTCTTAACAATTATTTGACGGTGCTTGATGAGTCCTCAATCTAACTCTTTAGATATTCATCCAAGCACCAGCCTCTACGATTCAACAGTTGAATCAACAGCTGTATGATCATCAAGATGGCCATGGTACATAACTCTAATTGTACTAAGGGACCTATTATGCAAATTATTTATTCTTCATTTCAGATCAGGGAATGATATTTGTAATAACATTGATTGCATAATGGCTCGCCGTGGGCTTGCATGTCCAACAGAAGAACCCCCCCTCCGGGCGCCAGTTAACGATGACCGAGAAAGCGGCCGTCGTAAGACAACGTCTCATCGAAGATATCCAAATCTCCGGGAAAGCCCTTCTTCGCAAAACTGACCATAGGGACTTCCAATCAAGAGTATCATAGGCTTTTGCAAAGTTAACTTTCCATAGAACACCCTGCCTTTCGCTTCTCCTCCAGTCCGCAACGATTTTCGATGCAAGAGTAAGGCAATCCGAGATTTGTCTTCCCTGAACAAAAGCATATTGGAACGGGGAAATGAGGGTGTCTAGAACCCGGCTGAGCCGCAAGGCAAGCACCTTCGCCACAATGAGATAAAGGGCGTTAGAAATAGCAATGGGGCGCTAATACTCGATCCGCTCGGGCGACACTGACTTAGGAAGGAGAACAATCTGGGACTTATTAATCCGTTCAAAGCCAGCATTGCCCACACAAAATTTGGAGATGACCTCCATCACCTCCTTGGCCACCAAATCCCAAGAATCCCTGTAGAAGGCCACATGGAAGCCATTCGGGCCCGGAGCCCCATCCACGTTCAAGCCCCACACCGTAGCCTTAACCTCCTCCATGGACACCCCCTGCGTCAGACCATCACACAAAGCGGTCGAGAGAGATGAAGCCCCCATCCTCGTCCCCCTCCACACCCTTGGAATCGTCCTCGCCGAGAACTCCTTAAAGTACGCGGCGATTGCCTTCCCCATATCCCTGTCCCCATCCACACGAATCCCATTGATCGTGATCAATCGCAGGGCATTTGATCGACGCCTCCCGCTGACAACACGATGGAAAAAAGCCATGTTAGCGTCTCACTCCCTTAGCCACGTACTCCTCGACCTTTGACGCCATTCAATGACGTGCTTAAGATCCTCAACCGCGATTTGCTTTTGGGCGAGCGAGCGTGCGACTAAGTCGTCCCCCGAGAGCTCCCTGGCATCCTCCAAAGAGTCAAGTCTCATAACTACCTCCTCAGCCTCCCGCATCGCAGCCCATCTGGCTGCCCTCGAGTCATTCTTGAAATAGCTCAGCCTCGTGCGTAAAGAACCGAGCTTCTGGACAAACTTAGAAGCCGCCGAACCAACATCCTGCACGCTGGACCAATGAGAAGCCACCATCTCCCTGAAATTATCCTCCAACAACCAACTCCTCTCATATCTGAAAAGACCCCTCACCGTAGGTGAATCACCGGAGTCCCATAGAATCGGCGTGTGGTCGGATAAGGTCCGCGGCCGAGCAGCCGCAGAGGACGACGCGAAGCAATCCATTAACTCTGCAGAGGCCAAAAATCTATCAATGCGGGAGTGAGAATTGGAATTCCTCCAGGTATATGCGATATTCCCCGCATCCAAGACCTCGAGGGCCAACGAGCCCACAACTTCAGCAAAATCCGAAGAACCCGCATCTTGACCACCCCTGAACCGTGGTCTGTCCGAGGTTCGAAGAGTTACATTGAAGTCCCCCCCTATGAGCCAAGGGGTACCCGCAAAAGCCCTACTCGCCTCTCGCAGATCCTCCCACAATTCTCTCATTCGAATATGGCAGCAAGGCCCGTAGACACAAGAAATCGCAATTGACACAGAAGAGGCGGTACATACCAAGAGAACCGAGATGACGTGCCTACCCTGTAGCACCGAGCCACAAACCATACGCGAAGACCTCCACGCAATCAACAACCCGCCAGACGCGCCATCAACATCCAAAGCCCTGACCTCATCAATGCCTCCCGCACCGAACGATTTCCATGGAACATTGTTGATTGTTTAAAGCTTCGTCTCCTGCAACATCACTATATCACAACCCCACTCAATGAAGCGCGACCCCAAGTTCCTCCTCTTGCCCATATCCCCCAGCCCCCGCACGTTCCATGAAGGAATCTTCATGGAGAAACAACGTGTTGCCCCTGAACTCAGACCACCCTTGAGGCCTCCGCAACGGAAATCTTTAGTGCCGAGCAAGACTGTGGCTCAAAGACCGATGATTGAGTCCTATTCCTCCACCTGTATCTCTTCCGGAACTTTTATGAGGAATTCGATCGGCAAATCGCGTGGCCTCCATCCCACGTGTCAGAGGATGCGCATCATAAGAACGAGCAACATATGTCAAGGTCGCAAGGGCTTCATCCGGTTGCGAGGCGGAAAAGCTCGAAGAACATCCCTCATCCACCAAGGAGTCGCTGGAGACGCACGACACCATGGTCGTGGAAACAGCCGCCGAACCGAAAGAGCCAACTAATGGGAGGGCCCAGCCTCTCCCAGATGAATGGGCTAAGAAAGAAGATGGATTCTATGGGCCCATCGCGGTCGAGGAACACCGAACAAGAAGGGAGCCCGAGAGGCCCTGTCCGCCCGCAAAGAAAGCAACAAAAGAATTCAAATCTCCCTGGGTCCGACCCGTGCAAGGATCCGAGAGTGCAAACCGAAGCCCGGGATCCGAGATCTGAGGCCAAGATCGAGGCGACACATAGATAGGGGGAGCCATCCCTGCCACCTCAGCAGACAAAGAGACGTTTTGGGATACCAGACACACGACACGAGGAGAGAAGCCCAAGGGTCGTACCAAATCAATCTCGCGGGACGAACCATGCAAGGCCTCCCTCGGGAACCCCACCGCCAACGAAGTAGGCGAGGCAACATCGGGTATCATCGGAACCTCCGACGGCGGTGGGGTTCGACGATCATCATCTCCACCCTGAACTTGAATCGACCAACCTCCAAAGACTCACAGAAGACCCAACCACCTGCATCATCAATCGAACCCTTGTTGCATTCCGGCAGCATGCGCGTGACATCTGGAGCCGAGCCGGGCTTCAACCCATCATCAGCCACCGCAAGTACCGACCCCCATCGCCGGAGAGCCCGCCCCAAGCAGTACACCGATCTGGATAGGAAAGGAACCCCACTAACCTCCGCCACGCAAACCTTGACATCCGTAATCGCCCCATCAGCAAAATGAAGATGCCGCCAAATAATATCGTCCATCCCTTCGTTTTGCACCAAGCGTTCTTTTTGCATCCTGGATAATCCCCAAGCGCAGCATCGTCAAGCATCAAGAGCCACGACATCCCCCGCAAACCGCGGACCAAGGAAACCGAGAAGGTGACCCTTAACAACCTCCATAGAGATGCATCCCCGCAACGCGTAACCAATCACAACATAGGTGTCTTCCCCCTGTATGCCATCCGTCCCACCTGCCGCGGCCACTGTAGCTTCCCCTCCGACCACACCCTCTGCCATTTTCGAGTCACCCGCAACCTTTGAAACACCCTCCACATTCGAGCCACTTGCTCCCTTTCGGACACCCGCAACCACCGACGCGAAGCTACGATTATCCCCGCGAGAATCGATCATAGAGGAACTCCTCCACCCAGCCTGACGAACGGCACCATGCACAACACCATCATCGGCACGACGAACGAATCCGAACCTGCAGGTGGCCCTGCGGTGGCCCACCCTCCCGTAGTGAAACATCTCGGAGGAGCACTACCGAAGGACGCAACATGTCCCCGAGTCCCACACCGAAAGCATCTCCTTTCAGGCTTTTTGTGGGAGACATGCACCCACTCCCCTCCTCCCCCAACGCCATTCAACTCACCTCCAAAATCTTCCCGCCACCCCTCCTCCTCGCCACAAACCACCCTCTTTCCCTTCCCGACTTCCCCATCAACGAGGGAACCAACGCCAGCATCCACCGAGACCCCTCCTTCAGCGATATCCCGAAGCCCCTCCTCACGAGGAGAAGCCACACCCTTACGATTCGCAAGAGCGCAACCTTCCCCTCCCGGAAGCGAGGGGAAACCCCCCAGAGAGGGACCAACCGCCTTCACCGAGCCCGCCTGCGCTTCCACCAGCAGTTTAGATATGCCATGGAAGTTTGTAGGCCAATTGCACCTCTTTGGTTCGTCTAGCATTCACGTAATGGTGTTTTATTTAGAGATGAACTTATTATATGGACAAAGTAACCCATCCTATAGATCTCTTCTCGAGACCGGGAATCTGTAATTTTACCGAATTAATTTATCTTGAGACGAACACTAATCGCGTGCTTTCTCCTTTTTTTGATTTAGAAAAATACGCTTTTACGGTCCCACCAAAGATATGCATCATCTAGATATTTCGGATAACAAAAATATCATTAAAAATCATTATCCAAAGGAGTATAACATAATCTACATAGAAAATGAACTCTAAGGAAAGTCAGGTGCATAAAAAACTCCATAAAGCTTGTGTATGGAAGAACTCCATACCACCAAAGAGATAATTGGAGAATGCACACTATTGGCCAACTGAACTGACTTCACTTGTGAAGGTCAACGGGATGTTAGAGATCTACCTTTTCTAGTTAGATGATTCAGGGCTCTAGAGTTAATGATCCATGGCAAACTTGATGTAATAGAGTTGGTTACAATACCAGAGGTGATATCCATATGGTAGTAAGTATGATTACTCTGCATGAATTGCATGAGTCGAGAGTAATCCGTAGACGAGAATTGAACAGTCTGGCCCATTTGTCCTTGATTGGTTGCAATCTCAACTACAAGTGGAAAAGCATCAGATTAGGTAGAAGCTTGGTTGGCCATGAGAGGTATACCAAACATTTTCCTTAATTTATCAAACTGATGTCCCATTCTGTGGGTAGTGTGTACACGGAGGATAGGTATATCCTCGACCACGTCCAAAGTCATGACTCGACCACCATGAAATCTAGAATGACTCTAGAATGACTACCTCCTCTAGATGATGCAAAGAAAGTCGTGGTCTCTATTGTCTGAACGAGACCATGAGTGGAGTCAAGCTATTGTACTCGTTCGAATATCACCCGAAGTGATTTGACATTATTGAAGATGAGAAACCAATACAACGAGAATTAGGGATGCAAACAAATGGATTTGGATACAGATATAGGTGTTACCTTATCCTTATCCTTTTTAAAAACATGATACGTATACGAAAGCAGATATCTTACGGATATGGACAATTGCAAACCATATCCTTAAATATAGATACATATATGGAAACAAATAATCATAGTTCGGATATGAATATTTTACGAGTATATATGAATTATCCCATGGGCAATAAATTTTGCTACCACTTAACTTTAATGTCAAAATTACATAAACTACATATACAATGGAATAAAAAAACAAAATAATGTAATATGTCGAACTAAACTTTTATATTAAATAGTTAAATTACAAAAAAGGGCCCCAACTATGCCTCTATTCTCAATCAGGGTATCATTTTCGAAATGCTATAAAGAAGATATTAAACTTTCAAATTTATGCTTTGACATCGACAAAAGGGTTCCGGAAGACATCGACAGAAGGGTTGTGGAAGCTTACAATAGCATGCATTCAAGAAAAAATAGTACTGAACCTCTTATTATGACATTTCCGACATAAGGCACTAATTCGAAACTGAGGTATAATTGAGAAATATTTTTGTAATTTAGTCTATATTACTCTTCATGCACTTGGAATAGCAAAAAATGCATAATATTATGTGTAAACTTAATATATATTTAGATATTTGTTTATACACACATTGATATATAAATATATCTATAATACACACACAAACATATTTTAGTAATATGGATATCCGTATCCATATTTGCCAGAAAATACATAACCATATCTTTATCCGTATCTGAAAAAAAGAAAAAGGAAATGATATCCATATCCGTATTTTCAAAAATTTTAAAGCTTATATCCATATATATCTGTATCCTCTTAAAAAGGGATACAATCAAAATCGGATGCATATATATATATGGGTAAAATGTGTATGCCCCCTAGGGGGAGCTAACTTAGCTCCCCCGCCCCATTTTTCACGTGTTTTTTTTTGAAAATAAAAATTACGTAAATTCATTATTATATCCCTATATTATGTCATTCAAATTTCATGGAAAACAGAGACTCCTACGACCTCCATTCAGACGGGGTCGATTTAAAAAATCCTGAGACCGTTAAAAAAATGACTGTCTGGATGGAGGCCGCAGGAGTCTCTGTTTCACACGAAATTTTTATGACATAATATAGGGATATAGTGATGAATATTCACGGGAAAAAATTTCAAAAAAAAAATAACAAATTTGAAGAAAATAGGGCGGGGGGAGCTAAGTTAGCTCCCCCAAGGGGGCAGCCCCATTTTCCTCTTTCTCTATATATATATGTATCCGGATGCACACCTAACAAGGACTCAAACTTGCATGGAACATGTAGATCTGCCATTCATATCGTTCTGTTAGGTGCTTGGTACTGCATGCTAGTTGAAAAATGGTGAGCTCCTCTTGCACTTTTAATATGTTTTTAGTACTAAATGAGAGAGAGGAGTCTCTGTAATAGGTGGACCAAATACACAGTTAGATGTCATCAAGCAATATTAAGCTGTTCACCATGAATGTCTAAGCTAAAACTTCCGCCATCTCCTTGCCTGTCTTTTTGAATACGAGGCTGATGACGATCATATAATCAATTCTATTGGTCAACCAACCTATGATGTGGTAATTATCTTGCATACATGATTCATATTCCTTATCCTTTTTCTTGGGGAAAAGGTTTGCGTCTATGGTATAAAAGTACCCAGTGTTTGTGTCCCCCATCATGTAACCACTTCTACCTCGATCTCTACCTCTGCTTCATCTCCCTCTTCTTATTCTCCTCAATAATGTTTTACTGAAATCTACAGAGCTACTGCTCTACCCCTTTTAACTCACAATCACCCTCCAAGCCATCAAACCAAAGCATCTCCTTAAGAGCCACAACTCTCCTCTCCTCACGTGGTTGCCTCATCTCCCTTATTTAGGTGGTAAGGAGCCTCTGCATCGCTATTGGCTTCTCAACGACCCTCATAGCCACGGACCCAGCTCCTGATGACCATGCCAAAACTCCTCGACCATCTCCTTGAAGCTGTCCTCTAAAATTAAGGACCTTTCGAAGCAAAAAAAATCTGATGGCTGGCAACTTTAGACACAATCCCAACTTGGAGGGAGTTATCAAAGCACAAGCAAGGTGAGTAAAACATTCCCAACTTTAGCACTCACCAGTGGTAAGCGAAACATCTCCATCAACTCGTCCGAAAGGAAAAAATCGGTGGATCCGAGACGTGAAGAGGTGCTCCTCCAAGTAAATTTGTAGTTGGACGTGCCTATATGCTTTAACCTAGCATAAGGACTGTCATCCACCAATGATGTAACATTGAAATCCCTGCTCACATGCCACAATGTCTGTGGGAAATGAGTCCTCATGAGTCTCAACTCATCCCGGATGTCGAGGTGTCGTGCATGTCTGGAAGGACCATAGATCTCGTGGCTTCTTTTGATGCATATAATTGAGGATGCTTGCTTGACCAAAAATCCACTGCAAGTTTTTTTTAAAAGAAAACGGGTGGTGTCCCAGAACTTGGGACCCACTGCCAAATATATTAAATAGAAATTTAAAAATAATACAAGGTTTTACATCCGCCAATATGCACACAATCTGCTATGTTATAGTGTATTCTCCGTATAACATGGTTGTACCCATAAATGACAACATTTCTTACATAACAAATCGCCCACAAAAGCGCAAAGGGACGCATGCTGTCCTTATGCCGGTAGCCGCAAACTGCTCTGAAGCTCCTCCAAAAGATGGCACAATCCATACCCCCAAACCATGAGACGCTATCCCCAAACCACACTTGAGCAGACGAAGGGCAAGAAAAGAATAGATGGTCCGCATCCTCAGCTGTCGTACCACATCTGGCACACACACCAGCCTCCATTCCCAACAACTGCCCACGACGAACCTGCGTGAGAATCCTATCATGTTGCATAAGCCATAGGAAAAACTTTATTCGATTAGGCACCTTGCTCCTCCATATCATCCTATCATCAACTGGCACCTCTTCCTTTCCCTTCTCCCCATCCTCCACCAGAAAACGATAAGCCCTCTTCACTGAGAATCTCCCATCACCCCAAGTGAAGTGATCCCTATCATTTGTCGGATCCGCAACATGTGCCGAATCTACCTGTAGAAGCAAGTAATCATCCACCTTATGTTCTAACAGAGCGGAGGAGAAGCCAGGGCATCAAGAACTGTTGTCCCAAACCTGCTGCACCGTCGCCCACCGGTTGCATGCTAACCGGCATAACCACAGGTATTGTTCGCCCAAAATCCCCCACCTATCCAATCATCTGGCCAAAAGTGAAATGCTGTCCCATCCCCCAGAATTGGTCGTAGTTTTACTGCCAAATTAGGTAAAATCTCAGTGATCCGCTTCCATAAGGACGAAGGCATGCGAATGGGAGTAACCACCAACGACATGGATACCCCATAAATCTTCCTCAACATCTTGCAAACTAAATCCTCATAATTCTCCCATATTCGCACCACCCATTTCACCATGGAAGCATTGTTCATCGCGGTAATCCGCAGAATTCGCAGCCTGCCCTTCTTCGAAGCTGCCAACTTGCTCCACCCTACCAAATGTATGCCTCATCTGTTCTGCCTCCCGTCCGTCCAAAAGAACCTCCTCGTGAGACTCGTAATCCTCGTCGTGCGAACCCTCACAGGAAGTCTCCTCGTAGAGAAAAAAGAAAATAGGTATGATCGAAAGAACGTGCTTAAGGAGTACCATCTTCCCGCCTCTCGATAGAACCAACACTAGATCTCCTCCGTCTCATAACCACCACACCATCCCATGCTCGCCACCAATCTCATCATAACCTCCAAAGCGTCTGCCACAATGATGAAAAGAATCAGTACCGGAAGGCAGCCCTACCTGATCTCCCTTTGCGGCTGAAAGAAACCCCCTTCCAGCCTACCATTTTCCAACACCGAGTGAGAGGCTGTCTTCACAGAATGCTTTATCCAAGCAATCCACTGTTCCTGAAAGACCCTCCAAAGAATCCCATAAAAATCTCCAATCGATGCAGTCGTAGGCCTTAAAGAAATCCACCTTCTACAAAACCCCTCTCACCTTGTTTTGCTTCCAGTCCGTCACCTTCTCTGAAGCCAACACCGAGCCGTCGACCAAATTCCTCCCGGGCATAAATGTCTTCTGCTCGGGCGAGATGATCCGATCTAGCACCATCCCTAATCTGGTGCTAAGGATATTCGTAACAATAAGATAAGCAACATTGGACAATGCAATGGGCCTATAATCTTCAATTCTGGACGGGCGTGCCCTTCTTAGGGAGCAGGAAGATAAATGCCTTTTTCAACCACTTGATACCACAATTGCCATCCCGAAACTCCACGAGGACATCCAAAACGTCGTGCTTCACCATCTCCCCCATCTGCATTCAACTGAAAACAAGCCCGCATCACCTCCTCCTCCGTGAACTCTCTCACCAAGGAAATCATGTCTGACTCCGCAATCTATTAGATACCTCTGCCTTGCCAGCCCCATCCTGCCTGGACGCGATGCATGCCAAACTCCTGAAAGTGAGATTTCAAAGCTTCCCCCATTTCCCTATCTCCTTCTACCTCCACACCCCCACTCACAATCGAATGTACGAAGTTTTTGCACGTTCTCCCATTGGTTGTCGCATGAAAGAATCTCGTGTTGGCATCCCCTTCCCTCAACTACCTCATCCTGGACATCTGCCTCCATGATACCTCCTTGTTCTCATAAAGAATCTCCTCAAGGCAACCGCCTCTTACAGCTAGCTCCACAGCAATCAACGTCTGTGAATCCTCCCTCTCATCTAATCTTTGGACCTCCTCTTAAGCCTTCAGCCTCCTCGCCCTGCGTTGCAGTCTGTTCTGTTATAAAATATGAAGAATGCGGAAGCGGAATGATAAAACAGAGCAATAATCTAGATATATGAAACTGGAAGAACACAAAGATTTACGTGGAACCCTACTCCGTGAGGAGCGGGATGAAACCACGGGAGAAGCCCTCAAAGGGGCGGATATTGTATTCCTTTTTCTCAATGAGTACAGGAGGTCTAGGGCTCCTTATATAGCCTCTCCAGAGCCTCTAAGTCCCACCACTAGACGATGTGGGACTAAACAACGGATGGGGGTAAATGGATCTTCTCCAGGATCCATTTACCCTGCTACAACTCAATAGCGCACATATCAAATACTCCAACACTCCCCCTCAAGCTGGAGCATGTAATGCTCAGCTTGGACAAACAGAAAGAAACTCAACTCAACGCTACATGATACTACGGACAATATCAACCCAACACGCACATTGCTGCAGTCGAGGACGTTGCTTCTCATGCCGTGCAGGTGAGGAGGACGAACGGGCTGGAGTGTGAGTCTGCTGAATCTCCTCGTCGGAGAGCATGTGCTCTGAACTGCGCCTGTCAGAGTCACTGTAACTGAAATGAGTCTCCTCGTCGGAGTACTCTGGCCCGCCACAATATGTGGACAACTGCTCCATCTCTGAAAAGAGCCGAACTGAAAAGGAGCCGTGGCTGTGCAATCCTCGTCGGAGTCCATGGTCGCTGGAGAATGGAGTCTGAAAAGTCTCCTCATCGGAGAACTGGGTCTCTCCCATCTGGCTTAGAGAATGGGGCACTGCTCTGGTGTACCTATGATACCACATGAAAACCCTTGCCCTCAATGGCATAGGGAATGGTCCTCTGCTCTGGAGTTCCTATGGCTCACATGAAAACTCTAGCCGATAAAACAAGAATAATGATGGGGACCTCTGACAATGATGGCAATATATGCTCATCTGAAAATGACCGCAAACATATGCGTGTCTGAAATCTGAGGACTCGAGATCAATCGTCGAGTCTGACAAAATCTGATCAACTGTAGAGTCTGAAAATTCTGAACTGGTCTGCATCTGAATAGACTTGTGACTCTTCACAATACTCCCCCTTTCTCCCATACTTGTCGGAATATGAACATCGACAAAGTTGGGAGAAGACAAGATAAATAGGGGACAAAACATCACTTGCGGCTTTTCTTCATTTTTTTAAGCCGTATTTTTTTAAACATTTTTTTAAAAGTCGTTTCAACCTCTCTTTTTTCTCGGCTTTTGCAACTCTTTTTTTTTAAAATGTGTATGACTTCTCTTTGTACGCGGTTTTTTTTAACAGCGTACAACTTTTTCAAATGTACGCGCCCCCTTTTTTTTGAAAACATTATTTTTTTTTATAAATACAACTGCCCTCTCATCCTCCTTTTTTTTGTACACGGCTCCATCCTCCTTTTTTTTCCGCAGGCCCTATTCTTAATTTTAAACCTTTGGGCCGTAAATCCCCAGCCCCTCTGTCGGCTAAACTTTAGGGTTCCGAGAACCCCTCAATCGTGAGCCCCTCCCATTTATTAGGGTTCCCATTGGAGACCCATTCTTCCAAAACAGCCGCCCCGCCGATGGGGGGGCTCTTCATCTGCCGCGCCGCTGTCAACAGGAGAAGAGGCAAAGCAGTGTCGACTACTGCCGTGATGCGACCTGGAGGGGAGAGAAGGCCGCCGCCGTGAAGGAGGAGTCGAGTACGGATAGGGCTGGAGCAGCTTGCTTGCTTGCGGCTGATGCGATCCAGAATGTAGTACGATCTGGAGATGAGAACGATCTGCGATCGCCGCCTTGGAGATGTTGCGCCTGCGCAAGAGAAGGGATGGAGGCGCGCGTGCTTGGGGAGGCGCCGACCTGGGGGCCACGGGCTGGAGGGCTGAAGAGGATGCGCGCTGCGCCGGGCGGTCTTGTACGCCTCCGCCTGGAGCGCGCGAGATGGACGTGCTGCACCGGAATAAGAAAAAAGGGGCGCCGCCAGGAGGAGCTTCGCCTGTACGCGCGAAGCCACCTGCGTGGGGCTGCGTCGAGCACAAGGTGGAGTGCGCCGCCTTACACGGATCTTCTGGACTAATCTTCTGGGAGCCTTGCCGCCTGATAGCGGTCGAAGGAGATCACACATGACGAAATAACTGCGGCTGAAGATGCCTCCATGACGAAAGAACTCCATATCCAATTAGGTTTCAAGAAAGAAACCCTAAATATAAATCTCGAATATAACAACAATCGGACATGTTTTCTAATAATCGAATCTCGGAAAAAAACAATAAGAACAAAGTCTCGAGAATCGAATCCGCTCTGATACCATGTTATAAAATATGAAGAATGCGGAAGCGAAATGATAAAACAGAGCAATAATCTAGATATATGAAACTGGAAGAACACAAAGATTTACGTGGAACCCTACTCCGTGAGGAGCGGGATGAAACCACGGGAGAAGCCCTCAAAGGGGCAGATATTGCATTCCTTTTTCTCAATGAGTACAGGAGGTCTAGGGCTCCTTATATAGCCTCTCCAGAGCGTCCAAGTCCCACCACTGGACAATGTGGGACTAAACAACGGATGGGGGTAAATGGATCTTCTCCAGGATCCATTTACCCTGCTACAACTCAATACCGCACATATCAAATACTCCAACATGTTCGCCTTATTATAGTTTATCAGGAAGGATCTCAGAGTTGCTAGCTTGCTCGCGATCCTTCTCGTCGCTGAACCATACGGGCAACACCCGACTTGGAATCCAACACCGCCTCTCGGAAACTGTCCTTTGTCAACCAAGCCTTCTCAAATCCTAAAAAAGAACGAGGGTGATCCTCCTCCCTCGAGAGCCACAGAAGCATCGTGTGATCTGACTACGACTTAGGAAGGGCGTGAACCCCAGCTAGAGGGAACGTCTCCAAATCCTCACTGGATTGCAAGAATCTATCGAGCTAAGATTTGGACCGAGAACTACGCCAAGTGTACAGACAATTCGTTGGATCAAGAATCTGTAACTCCAAAAAATGAATCACATCCGTCAACTCCAACGAATCTCTGTCATGCCCACCTATTCCACCAGGACGGTCCTCTGGTTGCTATATCACATTGAAATCCCCTACAATAAGCCAAATCGCATCCTGAAACCTCACCCTAGTTATCCATAGTTTGTCCACAAGCCAATTGATGCCCACAATATTACACGAGCCACAAACGTTTGTTACCATTTATCGCCTATCGTCGATCTTGCTATTCAGCAGAACCGTCAAAGAGAACACCCTTCACATCTCCTTCTCCGCCAATTCCAACTTGCTCCCATCCCAACCGGTGATCAGTCCCCCTGTTGCTCCAAGAACTTCAATAGCACTGTATTCCCCCAACTTCCGTCCAAAGCATATCGAAAGCAGCTTCCAGCTTAGTTTCCTGCAGTAAAGCCACACTCGCCTTATGTTCATATAGCAAAGTAGGAGCCATCATCTGCTTGTCGACCTGGCCCAAGTGCTTGACGTTCCATGAGACCATCATCATTAAAACAAATGGGAGATTCCCCCATGCCTTACCTGACCGATGCAGGACACCACTGCCAAATCCAGCCCCTCCCCCCGCCTCGGATCAATCGCCTCGTCCCCCTCCGATCTCCCCATCACCTCCCTTTCCAGCGATGTCCGCTTTGCCCCCTCCCCCCCTGCTGCACCAGCAGGACCTCCTCCACCTGCCACTCAAGAGAGGCAGGAGTGACAACCTCCCTTCCACCGCCATCTGCTCCCTTACCTTCCGAAAACCATCCGACCCCGCTTCCCTCGGCCGATGGTAGATCACCTGCCGCTGCTCTCTCCTTTTCTCCAAGATTCTTCGACGGAAGTAAGACATGCCAAAACTCCTTCTCCGATCCCCTGAGGGAATACTACCATCCTCCTCCCTCGAGGTGTCGACCCCATGTTGCATCGCCTAGAGCCCAGCTGCTCAACTACCTGACCACTCTGCTAAGGTGCAACGATGTCGTCAGTCTTCGCACAAACCATCCAGGAGCTGACGATTGGGCTTTGATGATGTCGCGAGCGCAGGGGTGGAGAGCGAAGGGTGCGGTTTGGAGAGCGAAGGGGGAAGAAGGTGGGGGGAAGAAGTTGGACACCTCGGTTGGCCCTGCTACCGAGGGATGGGGAGGTTCGAAGGTGAGTCGTTGGGAAGCGAAAGGCGCTATGGTGAGAGAAGCGTCGGAAAAAGGGAAAGAGATCCTCGACGTGGGCTTGGGAGGCTGTGACGACGGTCGTGGCGGGTGGAGCTTGGTTTCTCACAGGAAACCGGGTCGCCGATGCTTCCGCTGTGGTGAAAGAGGGCACGACGCTTCGGCTTATCGCCTTCCTCCGAGGTGTTTTTCATGCGGCTGCATTGGTCATCGCATGGCCGCATGCAAAGCTAAGACGGCGAAGCCGGCCTTGTTGAAGTCATCTACTCTTGGCTCCTGCATGAGACGTTGCTCTTCGGCTGTGACTCGCGGGGGCCCTCCTTTGCGGACGTGGTGAAAAAAGGAACGGGGGGAGACAAGGATGTTCTTGTTGAAGGGGACTTCTTACATGGTCGCGGCTCCCCTATTGGAGCTTCTTTGGCTTTCGAAAGGAAAGATAACGACGTCTCATCGCAGGTGCATGTGACTATAGGTCAATCTATCTGTGGTGCTATTCGCTTGGAGAAGATCTCCTTCCATATTCACGGCTTTCTAGGTCCGATGTTTAAGGGGGACGACGTGCTGCTTGACGACATACATTGCTGCGCTAGGGGTTTAAGGAACCTCAGTTGGATCGTTTGCTTCGAAACGGGGACGTGGGGACTGTAGTTTGGAGAAGACCGCGATTTGCGGATGGAGGATGCTCGCAGTTTGAAGTCTGCTTGGCTACGGTCAGAGGAGTTTCCCTTCTTTTTCGAACGCTCTCTTGCCTTCGTGGAGCGCTTGGGCGTTGGGGTTTCGTTCAGCAGGTTCTCGATGATGGTCTTCGACCAGGCTCAGTGGTGGAGGAGACGAAGATACTCTTTGAATGTTTAAAGTCCTTTCTGGACAGGCTTGGTGGCCGAAGCAAGTTCGCGAATATGCAGGTAGGGCGATTCTCCTTCTTGATCGAGCTTTCCGTGGATGACCCGCCGCCTCCGCCGGGACTCGAGTGGACACGGGTAGCTTCCTTGCCGGAGCATGACGAAAGACCAACGGACGCGTTGGTTTCGACGCTGGCGGTTGATCTTCCGAGGCCCTCCATCGTTGGAAGCGCCGCAGGAATTGAAGCAACGCGGCGTTTCGTGGAAACTTCTCGACAGTCGGATCCTCTGTCAGGAACGTTCTTTTTGCATGGTGACGTGTTTAACAACCTGATCTTTCTTCCTCCGAGGGGCGATACGCAGATTCCTCTTCCAGCTTCCCTGGTCGGATCGATCTTTCGTACTCTATGTCGGGTCTTTTGAATAAATCTTGGATCGACTCGGATCCGTTTGGAAATTCTTCGGGCCCGGTCCCTACACATGTCTTCCGTACTTTTACGAGCTCGGAAGGCCTCTTGAATTGACTCCCCAGGGTTGCCCGATAACGATGCAGGAGGATACCCTCCATCCAAAACCCTTCCCCTCCGGTGAACCTCGGGGGGCGGCCTCCTCCAGGCTGTTGTTACCATCATCCAATTCCTCAGCGGTTTCGGAGAACAGCCACGAGCGTGCTGGTTGGTTCGACTGTATCCCGTCAATTGAAGTGGCGACAGGTTCGAGCGATAGAAGGAGCGGAAAAAGATATAGAAGAAGGTCAAGGGCGAGATCAATTCATTTGGAGACCACACTCGAGCAATGTGGCGGCGGCGGCAGGTGTCACATCAATACAAGGGGTATTCAAAGCTTCCAAATGAAAATACTCTCTTGGAACATCCGTGGATTGGGGGATAAGGATAAGCGTAGGATTATGGGTTCTAGACTCTCAGAATGGGATTGCGATATCGTCCTTCTTCAAGAAACGAAGCTGCCTTCCTTGTCGGATACTCTTTGGCGTTCATGCGGGGCAGGGGCCCTTGATCATTTCAGGTTTCTGGAGGCGTCGGGGACGTCGGGGGGCTTGCTGGTGGCTTGGCGATCGGCTTCTTGGTCTTTTATCTCGGAAACTCGAGGTCTGCACATCCTAACGGTGGTACTAGCAAACTCTCTCTCCTCTAATCTTTTGGTGGTCTCTTGCGTCTACGACCCTTGTGATTGTGCGTTGAGGGGGGAGCTGTGGCAGGATATGCAAGATGCTGGGAGGGTGATTGGTGGGACCCCTTGGCTGATGGGGGGTGATTTCAACGTCACTTTGCTCTCCTCCGATAGGCCTGGGGGGAGGGGTGGGCAGGATACCCGATCCGATCTCTTTATGGACACCATTAACTCGCTGGGCCTTGAATGCATGGACGCCGCCGACGTAAATACACATGGAGGAACTCCAGGTCGCGGTCAAGGCTTGACCGCTTCTTTGCCTCGAATGAACTGATGGAGACCTATCCTTTGGTGTCCGTGATGCCTAAACTGTGGTCCTGCTCTGATCATAACCCAATCCTGTGGTGCTCCGGGTCGGCCCCGACCCAACATGGGTTCTTTCGATATGAGAATTGTTGGCTTTTGGAAGACAGCTTCAGGGAGATGGTGACTTCGTACTGCTCAACGACGGCGACTTCAGGTTCTGCTGCTAATAGCTTCTCTCAAAAATTAACCTCTCTGCGGGGCAGGCTGGCTACGTTCAAACGAGATTCAAGAGCTGCTATGTGCGCGGCTAGAACGAATGCTGATGAGGTAATTCGAAGGTTGGATGCAATGGAGGACGAGAGAAATCTTTCCTCTATCGAGCTGGAGGAGCGCCTGGCGGCGCTGAAGATTGTGGCTTTGGAGGACAAAAAACGCGTAACTGAGTGGCGTCAGCGCTCGAGGACTTCTTGGCTTAAAGAGGGAGATGCGAATACCGCTTTCTTCCATCGTATTGCTAACGGTAGACGCAGAGATAATGCTCTTCATTCTATCACTATTGATGGGGTTACGAGCGAGGGAAACAAGGATATCGGCTACGCGATTGCTGATCATTTCAGGGACAAGCTTTCTACTAAGATTCCGCGGGTTTGGAGGAGGTTGGGTCGCAGCTCCAGGCTTGTGGAACCACCCTCCTCTGACATTCTTGTCCGTGAGGTTTCCCTTGAAGAGATTAAAGATGTTGTTTGGAACCTGAACCCCGACGTCGCGCCTGGCCCGGACGGCTTTCCTATTTCTTTTTATAGGGACTTCTGGGACCTCGTTGGGCCCGAGGTGCTCGAGGTGATGATGGAATTCTGCCGTGGGAATCGGGGTTTTGATCGCATTAACAGGGCGCTGCTTGTGCTTATCTCCAAGCGGCTATCACCGAGCTCGATCGGGGATTATTGCCCAATTGCTATTTCAAATGCTCTCTATCTAATTGTGGCCAAGGTCCTTGCCTCAAGGTTGGTTAACGTCATTGGTGGCTTGGTTTCGCCGGCTCAATCCGCTTTCATCGGGGGTCGCCAGATTTCCGATTGCACAACTCTTGCGTCTGAACTCATTGCGGATTGGCAGAGGCGAGGCACGAGTGCCATCTTGTGGAAAGTGGTCTTTGCCAAGGCTTTTGATAGCCTCGATTGGAGGTTTTTATGGTCGGTTTTGAAGAGGTTATGCTTCCCTGATGTTTGGATTTCTTGGATGAGGCGTTTTATTACCACGACCTCTTTTTCGGTTCTTATCAATGACAAACCCGAGGGGGGTTGGATCCAACCTCGCAAAGGTGTGCGTCAAGGATGCCCCCTCGCTCCTATGCTATTCATTCTGGCGGCGGATATCCTGGCTGATATGGAGGAAGGTGTGGTTGATCGTGGTCTTTCTGGATGCTACTCTAGAGGCGATCTGCGGATTCCTATTATCCAGTACGCGGACGACACCCTTTTCCTCATTGAGGAGGGGGGTCCGGGAAGCCATTGGCATGGCCACAACGCTTGAAATTTTCTCTGAGCTCTCTGGCTTATGCAAGAACGACAATAAATCTACTTTTGTTCCCTTTGGTGCGGCGACGCTTTCGGTCGATGGGTTGACTAATGCTTTGGCTTCTGCGCGCGTCGACCTCCCTATTGATTACCTTGGGATGCCTCTGACGTTGGGGAGGGCGAGGCTACGAGATTGGCTGAGAGTGGTGGAGAAGTTGGATTCAAGATTGGCGGGTTGGAAAGCTAACATTTTGTCGAGGGGAGGAAGATTTGTTCTTCTCCAGGCCGTATTGTCGGCCATTCCTATTTATTTCCTTGCTTCTCGCAAGATTCTGAAGGGGATTCGTGCAAGGTTGGAAAAAATGATGTGCGGCTTTGTTTGGGGCGATGGAGCCACTGGGCGGGGGGGGGGGAATTCACCTGGTCAGCTGGGAGAATATCCAGCGCTCCAAGGATTGGGGGGGGGGGCTGGGTGTTAGATCTTTGGAGGATTTGAACGAGGCATTGATGCTCAAATGCGCTAGCAGGGTTTGGGGCCCGGGTAACGATCTCGTTGTTTTGGCGATCCGCGAGATCTATGGTGTGAAGGGCGTGCCGCATTCGCAGCATATTTGTAGCACGACCATAACGCCTTTCTGGAGTGGCGTCTTGAAGTCTTTTTTGAAGAATCTTCTGTTGTTCAAGCTGGTTCTGGGGGGTGGAAACGACTTTGCTTTTTGGGTGGATGATTGGTCGGGGGCGGGAGCCTCATGCTCTCGTTTTCCTCGCGTATTTGCCTTGGCAAATGATAAACTTTGCTCCGTGGTGAGTTACTGGGTTGATGGTTCTTGGTGCCCTACCTTCTCCGCCAACTTCTCCGACAGAAGATTCGATGAGTTCCTGGATCTCCTTGACGCAGTGAAGAATGTGTGGGCTCCCACTGTGGGAAGAGATCACTGGGGCTGGAGAGCTGGGCCTTTCTCGGTGAAGGGGGCCTATGGGGCTATCTTTAGACCGCCGCCGGCGAACTCAGAGTCCTTGAACAGGAATTGTGCAACAATTTGGTCCCTTCGCCTTCCGGAACGTGTGGGGATTTTCGTGTGGCTTCTTCGACGTAAGCGACTCTTGACTCGCGATCGGTGCGTCAAACTTTTGGGAATAATTGCGGACAAATGTGGGATCTGTGACAATGCCATTGAAACCATTGATCACCTTTTCTTTGCGTGTCCTGTGGTTTCTCAGATTTGGCTGAATGCGGAGATTCCTTGGTACCGTTTCGATGGCTTTCAATCGTTCTGGAATTCGATCCACTTGAACAAGGAAAGACCAAGGAGAGATCGCCTTCTTCCAATGGCATATCTATGGGCGATTTGGCGTGGCAGAAACGATTTGTTATTCTCCAGGCAAAGATTCTATGAGGAGAACGAGACTTTCCTTGCGAAAAGGCTGGTTGAGGACTGGGTGCTGTAGTGTTTTTGTTTTGTAAGGGTAGGCTAGATGTTTTAGCTCTGTAACTTCCTTGCTTTTGGTTTTTGTTAGTAATAAATTTTGATGGGGAGGGTAACCCCGAGTACTACCCCCTAAATTGCAGACTTTAAAAAAAAACCATCCAGGAGCACTCCCCAGACACCAGCAATGGGTCCGGGTCCCTTCAGCAGTCCGACTCTCCGCTATCGACCGGGTTAGCCAAAGGATCCAACATCCCGATGTAAGAGCTTGCTGCCTCCAGCTGCCCGCTTGCCCGAATCGGATGCACCCCTGCCCACGCGGATCCTTCATGCAGAACCGACAAGACATCACCCCGCATCGAAACGCCTGGCTCCACTTGCTTAGATCTGCCCGGCTCCACATGCGTAAATCCGCCCAAGCATGATGCAAAGGCGGGTCGATCTGTCCTCCGACCTGAACACCTGACTAGGACCTCCACGCAGGAGGCCCTGCTTCCGAGACTTCCTAACCCCTGTCTCGTTTCGGATACTGCTACTTGCGTGTGAAGCAAGCCCTTCCTTTTCCCCAATCTTCTCCTCCTTTTCAAAATTCACAAAAGTTGATGCGTTCCCTTCCTGGACATGGCACTTCCGCACACGACCTGGTTTCCTCCTGCACCTCCTGAACGAAGTTACATCCTCGGAAAAACGTCGACAAGCTCACCGATAAGGAGCAATTGAAATCGCAACCCTCCGCCACCATCCATGGTGGCTGGCCTCGCTGCAATCCATCCAAAATATCCTCCTGCACTCTTATGACCTGCATTAACATATCTTGAACCACCTCCACTCTCTAGCCCAAAAAGCGGTAGGCTGTGGACAACAACTAATTGACCCCGCTGGCAAACCTCATGACGTCCATCCCTCACCAAAGGCCGTCGCCAGTGAACCCTATAGCCCGTGCATTGAGACATATTCGGCAACCTCCGAGTCTCCATCGATGATAATCCCCATGCATATACCATCACCCCCTCCTGCTTGACCATATCACCACCGAAGCCCAATTGCCTGGCCGACATCCTCCATTGCGTAGGCCAGTGTTAGAAAACTTGAATGCGTAAGCGTATCTGAAATAAAGGATAAAGAACAATTAAGAACAAATGATTTAACGTGGAACTCCATTCTCTAAGGAGCGGGATGAGACCATGGTAGAAGGCCTCAAAGGGTCATCTGTTGCATTGTACTTTCTCATCTGATACAGGAGGTTGGAGCTTCTTATAAAGCCTGCACAGACTCTCCAAGTCCCACCACCGGTAGATGTGGGACTAAACAATGGATGTGGTAAATGGATCTTGGAAGGGTCCATCTACCCATCTTATATATGATGCATATACTTCAACACACTCCTCAAGCTGGAGCATGCAATGATCAGTGTGGACAAACAAAAAGAAATCTCAACTCACAATACAAGACAATATAGATAATATAAACTCAATGCGTACACCTGTCTGCTACCGTCTAGGGCGTTGCTTCTCATATCATGCAGGTGAGGAGGAACAAACGGGCTGGAGTGTGAGTCAAATTGAATCTCCTTGTCGGAGAGCATGTGCTCTATACTGCGCCTATCAGAGTCATTGCAACTGAAAATGAGTCTCCACCTGGAGAACTCTGGTCCGCCACATCATGTGGACACCTGCTCCATTTCTGAAAGGATCGAATCGAAAAAGTCGTTGAGACATCCTCGTCGGAGTCCGCGGTCACTGGAGAATGGAGTTTGAAAAGGTCTCCTCGTCGGAGAACTGGGTCTCTCCCATACTTACTCAGAGAATGGGATCTTTGCTCTGGAGTGCCTATGAAACCACATGAAAACCCTAGCCCACATGGCATAGGGAATGGGATCTCTACTCTGGAGTCCCTATGGAACACATGAAAACTCTGACTAAAAAGAAAAGATGGGGACCACAACAAATGATGGCAAACATGTGCACATCTGACTGAGGACTTGGAAACATCTGAACGTCGAGTCTGAATATCTGAACAACTGTAGAGTCTGAAAATCTGGCTGATCTGGAATCTAGAGAATCTGATTTCGTCCTTTCTTCTTATTTTTTTTTCAAATAATTTTTTATGTACGGATTCTTTTTGTACGATCCTTTTTTTTCGGCTATTCCTTTTTTTTAAAAGTCCACCTCTCTCTATTTTTTAAACATGCCATTTTTTTCAAATAAGCCGTTCCCATTTTTTCTTGGCTTTTCTTTTTGCAATTTTTTTAGCGTACGAATTTCTTTTATACACGCCCTTTTTTTAACACATGACCCCATTGGGGCAAATCATTGTAATCCCCTCATTTTCAACATACAACCCACTTGGGCCCTTCATACTCAACTACTTTTTTTTACAAAGCAGCAATCCACTTGGGTTTTTTATATAATCTCTCGATGGATCGTTGCCCCTGATGGGGCTCCTTTGCTCTTGCCGCTGCCACTGAGAGATGGAGATAGGTGAAATACCATTGTGCATCCACTGTCCCAAAGGGGTTTGGAGCTCATTCCCCTACAGGAGAGATGCCGCATGGTGCCCGAGCTCTGCTTGAAGGATGAGCTCCACGTGGAGGCGGTGTGCGGAGGGTGCTCAAAGAGGCCGCCTGTTGGAGCTCGGTTGGATCTTGCGCCGCCTGCGCGAGAGAAGGGGATCAGAGGGGCGAATGAGATAAGAGGTGCTCGTGCGCGAGAGCTCTTTCTGAGAGTTGCATGATCTGGAATCGCGCATAATGCTAGAAGGCTGTGGAGATGGCAGCGCCGCCCCTTCTCGATCTTCTTCTAGTTTTACAGGAGCAACAACCATTTTATGCCGTGTTGGGTTCATAGATTTGGAAGGATAGGAGAATGCAATCTGGAGCATCGTGACTGTCGTCGAGGAAGCCGAGCCGTAGTGCACATCGCTTGGAGTGTTGCGCGAGGCTGGTGCCTGGTGGTTGCCGTCGCCTTGCACGAAGGAGATCGACATCTCCAGATCTGAATGAGTCTTCTAGCGATGCCGCTGGATGAGCAATGGAATATGGACTTCGACTCCGTTTGGAGTTCCACGATTTTTGAACCACACATGCCTGGATATTGGATGGTTGAGTTGTCGCAAAAACTCGTAATATGAACTTCAGAGTTTGATGATGATATTTGAACATGCAGAATTAGGGTTTCAGAAAAATCCTAGAATTGACGATCTTCAAGAATGATGGTTTGAGAATTAGGGTTTCAAGAAACCCTAAAAATTAAATCGAACTTGATCTTGAACGAATCGTATATATATAATAATAATCTTCAAGAACAAAATATCAAAATCTTATCTCGAACAAATGAAGAAAAATAACTCCTCGAGAATCGAACCCGCTTTGTTACCGTGCTAGAAAACTTGAACGCGAAAGCGTATCAGAACTAAAGGATAAAGAACAATTAAGAACACAGGATTTAACGTGGAACCCTACTCCCAAAAGAGAAGGATGAAACCACAAGAGAAGGCCTCTAAGTGTTGTATGTTGCATTGCACTTTCTCATCTAATACAGGAGGTCTGGGGCTTCTTATATAGCCTCTGTAGACTTTCCAAGTCCCACCACTAGTAGATGTAGGAGTAAATAATGGTAGTAGTAAATGGATCTTGGAAGGATCCATTTACCCATCTTACATATGACACATATACTCCAACTGCTAGGCATTTGCCTTCCCCTGGGCACATCCCCACGGGCACCCCACCACCACAACCTCTGAACCCTCCTTCGCCATGGCAGGCTCCTTCGCGTGTCGCGATGGGCATGAGAAGCTTCGGTGTCAGTTAGCCTAGCATAGGAAGCATTTGATCGGGTCATGACATCCCGCCGTACGGTGTCCCCAACCTCCACACTACAAGCATCTTCCCCTGAACTTAGACCGTTCCACAAAGATACGTGACGAGGCCCCTCTCGACGAAGGGCGACGCCACCTGAGCCCTCAGCTGGCTTGCGTCCAGCCTCCCGCCGAGTCTCTCATCCTCTCTTCCATCCACTGCAGGATTTGGCTTTTACCTGGCAGGAAATTCGATTACATGGAGCTAAAAACAAGCTGTTTTTTGATGTAGTGCAGAAGTGAATACAAAGCTATGGCAAATGCAATAATTTAGTATGGATCTTGTTTGTGTTGATAGATTTGCAGGTTACATTGTGAGACATCATGTAGCTTCGACGCTATAACCGTGTAGTAAGGCCCATTGTATACAACTACATGGTTCTTGAGTGTATGAAACATGTTGAGGTTGATTGTCGCTTTATCCAAGATCTGATTCAAAGAAGATTATCGTGCAATTATAGTGCCACTTTTAAGGATCAGTATGTAATTGTCATTACCAAGCCACTTCATAGAGCTCAATTTGAGAGATGATGTAGCAGGCTGAGCATGCTAGACATTTATCCTCCTGCTCTATGAAGAGTGTTAGAGTTGTTTAGTTGAATCCCCTCAGGCATACTTGTCATTCTTCTCGAGCCCACCTGTGTATATATAGAGGACAATATCCTACAAAAATATTATCAAATACATCTTATTTGAAATAAATACATACATGCGTGTTTGTGTGCGTGCGTACTGCATATGCATACATGTATAAGAAGTTTTGGGGATAATATTTGAGTTGAAATTGAGGGCTTGAGAAGATTGACCGGGCTCCTGTTCCTATTACCCAAGAAGGAGATCCCTCTATGCATGGAGGACTTCAGACCTATTGCGCTGTTCAATGCAATCTACCTCATTGTTGCAAAGTTTTTGGCAAATAGATTGAAGGGGGTCCTGGACTCGGTTATGCTTCTGCGACAATCCGCTTTTATCCCAGGGAGACAAATGGCGGATGGTTTGGTGATGGCTTCGGAGATCTGCCTTGATTGGAAATAGACGAAGGCGAGAGGGTCCCTTTGGAAGATTGACTACTCGAAGGCTTATGATTGTGTTGACTGGAGGTTCCTATGGCTCTCCTTGCAGAGGAGAGGTTTCCTTGATATGTAGGGGGACTGGATGAAAAGATGCATCACTACCTCGTCCTTCTCTGTCCTGGTGAACGACAAGCCAGAGGGCGGCTTCTTCCAGCCGCAATGTGGTGTGAGATAGGGGTGTCCGCTGACACCCATGTTGTTCGTTCTAGTTGCGGATGCTTTGGAGGTTGAGGTGGGCTGGTGTGAGGGATTCCGTAAGGACGAAATTTCCATCCCCGTGTTGCAATATGCAGACGATACGATCCTTTTTTCTCGCCGACACAGAGGGTCAGAATACTAATGCGACACATTTGGTTGACATTTTTTTGAGAACTTTCGGGCTTGGAGATCAACAATACTAAATCGCCGGTTATTCCTTTTGAGCTGAACGAGACAGAACGTGTCACCATTGTAGGGATAACCGAGTGCTCTTTGGGGGAACTCGCCATCCCTTATATGGGCTTCCTCTAGTTGCTGGGAGGCTTAATAACGCTGATTGGGATGAGGTGGTTAGGTGGATGGAGCAGAGATTGGCTGGGTGGAAAGCAATCACCTTATCTAGAGGGGGGAAATAAATCATTCTGAAGCACGTCCTCTCGGCGATACCTATCTTTTTCTTCTCTACTAAACTGATGCCAGTGGGGGTTAGAAGAAAGGTGGAGTCATTGATGAGGAGATTCTTCTGGTCTGATGGGAAGCAACAGGGCCCAGGCATGCACCTAGTAAGCTGGGAGGCGATTACGTGGGAGCGCAACGAAGGTGGTCGTGGCGTCCGGGATGTGGAATGTATGAATAGGGCACTCCAATCGCCAAATGGGTGATTCGCATCTGGGTACCGTCTTCGTCACTGGCAGCTAGATTGATAAGGAGGATCTATGGAGTTAGAGCTGAGCTCCTGGCAAAGAGAGTGCGATATGAATCCCCGCTTTGGGCTGGGATCCGGGAGGTTTTGCCATTTATGACGCCCAGACTCAGACCGAAGCTGGGAGATGGTCATCTTTTTAGATTCTGGCGTGATGATTGGATTGGAGAGGGCACGTTGGAGGGCAGATTTCCGCGCCTTTTCCCTTTGGCAGATATGAAGGAGGCCACTCTCTCACAGATTGCGGATGCAGGAACATGGTCATCACAGTTTTTGGCGGATCTCTCTGACCGGCGTTCAGAGAAATACATTAGCATGTTGGCGGAACTCTCTCCACCAGGAGACTTCTCACAAGGCAGAGATCACTTTCAGTGGACGGGTAACAAATTCTCTGTGAAGAAGGTCTATGGAGAACTGAGGACGCGGGTTGAGGATCAAGACGGGGAGCTGTGTCAGGACATGAAAATCGTGTGGGCGACGAAGATCTCGAATAGAGTAAAAATTTTCCTTTGGTGCGTGAGACGGGGCCGCCTATGTGATAAAGCACGGAGGGGGCGGTTGTTCGGACTGGCAGGCGCACAATGCGATAGATGCGGAGGAGGATTCATATCATTTATTTTTCAAGTGCTCGGAGTCTCAACGTATTTGGAGAGAGGTGGGTTTAGCTTTGGTGGAAAGCGAGGGGTCATCGGATTTCTGGAAGTCCATCCGGTCAATCAACGCAAATTCTATGGATGATTGCTCGAAGGCTTTTGCGGCTCTCTAGGCCATTTGGTTTGGACGGAATGATTTGATATTCAACAACCATAGGTTTTACTTTGAGAACATTGTGGCTCACTGTAATGTGCTTTACAATTTCTGGATCTTACGATAATGTCCGGTTTTGTATTATAATTTATTTTTATTGGAACTCTCTTGACGGTGACCCCTAAAAAAGTAGGGGTTCACCCGTTTTCTCATTAAAAAAAAATTGAGTTGAAATTGCTTATTGGTAAGGTAAAACAAATGATGGATCTAATTTTATTTTCAACTTTTAACAATCTCCTGGGGTCACAGTCATCTGCATGTGTTGTCTAATCTACTTTCAAAAATTTTCGGGGATGTGTTTTTTGGAATGTGTTCTAAGTTCTCTTTCTAAAGAAAATAAAAATATCAACTACAGTGAATTTCTGCTTCGAATTGTTTTGCAGTTTTTTTTGTTTGGCTGCAGCTTTTAGTTTAAAATACCAGATATCTGAACCTAGTTTTATTTCTTCTACAGGTACACACTCTCTTTAAGTTTTGAAGAGTCCATTTTTGGTGGGAAAAAAGTTCTTAATTTTGAATCTTCGGAAGTCTGTGACTACTGTAACTACAATGGTGCAAAATCAATGAACTCAGTGAGATCTTGCTCCGAATGTGGAGGAAGGGGTTGTTTACTAAGATCACAAAGGACACCATTTGGAGTCGTCTCTCAGGTAAGTTTTCACTCCCATTACAAATGTTTTAAAAAAAATTGAATAAGGATGTGCACCATCTTCGGTGCTCACCCCTTTTTTCCTAAAGAAGGAAACCTGAATTTATTGATGTCAAGCTGAGTTCATTTAGATCAAAATGTATCTAGAAGATGGTTTAGCAAATCACATGTGTCTTCCACGTACATTGAGTCCTTGGTAAATTTTTAGGTCCAGTTCAAAATGAGTTTTTTCATCTTTAAAAAGTAACAACTAGGTCCAAAATTCATTGAAATGTGCTTGTCATATCATTCTATAAAGAAATTGTAGGACATCTGTCAGCAGAACTTCACTTCTAAAATGAAAAAGAGGCTCGCTGGCGGGAAGTCCACTTGTTCATCTAGATGTGGCAAGTTCGTGCCGTTGATGTCAGCCATGTCGGCAATTCCTGTTTTCTTCCGTGCTTTTAGAATTCTTCCCACCGGCATCAAAAGAGGTTTGAAATCATTATGAGACATCTTTTGGTCTTCATCTCGTGATTCTGATGGGATTACTTTGGTTGATTGGTCATTGGAGTACGATATCCTTATCCAAGGATGATGATGGCCTTGGAGTTCGGAGCTTGGAGGAGATGAATATGGCATCATTATGCAAATGGATCAAGTGGATTTTGGGTTGATTGTGGCAGTATGGTGTGGGCTTTGATTAGAAAGATCTATGTATCTTCTTATTCTTTGTCTGGTTTGTGGGAGCTTGGATCTGCACCATCCCAATTTTGATGGGAGATTTGCGTGGATCTCCTACCAAATTGTAGGTGATGCAAGTGGATTTCGATTCTGGCACGAAGATTAGACTGAAGGTGGTGCGCTAAGATTGAGATTTCCTCGGCTGATGGTGTTGAGGGTTGATCCAAACATTTTTTTTGAGGCTCGAAAAGGGGGATACACTCGTTGGTGTTCGCCCCATTATTATATAAAACGAAGGTTATACAAAGAGATACTTACATGGTTAGGAGAAGAGGAAAGAGAAAATAGGAAGACCAAAGATACAATGTAAACACGCGGTTCACGGAAGCCGTATCCCAACTAAATACACCAATCTGAGATTAATCTGATGGCCGCAAACGTCACATTTTCCTTATAAAATCGCTCCCCCGAGAAGATAGTGTCATTGCGAGCCCGCCAGATGGACCAAAGGCGCGCAATGGGACCTAGCAGATCCGAGCGAGACCTCTTCCTGTTTACCCAAAGGATGTCGCAGAAATCCTCAGTATTGCCCGCACGAGCCCAAGCAACATCGTCCCAAACCCGAGTCACCGACAAACATTGAAAGAAAAGGTGATCGGCCGATTCATCCGTCACCTCGCAGAGCGGGCATCGGGCGTTGGAGGGGGGAAGAAAGGAGGCGCAACGGTCCCGGGTCATCAGCCGCCGATGACGAAAGACCCAAATGAAAAAAGTGATCCGCGCGGGCAGGCGCAACCCCCATAAGAAGGCGCAGTCGCGCACCAAAGAAGCAGCCAAAGCAGGAGGAGGAGGAAGCAGAGCACAGAAGGCCTTGCGAGAGGAGAAGGGTCCGTCCTTCCAAGCCCAATGGTCCCGCAAAGGACCAGGAGAAGCGGAAGAGGAAAGAGCCTCCAGAAGTGAGGCTAACTCGTTGGCGCGATGATCGGAAAGAGCGCCCGAGAAGGATGGGCACCAGCAGCCGTTGATCCAATAATCCGCAACAGTCGCCAGACGATTCTCCGCCAGAGCGAATAACCTCGGGAAACGAGCCTGGAAGGCACCACCCCCCGACCAGTCGTCCTGCCAAAACTTGAGGACGGCACCCGACCCCAGCACCGGGATGAACAAAGAACGGTTCCTTCGACAAGCATCAAACACGCAGCGCCAGAAATGAGAGGAGTGGACAGGGCAAACCCTGCGCATGAAGGTACTCCATTCCGCGCCCAAGATCGCGCGCAACACGTCACAGAGCAAAGAATCATCCCTGCCCCAGATCTTACTCACCCACTTCAGAAGAAGAGCCTCGTTGACGCGATCCAAGTTTCGAACGCCAAGACCGCCGGAACTCTTCGGCAGGGTCACCACATCCCAAGCAATCAAATGAACCCCTCGGCCACTGCCGTCCGAGCGACCCCACAAAAATCTCCGCATGCATTTCTCCAATCGAACGCGAACACCCACAGGAAATTTACGAACCGAGAAGAAGTAGATCGGAATAGCAGAGAGAACATATTTAAGAAGGACAAGGCGACCTCCCCGGGAAAGCAAGGAAGCCCTCCAGCCCGCCAAGCGTGTCTCCATCCGTTCCAGGATAGACCTCCAGTCATTAGAACGGTTCCGGCCAACCGAGAGAGGGACACCAAGGTAAGGGAGTGGAAGCTCCCCAATCTGAGAGCCAAGCAAGCGGCTGCACTCCACTTCTTCCACCGCCGACAAACCAAAGGGCACCATAATGCATTTAGCAATATTAGTCGACATGCCCGAAAGCTCACAGAATAGAGAGAGGGTATGCGCCATCCCCGCCACTGCATCCGAGCCCCCCTCGATGAAACAAATTGTGTCGTCCGCGAACTGGATGATAGGCACGCATACGCCTCCCTTCCGAAAGCCCGACGTGAGACCAGCATCAATGACGCCATGCACCATACGCGACAAGACATCCGAGGCAAGAACGAAGAGCAAAGGAGCCAGGGGGCAGCCTTGACGAACCCCCCTGCGCGGCTGAAAAGACCCGCCAACCGGTCGGCCGTTGATTAGCACAGAAAGAGAGACCGTGGAGATACATCTGCGCATCCACGAAATCCAAAGGTTTGGGAATCCCCGCCGATGCAGAGCAGACCAGAGGAAGCGCCAATCAATCGAATCGTATGCTTTAGCAAAGTCAATCTTCCATAGAATTCCCTTCTTTTTCTCCCTCTTCCAATCAGCCACTATTTCTGATGCAACAAGAATACAATCCGCAATATGCCTACCCTTAATAAACGCAACTTGGACCGGCGAGATGAGGCCATCAAGGATCCGCGATAACCGGTTGGCCAAAGTTTTAGCCACAATGAGATAGATAGCATTGGAGACGGCAATGGGCCGAAAGTCGTCGAAGCGAAGTGCGGGGGTTTTCTTTGGAATAAGCACGATGTTAGCCCTGTTGATACGGTCAAAGCCATGGTTGCCAGAACAAAAATCGGAGACCACCGCGAAGACGTCCCCCGAGACCACATCCCAGAAATCCCGGTAAAAGGCGATAGGAAAACCGTCCGGACCCGGGGAAGAATCACTATTCAGGCCCCAAACAACAGCCTTAATCTCCGCCATGGAGATAGGGCGAGTAAGAAGAGAGGAGTCCTCGTCCGACACACGTGGAGCCCCCACCCCGAGCCAGCGCCACCGCCGAGAAGGGAGGGCAGTAGAAGAACGTCTGAATTGGTCAGTGATGGCGATGCTCATTTCACGATCACCCGAGAAAACGTCATCATTGATGGAGATAGACCGAATATAATTAATGCGCCTACGGTTACTAGCTGCCCGATGGAAGAAGGACGTGTTGACATCTCCTTCTTTGATCCATTTTTCCTTAGAGCGTTGACGCCATTCAATAGATCTCTTCTTATCTTCGTCCTGAACCCGAGCAATAGCATTAGAGCGATCCCGAAGCTCGTCCATAGAGAGTTCGCGCTCGTTTTCCGTGGAGTCGAGGTGCAAGATTAGATTCTCCGCTTCGACACGTACAACCTTACGCGTATGTCTGGTGGAAGAATTGAATTCAGCAAGAACCCGACGAAGGGAGGAGAGCTTCTGAGAGAGTATAGCCGCCGCCGAGCCCGAGACCGGGACATGACTCCAATGGTTCAAGACAATATCTTTAAAGGATGGTTCCAATAGCCAGCTTTTTTCGTATCGAAAGAGCCCCCGAGGAGAAGTGCCAACACCATCGTCCCAAATGATAGGCGAATGATCCGAGAATGCACGGGGACGCGAGCCAACAGAACATAGAGGGAAAGAGTCCATAGCCAAACCATTTGCAAGAAAACGGTCAATCCTGGAGCGAGAAGTGCTGTTCCGCCACGTGTAAGAGATATCGTTCGGCACCAAGTTTACAAGCGCCAACTCATGAATTAAGTCCAAAAAATCTTGCGAGCCCGGATCGCGACCTCCCCGCCCGCGAGGACGATCGGAGGAATGGATAGTAACATTGAAATCCCTGCCTATAATCCATGGGATCCCCGAGAAGGAGTTATCGGCATTACGTAATTCATCCCATAATTCCCGACGAAGAATGTGGCAAGTAGGAGCGTAAACACAGGAGACAGCGAGGAGAGAAGCTGAACAAACATTTTCCAAGACGATCGAGAGTACGTGGCAACCAGCAAGCATCGATCTAAAGGAGAACGAGCGAGATTGCCATGTGACCAGCATTCCCCCCGCAGCGCCAACCTCGTTAATCGCACGGAAATCAGAGAAAGAGCCGGCACCAAAAGAACGCCACGAGTAGTCATCCAGAGCTGCGAGTTTAGATTCTTGAATACAAGCTACATCACACCCCCATTCCAAGAGCCGGGAGCCCAGAGACCGTCGTTTTACCATGTCACCAAGACCACGAACATTCCATGACAGTACCTTCATTGGATAACCAAAAGAAAAAGCCCCAGAAAGGATCAGCTCCACGCAAACCCAAACATCATCCGGAGGCCTCCGATCCCTGAGGAGGCACCCCTTGCGCATCGTCATCCGGAAAGTCCGCTCCGTCGTGAATGCCGCAAACGCCCGCGGCCTCAGCCACCGCCTGCCGAGAGGTAGCGCAAGAAAGAATAACAGAGGGCGCTCGGGAAGAGGTGTTACGCCTGCTGTAAATGGATCCGAAGCGACTAAAGGAGGAGGCCGTCCCTGCACCTGTGAGAAGAGCTCCCGAGACCTGGGGAGAGAAGGCCATAGAGGAGATAGGGGGGTCATGCATCGGAGTCGAAGTGACCATACCTGGATTAACATCCAACCGAAGGGGCTCTATTTGGATCACAACAGAGTCGGGGCGGGGCAACCGATAGCCCCTAACCGAGGCCCGCAACCACGACCCGCGAAGAAAAGAGGAGTCGCTCCGAGAAAGAGACGGATCCACCAACGGGTCCGAACAGCCGAACCGCGAAACAGGGGCTGATCCGAACCGAATCGAAATAGAAGTCGAATCGTTCTCGATACCCCCCATGCCAGCGAGATCAGAAGATTCGAGTGTCAGACGCGGGACCTGAAGGGGCATCTCGGAACAGCCCACCACATCATTAGAGCAAGGTGCCTCTTCTGGAATATCCGCGGATGCCTCCACGTGGCAAGAAGGAAAGGAAACGTCCCGTGCCACGTGAGGCGGCGAAGACGAAGCATCCAAGAACACCGGCAAGTCGCCGGTCGCCGAAGTTGGAATGAGTTGGTCGTCACCCAGCGACGGCGCATCAGAATCCGACGAAGGAGGAGGGAGAACAGTAAGAATCGGCCTAAAACTCCAGGTGCCAATCTTGAGAGATCCAAAGACGGAGCGCCCACTCGACTCGCGGAGGAAGGCCGAGCTGCATTCGAATAACACCTTCAAGGACTGCCAGTCGGCCAACAGGGAGAGGCTGTTGTCGATGATGGAGAGAATAGATCCCCACCGGTGGAAAACCTGGTTGAGCATAGGGATAGATCTTGAAAGGAATGGAACCCCCGTAATGGAAGCCATGCAAACCTCAGTGAGGACGAAGCTCCATCCGCCACCCGGGGTGGACGCCAGAATACAACATCGTTAGAACCATGAGATAGCATGAAGTCTCGAAGCAGGGGGGAGAGACCACGCAGGCAACAATGGGAGGCGTCCAGAACGCAGAAGTCCCCAAGAAAGGAGGGGCCCAGTGCACCAAGGACCATCTTCTTCACCGCCTCCCAACCGACGACGGGGTGGCGAGCGACCCCAATAAGCACCAAAGGAGATGAACCACAGCCCGCAGCCGGCAACGAAACATCACCGAAAACGCCCGAAGGAGCACCCAACGGACCGCCGGACTCCGCCGCCACCCCAACAGGAAACTGAGGTGGACGAGGAGCCACAACCTGCGCGTAAGAACGCCCCTGGGTCACCGGCCTGGAGGGGCGGGAAGGAATAGGATCATGCACCGCACGCACCGAGAAGGAAGGAGTCCCGGACCTGAACTCCCTGCGCTGCCGAACCCACCCGCATGAGGCACGACGATGCCCAGTATCCCTGCATGCAAAGCATCGAGGAGGCTGGGGGCAAGCAGAGGCAATATGACCCCGCTCCCCACACATGAAGCAACGTTTCCCAGCCTTCCGATGAGAAACCAAGTGCCAACCGGCCGCCGCATCGCGTTCCGTGGCCGTAGAACCTTCATGGAAAAAGGCGATGCCCTTGCCCTTCGAAGCGCCAGCCGATACCTCCGAACAACCGCCCGCAGACTTAGCACCTTTGATGATAACCCCGGAACCCTCGAGCACCACCTTCGAGCCTTCAAACGACCCCTTCGAGTGACCATCCAGGCCCCCTACGAAGAGGGACTCATCCCGGAGAACGTCGTTAGAAACCCCCACAACCGCCCGCGAAGCACCCTCGAACGCACGAGATCCTTCACCGCCCTCGTAGCTCCCGCTTCCTCTCGAACCGCCTACGAAGCTCCCGCTTCCTCTCGCACCGCCCTCGGAACGCCCGCAACTTCGCGCTTCCACTCGCACCGCCCTCGCGTCCATCCCAAATCCGTCAAAAAATCTGATCCAAACATTATAATAGTAGATGCTTGGGACACCTTGTTTTATTCTCACCTTTTCGCTCTGGCCTCTCATATCAATGGATGAGTGATCTTATGGATTTGTTCGAGATTATGGAGGATCGAGAGGATCCTTCACATGGGTGAGACTGCTATCACTGGTACGATAGTAGATTTTTCGTTAGTAAGGTATATTAATCCTTGTTGGGACCGGTCCCCCCCTTTAATCTAGGGGACTGCATGAATGATTGTAGGATGATATGGCACTGGAAGGTACCTATGCAAATGTAGGTATTTTTATGGCTCTTAAGGCATGCGTGGTTGACCAGGGGGGAGGGACAATTATGGACTTTTTTCCAAGGAGAAAATTCTACATGCACCCGATTTTTGGAAAACACTGAAGATGAGGACCACCTCTTCTGATGTGGACCACCTCTTCACTTGTGCAAGCTCTGTGAGTATTTGTTGAGTTTTCGTAACACGATTATTGTGACAAATGTGCAACAAGCTTTTGGGTGTCCACTAGATTCGGTTGCTGAGGCCTAACAGAGGAGAGAACTAGAGTTGTGACTATTGTGTGGCCCTTATGGCTAGTAAGAAATGGGGTGATCTTTTGTTGAAAAATGTTTTTATGGTGAAAATGTATTTGCGTATGCTAAGGCACTAGTAGAAAGTTGGGCCATGTAATTATTTTTGGCTTTTGATAGCCATGTACTTGTCAATTTGTGAATTACTAATGAAGTTTTTGAGCGCAAACCTACACGATGATCATTGTTTTTACTTCAAAAAAAGTATCGGATATGTGCTTCCATGCTACTTCAATTGGGGAGGGTTTTGGGAGAAAGTTTGAGAGAGAGTGGTTGAGGGTTTTGGGACGCTACCGGTGCCCCAAGGCTTCGTCTATCGATGCACGTGGCCGATGCAGGTTTTGGGCGGTGTCTTTCTAGGGAAGATGTTCGAGGTGTTGTGGCTGGGGTGATCGTGCGACGGACTGTCTGGAGCCTTTCAAGTGCTTCGTGTTGAGATATTTGTATCTCCGCTTATCTTTTTCCTTATTTATATTTTCTTTATGTACTTCTCTGTAATTAACCTAGGGATTTTCTCCTATATAAGAGAGCCCTAGGGTCTCGTCTATGATATGAACTTCTTTTCTCCTAACATGGTATCAGAGCAACAGTCCTAGACCGGGATTCCCGTATCCCACCCTAACCCTACCCCTACCCCTACCCCCCCGCCACCGAGGGAGCCTCCAACCCCATCCCCTCCCTCCGCCGGGGCTTCCCTCCCCTCAGCACCTCCAACAGCAGCCGCCGGGGCACCCCAACCCCTTCGTCTGTTGCCAGGGGCCCACCCTAGCGCCTCCAACAGTCGCCGGGGCCCAGCCCAACCCCTTTGCTTGTTGCGGGGCACCGCCAACCTCCAGCCCGCGTTGCAGCCGGGGACCCCAGCCCCCATGCATGCCGTAGCCATGCTCCTGTGGCCCGGTAGCCTTTGTTGTGCCTCTATCCTGCGGTGCGGCCTGAAGGTCTGATTTGGTTCGAAAATTGTGATTTTTTCTTATAAATCACATATTACGAAGCTAGACCTCAACACGAATCAATGAGTGCGGTTATATGAGTCTACAGATACAACCACTCCTCCTTATGATTGTGTAGATGTTCTCAGATCGATCTACTCAGTTATCTGTGGTTCGACTTATTGGTACAATGTCAGAAAACAAGAGTGGCATTTTTTCTTCTTCCGACGCCTTCAAGGGCCCGGCTCCCATCATGAAGATGGATGGGACCAACTACTAGTTGTGGTCCATGCAGTTTCGTACTCTTAGATAGTGCCATAACAAGGAGTACATTCTGACGGATTCAGAACCGACGGATAAGACAGGGGCTAATAATTCTTGGAAGCAAGATGATGCCTATGCTCGCATTTGACTCTCCGGGACACTCACCACGGTGATTGCCAACGATATCATCAACAAACTCACAACAAAAACTATGCGGGACATCTTAGCAGACACATACGTGCATGCAAAGAATGAGAGCAAGATTATTCAGTTGTAGTTTGACATTTTCTCGACCAAACAGAATGGTCGACCATTCCATGCACACTTCTCCCATCTTAGTGGCATGTTTGAGCGACTGCACTGCTTCATGCCTATTACTACCAGCGCTGAGCAACAACATGCATATCGGAATGCCATAATGATCAGAGTTTTCCGGTCATCTCTTGACTCTGAGTACGATGCAACATGTACTCAACTTCTGACTGGAGAGACGATTCCTCCGATGGAAGAGGTTTACAAGCGATTGAGCATGATTGCTACTCCATCTACTACTACAACCCAGACTCCCTCAGCTATGGCAGTGTCTCGTAGCAGAGGGGGGACTTCACAGCTTCGTGGGCGCGGACTTTCTGGTCGAGGAGGAGGATGTCTGCGTGGCCCATGTTCTCATTGCCACCGTCCTGGTCATTCTGAGGAGACATGCTTTCAGAAGCATGGATATCCTGCATCTGCAAGGGTTGCTGAGCACATTGAGCCTACTTCTGCTCCTACACAGGACACACGTTTGGATGATATTGTTTATAGACTTCGAGATATGATGTCCACTCCTACTACTCCAGCTGCAGGTTCTTCTGATGCAACAACTACTACCAGAGCTTCGTCTAGTTCATCAGGTATTACTTATGCTCTTACCAGTTGTAGCAGTTCAGATCTGACTGACTGGATTATGGATTTTGGAGCATCACATCATATGTGTGGAGATCGAGCACAATTTAGTTTTTACAAGTCTATCCCACCTGGTAGATCCGTGGTGATTGCTAATGGGGCCCATCTTCCCATTGTTGGTTAAGGGGTGATTGTTCTAACTCCTTTTATGCATCTGCAGAATGTTTTATATAATCCAGACTTTCATATGAATCTTTTGTATATTAGTCAAAATTACAAAGGATTTACATTACCGTGCCATATTTGATCCCTCTTCTCTTTTGTTATTTGATCCCTCTTCTCTTTTGTTTCAGGACATACTAACGGGAAGGGTAATAGGATGTGGCCGTGAGCAGAGAGGATTGTACAAGCTTGCCATACCATCTTGTGCTGGGATTGCTACTATTCCGTCAGGATTTGTTTCTCCTTTTATGTGGCATCTTCGCTTTGGACTCTTCCCTCTTCAGAAGATGTGCCATATTCTACCGCAGATATCTACTCGTACTACCTTGGACTGTGAAGCCTGTGAGCTTGGAAAGCATCATCAGTCTTCTTTTCCGAGTTGTCGGGATCGTTGCAGTAGTCAGTCTTTTGAGTTGTTTCATTTTGACATTTGGGGTCCTAGTCGGGTTCCTAATAATCACGGACATTGTTTTTATATGGTTGCCGTGGATGATTACTCTAGACTTTCTTGGGTATTCTTGTGAAAACATAAGTCTGGTCTTATCATTAAATCTTTTCTTATTGAGGTCAAAAATATCTTCTCTGTTAATGTGAAATTTCTTGTATGGATAATGCCCTGGAATTTTCCACTTCATAGTTATCGGAATTTCTCAAATCTCTTGGTATTGTTCATCAAACCTCTTGTGCCTATACCTCTCAGCAGAATGGTGTTGCTGAATGCAAAAACCGTCACCTTCTTGATGTCACGAGGACCCTTTTGATTCAGAGTCGTGCCCCACATTCGTTCTGGGGAGATGCGGTTCTCACTGCTTGCTACTTGGTGAACCGCATGCCGTCCACTATGCTTGGAGAAAAGGTCCCTTTCTCGATTGTGTTTCCCGAGGACCTGTTCTCTCTAACTCCCAGAGTTTTTGGATCTGTGGCCTTTGTCTACAATTTCACTCCCGGCCGTGACAAACTCTCACCCAGAGCTGTCAAATGTGTTTTTGTTGGTTATTCTCGTACCCTAAAGGGGTATAGATGTTTTGATCCTGTAGGAAGAAAATATTATGTGAGTGTTGATGTCACATTCTTTGAGTCTATTATGTACTTTTCTCCTATAGGTGACATGTTATCTAATGCTACTTCTGGTGAGGATGTTGTTGTTCCTCCACCTCTGTCTTCTCCATCATGCATACCCAATGTTGAGTCTCAGCCTTCACCGCCTCCACCACCACAATCATCTCCACCATCTCTACCATCTCCGGCTCCTTTACCTTAGACCACCCAGACACAGTTCTTACTCATGTTTACACGCGCAAGTCTTCTGTTCGCCCCCTGCTCATGCGCCCTCCACTTCATCCAGCACGCCTCAGGTATGTAATGAGCACATTGTTTCCAGTGATGGCACTGGTGTGATGAATGTTACACAGGATGAGTTGATAACAGAAAACAATGAGACTGATGACCAGGAAATAAATATTGCTTTGCGAAAGCCTTGTCGTCAATGTGCAACTTATCCTCTTGCTGCGCATGTTTCATTGGACCTTCTTTCAGAGGAGTACATGAAGTTTGTTGTGGGACTCTCTGTTGTTTCTATCCCACAAATATATCAGGAGTCCCTACGAAATAGTAGGTGGCGTCTTGCAATGGAGGAGGAGATGTCTGCTTTACAGTTGTGTGGTACATGGAGCACTATTTCTGCTCTTCCAGGTGCCTCTGTTGTGGGTTGCAAATGGATATTTACAGTAGAGCAAAGGGCAGATGGCAGTGTAGATCGCTACAAGGCTAGGTTTGTGGCACGTGGGTTCACCCAAACCTATGTAGTGGACTATCAAGATATATTCTCACCAGTGGCCAGGCACTCGACACTTCACATTCTTTTATCAGTTGCTGTTTCACAGAACAGGCCACTTTACCAGCTTGATGTAACGAATGCATTTTTATACTGTGATCTACTAGAGGAGGTATATATGCAACAACCACCGGGGTTTGCTACTGAGGGGGAGTCACAGAAGGTGTGCAGGCTTCATAAGGCGCTTTATGGCCTGAAGCAGAGGTCCGAGAGCTTGGTTCCAGAAGCTATCGGAGTTGATATAGCAACAGGGTTTCGTGAGGTCTACAACGGATCATTCATTGTTTGTTCAGAGGACACAAAGAGGTACTTCTGCTATTCTTGTCTATGTTGATGATATTATTGTCACAAGAAATGATGAACAGGGCATTCTGGCTGCCACGGAGTTCCTAAGTCATCAGTTTATGACTAAGGACCTTGGCATGCTTCGATACTTCCTTGGATTAGAGTTCGCCAGGAATCAACGTGGTCTTGTGATGACTTAGAGGAAGTTTGTGATGGATCTTCTTTCTGAGACATGTATGACAAGGTGTAAGCCTGCTACTACCCCTATGGATCCGTGTATGAGATTCTACGATGTTGACACTGAGGAGGTAGACATGAGGAGATATAGGGAGCTTGTTGGGGAGTTCTTATACGTCACCATCACCAGGCCAGATATAGCTTTGGCAGCGAGAAAGTTAGCCAATTTCATGGAGCAACCTAGGAAGGTGCATATGAATGCGGTTCATATGATCTTGCGATATTTGAAGACTTCACCGGATTCTGGTCTCATATTCAATATGGGTACATCTTTTGAGGTGACAACTTGTACAGATGCAGATTATGCAGGTTGCCCTAGAGACAGGAAGTCTACTTCTGGCTTTGCTATTTTTGTTGGCTGCTCTCTTGTTTCATGAGAAAGCAAGATGTAGATAGTGGTGGCCATATCTAGTGCAGAATCTGAGTACATGGCCATGGAACAGGGAAGCACAGAGATGTGGGTTAGATCTGTGTTGACCGATCTTACTATTGAGATGTCTCTTCCCATGAAGCTTTTATGTGATAATTAAGCGAGTCTATTTATTGCCAACAATCTTGCATTTCATGAATGGACCAAATACATAAAGGTGGATTGTCATTACACTAGAGACTTGATTCAGAAATGTCTCATATCTACATCTCATGTTTCTACTAGAGATCAGACTGCAGACATTTTCACCAAGGCACTCGCGAGAGGTCTATTTCAGAGGTGTTGCACCAAGCTGAGCATGATAGATATATATGCTACACCTTGAGGGGAGTGTTGAGATATTTGTATCTCATGTTATCTTTTTCCTTATTTATTTTTTCTCTATGTACTTCTCTGTAATTAACCCATGGCTTTTCTCCCATATAAGAGAGCCCTGGGGTCTCGTCTATGATATGAACTTTTCTCCTAACACTTTGCATGTGGTCGGAATGGTCACCGTAGCTTCTGTTGAAATGTGTGAAAGAAAAGTTGTTTATCTCGTAGTCCTATAACCCTCTTATATAGGAGAAAGGCTCGAGGGAGAAATTCCATAAAAGTGACGGAAAAACTTGAGAAATATAAATACAGACAAAGATAAATAAGAATCCTCTGAACACTCCCCCTCAAGCTGGAGCATATATATCTATCATGTTCAGCTTGGAACAACAACGCTGGAAATGACCTTTTGCATGAGCCTTGGTTAACATGTCTGCAATCTGTTCTCCTGAAGCAACAAGGGAGGTGAAAATAAACCCTTTTTGGATCAAGTCACGGGTATAATGACAATCAACTTCGATGTGCTTCGTTCTCTCATGGAAGGCTGAATTATTAGCTATAAATAGTACTGCTTGATTATCACATTTGAGATGCATTGGAAGAGGCACCTCAATTGCAAGGTTAGTAAGAACAGACTTTACCCACATCATTTCTGTGCTCCCTTGGGCCATAGCCCTGTATTCTGATTCAACACTGGATCGAGCAACACCTGTTTGTTTCTTACTCTTCCATGAGACCAACGAGCTACCAACGAATATGGTGAAGCCTGTAGTACTTCCGGTAACTGAGAGTGACGTGTCTCTTGAAAAGTAGACCTGCCCCTGGAGAAGATTTTAGATATCTTAGGATCATACAAACTGCATCCATATGAACGTGTCTAGGTTACTTCATGAACTGGCTAACTCTGCTTACAGCAAATGATATGTCAGGCCTGATAATAGTAACATAAAGCAACTTTCCTACCAGTTCCCTATACCGTCTCTAATCTATCTCCTCAGAGTCATCATCATAGAGTCTAGCATTAGGATCCATTGGTGTAGTGGCAGGTCTGCAGCCTGTCATACCTATCTCAGCCAGAAGATCAGTAACATAGTTCCTTTGCATCATAATCATGCCCTGCTGACTGCGTGCAAACTCCAAGCCAAGAAAATAACGCAGCTTGCCAAGATCCTTGGTCACAAACTGCCGTCCAAGGAACTCCTTGGCAGCCTGAATACCCTGTTCATTACTACTGGTAACAACGATGTCATCAACATAAACCAGAACGGCAACCATACCTCCCTGAGTTCTCTTAACAAAGAGAGAATGATCTGCAGTAGATCTGACAAAACCATTTTGTTCAATCAACTCTGAGAGCTTCTGAAACCAAGCCCTCGGACTCTGCTTGAGTCCATATATGGCCTTGTGAAGTCGACAGACCATAGTAGACTCCCACTCAGCAGCGAACCCTAGTTGCTGCTGCATGTAAACTTCTTCCTGCAGATCATCATACAAAAAGGCATTTTTCACATCTAGCTGGAAAAGTGACCAGTCATGTACCACAACAATTGCAATAAGAATCCATAACTTGGAATGACGTGCAACTGTTGAGAAGGTATCCTGATAGTCCACCCCATACGTTTGGGTGAACCCACGAGCAACCAACCTGGATTTATATCTGTCAACTGCACCATCTGGACGGTGTTTCACAGTAAACACCCACTTGCTGCCAACAATGGACGCACCTTGAGGAGCCTGCACAATGCTCCACGTACCTTGAGATCGTAAAGCCGCCATTTCCTCTTCCATTGCTAGACGCCACTCATTAATCCGCAACGCCTCTTGATATGAGCGTGGTATCTCGACTGATGACAATCCCAGAACGAACATCTGAAATTCCTCGGAAAGGCGATCCAAGTACACATGGGAAGCAAGATGATGCATAGTGCATGCACGCTTCTGCTTCCGTGGAGCAATAGACACATCTAGATCTTCAGTTCTCATTGAAGGTATAACATCTTAGATCTCCTGCACTGCATGCTGTATATGCAAATCACCATTGCCATTAGACCATTAGAAGAACTCAAATATTTAGAACATACCTTGGGCATACTGGATGATTGGCTAGGCACGTGAGCATGAGATCGATGCTGATAAACCTGGGGAATGAAGGGAGGTGGTGGAGGTCGTGGCGGTGGTGGAGAAGACGTAGTACGTGATGGAGGTAGTGGCGGGGGTGGAGTAGAGATCAGAGATAAAGGCATATATACCTCTCCTCCATCCTCAGAAGAGATAAGCTTGTCACCTGTAGGAGAGAAGTACATAATAGACTCAAAAAATGTTACATCAGCACTAACAAGTACCTTCGTCGAACAGGGTCGAAGCAACGATATCCCTTTTGGGTCTTAGAGTACCCAACAAACACACATTTGACCGCTCTAGGAGTGAGCTTGTCCATACCAGGGGACATCTGATGAACAAAAGCCACATAACCAAAAGCTCTAGGTGTGAGAGAAAAAAGATACATCCCGGAAAACACAATCAAGAATGGGATCTTTTCTCCTAGAATAGAAGAGGGCATACGATTAACAAGGTAACAACAGTTAGGACTGCATCCCCCCAATAAGAATGAGGAGCACAACTTTGGATCGAAAGGGTCCGTGTAACATCTAGAAGATGGCGGTGTTTTCTTTCAGCCACTCCATTCGGTTGCGATGTATATGCACAAGATGTTTGATGGACAATACCATGAGAGAGAAGAAATGTGGCAAGCTGATTAGTACAAAACTTCAAAGAATCGTCAAAACGTATATACTTGATTTTTACAGAAAAATGTTCTTTATTTCAATAATGAAGGACTGAATAACAGGACCAACACCAGATTTGTTTCTAAGAAGAAACACCCAAGACAACCTTGAAAACTCATCAACAACGACAAGATAAAATCTATGCCCCTGATGATCAGGGACATGACTGGGACCCCAAATATCGAAATGAAATAACTCAAATAAACCATGACTACTTCGACCCTGACGACTCTAGAACGTAGACCGATGATGCTTCCCAAGCTGTCAGGCCTCACACTGGAAGGTAGAGCGAAGGGAAATCTGTGGAAGAACGTGACACAACTTCTGCAGAGGAAGATGACCAAAACGAAGATGCCATATATAGGGAGACACATACCCTGTGCGAATGGAAGAAGCACCAACATAAGGAGATTGCACTGGTCTGTAGAGACCTCCTTGCTCACGATTAGTACCAATCACCCTGTCCGTTAGAATGTCCTAAAACACAAGAGCAGAGTCAAAAATGGCACGACAATGTAAATCTTTGGTTATTTGACTAATAGATAATAAGTTCATTGAGAATTCAGGAGCGTAAGGAACATTCTGAATTCTCATCATAGGAGTCAACTGCACTTCCCCTTGACCAGTAATGGGAGAATGTGTTCCATCTGCTATCACAACAAATCGTCCATGCTGTGTTGGACCAAAAGCACTAAACTGACTTCTATCACCACAGAGGTGATGGGATGCCCTGAGTCCATAATTTATTCTGACAAATCTGCCATGGAACTACTAGTGACGGTACATGCTATACCTGAGGAAGACGCAACAACTGAGGCAGCTACCTCTGAGGAACCTGAAGGAGAGCTGGATGGTCCTGGAGTAGGCATGATCTCCCTGAGTCTGGCCACAAGTTCGTCAAATCTCTGATCAACAAGTGGAGAAGGATTCCCAACCTGTTGAGGCAGTTCTGCAACTCTAGTAGAAGAGGAAACTCATGCTTAGAATAGCAGGTTTCCTTTGTGTGGCCAGTCCTGTGGTAGAAGGTGCACGACTGACGTGATCGACCAGCTCCTCTGCCACGATTAGATCCTCCCCTGCCACGATATAGAGCAGGATTCCCCCTACCACAAGAGACAACCATAGCTAATGATGTCTGAGACTGCACATTACCATCAGAGGAGATAGACAACCTACTCAGTCTGCGATATGCCTCCTCCATTAGAGGTATGGTAGCATCTGTAAGAATCTGGGCACAGGCTGAGTCATATTCTGAATCAAGGGCCGCTAAAAAGACACCAGTCATCACTGAATCTCTGTAAGCCTTGAGCTGCTTTGACGTAGGAGTCAAGGGAATGTAGCCATTTTGCTTCTCAAACATGCCCCTTAAGGAAGTGTAAAGGGTATGAAGGGGTCGACCATTCTGCTTCGATGTAAAGACATCATGCTGGAGCTGCAGTATCTTCGATTCATTCTTCGCTGGAGAGTATGTTGCAGCGAGAACGTCCCACATAGCATTTGCAGTAGGTTGACTCAGTATATCATTTGCTATCTCTGTAGACATCATCCCGGATAGCCATACCCGTGCATAGGCATCATCTGCCTCCCATGAGGCATTTATCCCAATCTTGTCACTTGGCTCCTCCACTGTGAGGATGTGCTTCTTGCCATTACACTGCATCAGACTCATGAACTGCATGGCCCACAGTTCATAGTTCGTACCATCCATCTTGATGATGGGGCTGGACCTTTGAAGCCCCCCAAGGATGGAACATCAGCTTTGTTGTCAACCATGATGACAACTATCACCAAGACTGGGATTGTAATCAATAAGATCTGTGTCTACCCGAATATATGGGAAAATGGTTGTGGGTGTAAGTTCATACAACCTCTTCCATTCTTTGAAGGTGCCTTTAGGTGGCTAGAGTGTTTTAAATGATCGCTTCACACCCTAGGATCCCAAAGATTGACCTAAATCGAGACCGAGATGAGCGCAGGCAGTGAACAGATATCCACAAGGGCGGCAGCCTACAAGAGGGCCCGCGAGAAGCACCTGCCACCCGAGAGGGGTGCAGGTCGCAAGGGCGGTGGTGGCCTTAGAGGGGTGACGACTGATCTAGAGCTGCACAGAGGGTGCGCAAGATCATACACGCATGAAGACGTCCTGCGAGGAGTGCAGGCGTGCTAGAGGAGGACGTATGAGGGGTAGTGACAGCTCGCGAGGCGGCGACGTCAGTCCGCGAGGTGTGCGAGGTGTCTTGGTGGGGAGGGGCTAGGGTTAGGTCACAGGCTCCGGTCTAGGACCGTTGCTCTGATACCATGTTGAAATGTGTGAAAGAAAAGTTGTTTATCTCGTAGCCCTAGAACCCTCTTATATAGGAGAAAGGCTCTAGGGAGAAATTACGTAAAAGAGATGAGAAATATAAATATAGATAAAGATAAATAAGAATCCTCTCAATAGCTTCTGATGCCCTCGATGCTGTCCACATGGGGTCATGGGCGAATCAGTGCGCTGACCTGTAGCCGAGGTTGTGGAGTCCGTTCTCCTGGTGTGGGTTAGCAGAAGAAAGGGGTTCTACTTAGCGGATACTATGGAGGATATCAAAGCGACAATTGATGGTGCTTTCGCTAGAGACTTCATCTTGCTTGATGAAGGTTTGGTGTACACGCAGGACCTTTTCGAGAATGAGGCGAGGCTGTTGGAGTTCTCACCGGGCGGTCGGGCGTATCCATTGGAGAGCTCTGCTAGCGAGAGATGGGAAGTTTTATGGTCCGAAGTTTGAAAAACGCATTTGGATAAGGGGCTTGCCGCTGGTTGGGAGAAGCTTAGAGGAGGTGGGAGCTGCATTGGAGCCAGTGGTGCGGATCAAGGATGTTATCTTAGATGGGCTCTGGCATGGTCATCCTCATGGGGTGGTGGTGACAGGAGTGGAAATCTTCCACCCTCTGCCGCTGTGGCTTGACGTCAAACACTTTAGGGGCTCTTTTCGCGTGATGGTATTCAAGGCTGACGTTGTTGGAAAGGAGATGACGAAGATGTTGGGCAGAGGCAGGGCTATGCTGGGGAGAGATTTCCAGAAGGGGAAGGAAGGCCTTCCGGGGCTTTTGAATTACCGTCTCCATTTTTGGCAAGGGAGGTGTTGTCTTTGAGAAGAACATGCAATGGGCACCCGAGGCGCTGCTGAAAGGGGGGAAGGCAATATGTCCTTTGCCGACATGGTATCGAGCCGCGCATCCGGGTCAGGCCCAGGAGTGGTTAACGCTTTTGCGGATCAGAGTGGCATGGCAAGGAGGGATTTGGGAATCGGATCGTGCAAGGCTCCAGATACCGATGTGGATCCAACTCCCTTCGCAGATTGGTTGGTTGATCCGGATTTGGTTGTAGATGTTAGAGGTATGTCTTTGGCTGGCTCGGTTGAGCGCTCTTTGGCGGGTGCGAGGGATCCGCTTGCAAATGCGATCTTGGATGCCTGGTCCTCTGTTGATTGGAAGGCGCAGCCAAAGGCGGTTCGTGTTAGGCAGGCGTCTTTGGCGCTGGCCACACAACGGAGTAGTCACCCTACGTCAGCTTTGTTGGGCATGAGGGTCCTCAGTTCGAATGCTAAGAGGTGAATAGGGCCGACGTTATACCTCGCGTGGAGCTGCTCGTGGTTGCTTCGATTGTCGGAGCTTGTGGCATTCCTTTTGCTGGGGTGGACCCGCTGGCGGAGTCCGAGGAGACAACATGGCGATGTCTTTCAAAGAAAGCTCCGTAACTGCAACTGGAGGCTTTCGGAGCTGGGGTGGCGACACTGAGTTTGGGATGCATGAAGGAGGTTGCATCATCGCAGGAGATTCTCACTGATGTGACATCAGAGCAGGGACTGGTTTGTGCCAGGTCGGATGGTTTGGGTATTTTGGAAGGTCAACTAGAGGTGTTGCGACAGACGGGGTGCGATTTGGATGGAATTATTCTCGTCATGGGTTGGGGGAGCAGAGTAGGTGGCGGGGGATGGAAATCTACCGGAGTTTGGGGATGGTGAGAAGCAGCGAGCCCGAGTCTGCAAGGGATGCATGCTGGTGGCGAAGGAGGTGCAGAGGGGGGGGGGGGAGTTGGAGGATGAGATGATGAGGCGTCTTGGATTCGTGGTGCCAAAAGGGGTATCTGCGGTTCCTAAATGAATGTCATCACATGGAACGTTAGGGATCTGATGCAGTCGAAAAAGAGGGATGTGGTGCGTCAACTGTTGGCGGAACATAGGACGGACACTATCGTGTTGCAGGAGACAAAGCTATCACAAGGAGTTGATGGGGCTTGGAGAGATATTGGGGACAACAGAATGAGAGACTATAGAGCGATCAAATCTGAGGTGGCGTCTGACTGGTGGCTTAATGACGGGCTAGGATGATGATAAAATGGACTTGGTGGAGGTGGAGTCACAGGGGAGATTTTCTCTTACGACGCTATTGCAGGAAGGCAGTTGGGAGATGGGTTTTGGTCACGAATGTTTACTGCCCATGTAATGGGGTCGGGATGGCTAGCCTTGTGGAGGAGTTGTTCGTAGCCAAGGAGTCTGCGCCTGTCACCGCTTAGATTATTGCTGGGGATTTCAACGTCACTTTGCTTTCGGAGGATCGTCGTGGTGGCCGTGGGGGGATAGATTGTGGTTCGGTCGAGCTATTGGGTCTGTTGGTGGAGCTTGGCCTTTAGGTGATCTATGTGACAGGGTGCTTGTATACATGGAGGAACACGAGATCCCGGTCTTGCATTGATAGGTTCGTGATGTCTGTCAAGGCATTGTTGTCTTTCCCCTGGCTAGGGCTCCGGATTTGCCTAGGGCGCACTCGGACCATACGTCGTTTCTTTGATATTCGGGCGAGGAGGTGCGACCTCGGTCGTTCTTCTATTTTGAGCGGACGTGGCTCTTGGAGAAGGGATTTTGGGAGTCTTTGTCGGCTTTCTGAGAGGATTGTAGTCCGAAAGGGTTTGCGACGTACATAATAGCTAGCAAGCTGGCCTCCCTTAGGAGACACTCGGTAGAGTTCAATTGTGCGAATAGGGCGCAACGTCGTAGCAGAAGGTTGAGGGCCCAGTAAGAGGTGTGCAGGTTGGATAAACCAGAGGATGAGCGGGTGTTGACGGTAGAGGAGGCATTGTTGAGAGGCAATCGCTTGGAGGAGATTATTTTGGAATACAGAAAAGAGGGGAAGTGGTGTGGAGGCAGAGATCCAGGCAGAGATGGTTGAGGGAGGGAGACGCGAACACAAAGTTTTTTCATGCCACGGCTAGTGGGAGACGACACAAAAACTTGATCCATTCAGTGGTCATTGGTGGAACGGTTGCGGGGGATCGAGAAGTGGGGTTGGCGTTGTAGGTCTCATTTTTAGGATTTCGGTAGGCGGTGGGTTCGATCAGGCTGGGGCTGGCAGGGGAGAGGAGTCTCATGGATATCTGACTCAGAGGCGGAGGAGTTTTCAGAGGCGGAAACCTGGCGGTGCTTTTTCAGTTGAATGCGGATGGGACACCAGGATCGGATGCTTTCTCAGTATGTTTCTATAGGGAGTTCTGGGAGACGGTTAAGAGGGATGTGTTGGTGGTGTTAGTGGAGTTTAGGGAGGTGAACATGGGTTTGAAAGATTGAATAAGGCGCTCATTTTTTGCTACTCAAGAGGGGCTCCTCGACCAGGGTGGCCGGTGGATGACTATAGGCTTATTACGCTGTCCAATGGTATTTACCTCTTGGTGTCAAAAAATCTTACAAACTGGTTGTGGAAGGTGCTACACAGGATCATCTCGCCTGAGCAGACAACATTTGTATTGAGAAGAGCTATGGCATACATGTTGGTTATGGCGTCCAAGATGGTCACCGATTGGAAAAGATGCGGGACAAAGGGGTGCTATGGAAGGTGGACTTTTCCAAGGCGTATGGTTTTGTGGGTTGGAGATTCCTGTGGGCTTCATTATAGAAGAGAGGATTCCCAGAGTTATGGATTGTGTGGATCAAGCGATGCGTTACTATTGCATTCCATGCTGTGCTTCTTAATGGTAGATGATAAGGGGGTTTCTTTTAGGCGTAGAGGGGAATCAGGACGGGTTGCCCCTTGGCCCCGCTCCTATTGTGATGGTAACTGACGCTCTGGCTGTGATGATGAGGTTAGCGGTTGCTAGGTACTGGTGCTCTGGTTACTTGAAGGAGGAGATTTTTATCCCGCTTATACAATATGTGGATGATACAATGATTTTCCTAAGGGACGCTGTTGTGAAGGTTTGACATGCATCGTATATTATGGACATTTTTTGGGATGTTTCCGGGCTACGAGTCAACAGGGAAAAGTCGATGGTGATCCCTTTTAACCTCATGAAGATGGAGCAATGGAACGCGATGGAGATTTTGGGTTGCTCGATTACGTCCTTGTCGGTAACGTACTTGGGCCTTCTTCTTGTGGCTGAGAAGCCAAGGTCTGGGGACTGAAGGATGTTGTTGGAAAGGATGAAGGCGAGATTGGTAAGGTGGAAGGTGTCTATGCTATCTAGGGGTGGGAGGTTGGTGTTGTTGAGGCATGTTCTCTCGACGGTTCCTATCTTCTTCTGTTCCACGAGATCGCTGGCGCTACCCGTGGGGGTGCGAAACAAGATTGAGACTTTGATGAGAAATTCTTTTGGGCTTGCGGGCAGCATAACAGGAAGGGGTTTCACTTGGTGGATTGGACCAAGGTGACGTCCTCAAAGAGGAAGGGCGGGCTGAATGTTGTGGATGAAGGAGATGAATAAGGCATTTTTGACGAAATGGGCGGTTCGACTTTGGGGGAGTCCAGAGCATTTGGTTTGCCGGTTGATGAGGAAGATTTATGGGGTGGCCACGTCATTGGAGGTCAGTCCTGGACTATTACCTTCTTCGTAGTGGAAGGGGATTGCTGCAGTTGTTCCAGAGATTTCCATCAAGCTGCGACCGATGCTCGAGGATGGTGCAATGTTCCGCTTCTGGTTGGATGATTGGATGGGGGATGTGGCTTTGGGAGAGCGATACCCTCATCTTCTGAGGTTGGCGGGAGAGAGATGGGTGACGGTGCAACAAGTATGGGATCGTGAGATATGGTCACCAGTGTTCTCGTCGGTATTGTCGGATCAGAGGGTGGAGGAGTTCCTTGCTCTACAGACGGAGCTGCTGTAGTGCGAGAGCCTGTTCTCAGGCAAAGATCACTTTGTTTGGGGAGATGAGAGATTTGAACACGATTTATAGGTCTGAAATCGCGTTCTCCGATCGAAATTGGACATAATCAAACCGCAGATCGAGCCGTAGGGGTGTACGGAGATGCACGGCAGAGCCGGCAACAACCAGAAGGGCGGAGGGGGTCCTGGGGCCGACATGGGCGGCGACCAGAAGGGCCTGGTTGTGCCCTTGGCAACTAGAGGCTGCCGGGGTCAGCCTGGCTGTTCCCTGGGCAGCGGTCAGAGGCACTGGGCGGTAGCCCGGACTGCGGCGGAAGGGGTCGACGGTGGCGGGGGGGGGGGGGTATGGTTAGTGTTTGTGGAAAAGAGAGGATTGTTATTCCATAGAACGCTAGGCTCTCTTAGATAGGAGAATAGCCTATTGGTAAATTACATAAGAGTCCAGAGAATAAGTACGAAATAATAAACGATACATAATATCATAACATAAGTCTACACTCCCCCTCAAGATGGAGCATAGATGTCTATCATGCTCAGCTTGTAAGAACATCCCTGAAAGGGTCCTCTGAGCAGGGGCGTGGTAAATATGTCGGCAGTCTGATCCTCTGAGCTAACATGAGACGTAGATATCAAGCCTCTTTGAATCATGTCTCTAGTTTAATGGCAGTCAACTTCGATATGCTTTGTTCTCTCAGGAAATGCTGGATTGTTGGCAATAAACAATGTTGCCTGATTGTCACACATAAGCTGCATGGGTAAAGGTACAACTATATGTAGATCTTCTAGCACAGCTCGAACCCACATCATCTCCGTGCTTGCTTGTGCCATGGTCCTATGTTCAGACTCAGCGCTGGACCTTGCCACACAAGTTTTTTTCTTGCTTTTCCACGAAACCAGAGAGCTCCCAACAAAAACTGCGAATCCTGACGTAGACTTTCTATCCTTAGGACAACCTGCATAGTATGCGTCTGCACTCGCTGAAATAGATAAATCCGTGCTCTTTCGAAATAGCAACCCTGAGCCTGGAGAAGACTTTAAATACCTCAATATCATGTTTATGGCATCCATATGAATTTATCTTGGTGCTCTATAAACTGACTCACTCGACTTACTGCAAAAGCAATATCGGGTCGAGTTATGATGATATAAAGCAGCTTCCCCACCATCTCTCTATATCTTCTCTTGTCAACTTCTTCGGTATCATTGTCATACAGTTTCATGCTCGGGTCCGTGGGAGTACTTGATGGTCTATTCCATGCTTGTTTCCATCAGAAAATTTGTAATATATTTCCTTCGGGTCATTACCAGACCCTGTGCATTCCTGGCAAATTCCAACCCCAGAAAGTACCTTAGGGTACCAAGGTCCTTCGTGACAAACTGACGACCCAAGAATGCTTTTGCCCTCTCTACTCCTTGAACATCATCTCCTGTAACCAGAATATCATCAACATAGACCATGATGACAACCGTACCTGTAGAGGTCTTCTGAATGAACAACGAGTGATCCGCATTTGATCTTTTGATTCCCTGTCATTCAATAAGGTTGGAAAGCTTCTGGATCCATGCTCGTGGACTCAGCTTAAGGCCATAAATCGCCTTGTGAAGTCTACACACCATCTGACTCTCCCCCTCAGTAGTGAACCCTGGTGGCTGCTGCTTGTAGACTCCCTCCTGCAGATATCCATACAAGAAGGCATTCTTGACATCAAGTTGAGAGATAGACCAGTCACGTACCACAACAACCAATAGGGGAATGCGAAGAGTAGAGTGACGAGGCACTAGAGAAAATTTTCCATATAATCCACGCCATAGGTCTGTGTGAAACCTCTCGCAACAAGTCGTGCTTTGTATCGATCAAGACTGCCATCTGAATGGTATTTAACTGTGAATGCTCACTTGCAGCCAACAATGGATACGCTAGATGGAGCATTCACCAGGCTCCATGTACCACGAGACTGTAAAGCACACATCTCTTTTTCCATAGCCAATAACCAGCAATCAATCTTCATAGCTTCCTGATAGGTCCGTGGTATATCCACGGAAGACAAAGCTGTAGCAAACCTCTGAAATTCCCCTGTAAGGCGGTGAAAGGACACCTGGGAAGCAAAGGGATAAGACATGCAAGTCCGTTTGTGCTTCCGAATAGCAATGGGAACATCAAGATCATCATCCGCTGTACTAGATGGTGCAACCTCCTCCTGCACTGAAGAATCCTGGACATGTACTATATCTGACCCATCAGTAGTAATGCCATCTGAACATACCTGAGGCGTGATGGATGCCTGGCGTGTAGTCTGAGCAGGACTTGACCGACGTGTATAGAATTTAGGTAAAGATGGGACATGTGGTTGTGGAGGAGGTAGTGGTGGTGGTGTTGCAGTAACAGGAGTAGGAGTGGACTCAGGTGGACTCAGACTAGGAGGAGGAACATAGATATCATCTTCGGAAGTAGACGAGACCAACATGTCTCCTGTAGGGGAGAAGTACATGACTGACTCAAAAAATGTAACGTCAACACTAACAAAATATTTCTTGTTTATGGGGTCATAGCACCGTTAACCCTTCTGAGTCCGGGAGTAACCTACGAAGACACACTTGACAGCTCTAGGAGAGAGTTTGTTAAGTCCAGGAGACAGGTGATGAACAAATGCCACAGTGCCAAAGACACGAGGAATAAGTGAGAATAATTCCTTATCAAGGAAAATAACGGAAAGAGGAATTTTCTCACCAAGATCACACGATGGAATGCGATTGACAAGATAGCAGGCTGTAAGAGCAGCATCCCCCCAAAAAGTGATAGGCGCACAAATCTGGATAAGTAGGGTTTGAGTGATGTCAAGCAGGTGACGATGCTTTCTCTCTGCCAATCCATTCTGTTGAGAAGTGTAAGCACATGTGGTTTGGTGGATAATGCCCTTAAATGAAAGAAACTGAGAGAGAGAACGGGTGCAGAATTCCAGAGCATTATCTGTACGAACGTATTTGATAGTAGAAGAGAAGACATTCTGCACTTCATTAATCAAATTTTTAATAACATCCCCTGCTTCAGATTTATTCTTTAAAAGAAAGACCCAAGAAATACGAGAAAAATCATCAACCACAACTAGATAAAACATGTGTCCCTGATGATCAGGTATACAACTCAGACCCCAAATATCAATATGAAACAACTCAAACGGGGAGCTACTGCTCCGACTCTGACGATTAGGAATGCTAGACCGCTGATGCTTTCCCAACTGGCACGCTTCACAACGGAATGACGAACTCAAAGAGATCTGAGGCAAGAGATGTCACATTTTCTGGAGCGGGAGATGGCCAAAGCGAAGATGCCAGGTGTAAGGAGAAACTGATCCGGCTGAATGTGAAGAGACACCAGCATAGGAATTCCGGACCATAGAGGCCATTCTGCTCAGAGCCACAACCAATCACCCTGCCCGTGAGTATGTCTTGAAAAATGAGAGAGGTTGGGTCAAATATAGCACGACAATGTAAATCCTTCGTAATCTGACTAATGGATAACAAATTCATTGAGAACTCAGGAGAATAAGAACATTCTGTCAATGCATAGAAGGTGATAAGGCGATCTCCCCCTGTCCAATGATGGGGGAATGAGTCCCATCTGCTATTAACACTGAGCGACCAGATGGGATGTCCCTGTATGACTCAAGTCTCTCTCTGTCACGACAGAGATGATGGGTGACGCCAGAGTCTATAATCCAATCGGAGAGATCATGACAAGATGTAAAGGCAGTGGCACTACCTGAAGTACTGGCAGCGACAGACGAACTAGCAGAAGCTGTAGCAACAATATCTGAAGAGCCACCTGAAGAATTATTAGACGGTTGAGGCATAATACCTCGTAGACGCGCCACAAGTTCTTCGAACCGATTATTTGTAGTGGATGCTGACTGAGGCGTGACTTGCTCGGCTACACGCGCTGATGCTGGGAACCCATGCTTTGAGTAGCACATCTCCTCTGAGTGGCCTGTGCAATGACAAAATGAACATGGCTGGCGAAAGCGACCTCGTCGTCCACGAGGTCCACGTCCACGAGCAGGAGACTGACCACCTCTCCCACACAATACTGCCATAGCTGATGGGGGTGGAGTAGATGAGCTGAGGAAACAGATATGCAACTTAGCCTCCAGTAAACATCCTCCATAGGAGGAATAACATCATCGGCCAATATCTGAGATCGGGCTGCCTCATATTCATGATCTAGCACTGCAAGTAGTACTCCCACCATGGTAGCATCCCGAAAGGTCTTCTGCTGCTCTGGAGTCGCCGTGAGTGGTATGATGCTATATAGTTTCTCGAACATCCCTCTCAGGGACGTCTACTACGAGTGAAATTGCCGCCCATTCTGCTTCATCGTGAATATATCATGCTGGAGCTGTAACACCTTGGTCTCGTTCCGTACTTGGGAATATGTAGCGGCCGGAATATCCCACATTGCCTTGGCAGTGGGCTGATGGAGGACATCATTGGCAATCTCCATCGACAGTGTGCATGATAGCCAAACTTTGGCATAAGCGTCATCTGCCTCCCACGAGGTATAGATCCATGTCTTCTCTTCCTGCTCATCCTCGGTAAGTTTATGCTTCTTACCGTTTGACATCATGGTGGGGAAGGGGGGGCCTGGCGGAGGACTTGCAGGCCCGACGGAGGAGGGGAGTGCCCGACGGAGGGCTGCGGAGGGCCCGACGGAGGGCTGGGGGGTCCGGCGAAGTGCTGGAGGGCTGGGGAGGGCCCGGCGGAGGCCTGGAGGCCTGGAGAGACCCGGTGGAGAGGGGGGGGGGACCCGACGTCGTCGAGACTAAGGCGAGAGAGAGGGTGGGCGACGTGGGGGTTGAGAGGGAAGGATTAGAGTTTTAGCTCTGATACCATGTTGGTGGAAAAGTGAGAATTGTTATTCCATAGAACCCTAGGCTCTCTTATATAGGAGAATAGCCTATGGGTAAATTACATAAGAGTCCAGAGAATAAGTATGAAATAATAAATGATACATGTTGACGCATACACATTAGTATTCGTACCTCTTTGTTATTTCTAATTTTAGTTGTATGCTTTATGTAATTTACCCATAGGCTACTCTCCTATATAAGAGAGCCTAGGGCTTATGGAATAAACAACTTGCTCATTTCTCTCAACATGGTATCAGAGCGACGGTCCTAGACCGGAGTTCTCGAAACCCTAACCCTACCCACCACACCCGCCGGCCCCCTTTCTCTCTCTCCTCTCTGCAGATCGGCGCCGCCCTCGTCCTCGGGTGCATCTCCTCCGATCTGTGCATCTCCAGCGCTTCTTGTGCGCATCCCAGGCGCATCTCAGGCGCTGTGCGCATCTACGGCGCATCTCAGGCGCATCTCAGGCGCATCTACGGCGCGCGCACCGCGTGATCTGCGCATCACCTACACGCGCACATCCATTGCGCGTCATCGCGCGTGACCTGCGCCTCTCCAGCGCCTCTCCAGCGCCTGACCGCACATCCACAACGTGCGCATCCACAGCGTGATCCAAGGCTGGGTGTGCGCGCGTGATCTTCTACGTGCGTAAGCCATACGCGCATCCACAGCGCGTGCCCAGCGCATCCAGTGAGCGTGTCCAGCGCACCCAGTGCCCAGAACACGTGATCTACTGCGCATCCAGTGCGCATCGAGTGCTCCGAGTCCTGTACGGGTGCACGGTTTCCAGTCCTAAGACCCAGAACATCATCATGGGTTTAGTTGCGTGAGGTCTACACGTGCAACTAAACCCATTTATGTCGTTGTAGACAAATCACAGTGTTTGTCAATCGTTCCAGTCTTCATTTTTCAATATGTCAGAGAGCAAGGCAGATATCCCATCTATTGGCGCATTCCGTGGTCCAGCGCCTATTGTCAAGATGGACGGTACCAACTATGAACTGTGGGCAATGCAGTTCATGAGCATGATGAAGTCTACGGGTAAGAAGCATATTCTTACCGAACCAGAGCCTGCTGAGAAGACTGGAACCTATGCCTCCTGGGAGGCTGATGACGCATACGCCAAAGTTTGGCTATCTGGCACGTTGGCAATTGAGATTGCCAATGACATTCTCCATCAACCCACAGCGAAGGATATGTGGGACATTCTGGCGGCTACATATTCCCAGGCAAAGAACGAGAATAAGATTCTGCAACTCCAGCATGATATCTTCACCATCAAGCAGAATGGTCACCCCCTACATTCTCTCTATACATCACTGAGAGGGATGTTCGAGAAGCTATATAGCTTCATGCCATTGACAACCACGCCAGAACAGCAGAAGACATATAGGAACGCCACTATGGTGGGCGTATTCCTAGCTGCACTTGATCCTGAGTACGAGGCAGCACGATCACAGATTTTGGCCGACTCTACTATTCCTCCAATGGAGGAAGCCTTTCATAGACTCAGTCGGATCACAGTTCCCTCAACTGCTGCAAGTCAGAATTCTTCAGCCATGGCAGCAACCAGAGGTCGTGGTTCTTATCACCAGGGTCGTGGACGTGGACCCCGTGGGAGGGGTGGCCGCACTTGGCCAACATGCACTTACTATCATCGAGTCGGACACAATGAAGACACATGCTACTCGAAGCATGGATTTCCTGCATCAGCTCGAGCCGCTGAGCAAATAGAGCCTCCGTCTGCTTCTACCCTGGATCAACGGTTCGATGATCTAGTTGCCCGTCTGAGGGGCATTATCCCACCATCCAGTCCAGCACCGACTACAGAGAGTCATTCTGATGCTGCTGCTTCTGCCTCCGCGTCTACCAGTACTTCAGGTAGTACACTTGCACTTCACAGTAGTAGATCTGATACATTGCCATGGATTATGGACTCAGGCGCTACACATCACCTATGTGGCGACCAGAGTCTACTTACAGGGTACACTCAGATCCCTCCAGGACGGACAGTAGTCATTGCCAATGGCACCCATTCCCCAATCACTGGTCAGAGGGAGATTCGACTGACATCTTCTATGCAGCTCAAGAATATGCTACATGCACCTGATTTTTCAATGAATCTGTTGTCAATTAGTCAGATTATGAAGGATCTTCATTGTCGGACAATTTTTGATCCATCTTCTTTGATTTTTCAGGACATCCATACGGGTAACGTGATTGGTCGTGGCTATGAGCAAGGAGGCCTCTACCGCTTGAATCAGACCCCATTCGCTGGAACCACTTTCTCTCCTGCTGGACAAGTATCTCCTTTACTGTGGCATCTGCATTTTGGTCTTTACCGCTTCAGAAGTTGCGTCAAGTATTACCCTATAGTCTTCCTCACACGTCTGTTCAGTGCGAGGCGTGTCAGTTCGGAAAGCATCACAGGTCGTCCTTTCCCAGTCGTCCTGGTCGGAGTAGTACCTCCAAGTTTGAGTTATTCCATGTTGATGTCTGGGGTCCGAGTCGTGTACCTGATCATCAGGGACACAGATTTTATATTGTACTTGTGGATGATTTTTCTAGGGTGTCATGGGTGTTTCTGATGAAAAATAAATCTGAAGCCGGAAATATAATTATCCATTTCTTGAATGAAATACAAAATGTTTTTTCCACATCGGTAAAATTTGTAAGAAGTGATAATGCGTTAGAATTGTGCACAAATGCTCTTGCTAGTTACTACTCCTCAAAAGGGATTGTTCATCAAACGTCGTGTGCTCATACATCTCAACAGAATGGAATTGCTGAAAGGAAACACCGTCACCTTCTTGATGTCACGAGATCTCTCCTTATACAGAGTCATGTTCCCTACTCCTACTGGGGTGATGCTGTTCTCACGGCATGTTACCTCATTAATCGTATGCCCTCTTCTGTTCTAAATGAACAGATCCCGTTTACCATCATTCATCCCGACAAGGAGTTATTTTCACTTACGCCACGTGTGTTTGGGTCGGTTGCATTCGTCCATCAGTTGTCCCCTGGTACTGACGAGCTCTCCCTAGGGCTGTCAAGTGTGTTTTTGTCGGGTACTCCAGAACTCAAAAGGGTTACAAGTGTTTTGATCCTCTGCGTCGGCGGTATATGATTAGTGCAGATGTTACATTCTTTGAAAATATTATGTATTTTTCAGCCTCTGGAGACGAGCAACAACCACCACTATCCACTGATTCCATATATATGACACCACCTCCACCACCACAGCTGCCATCAACACCACCACCACCACCACCGCCGCCGCCACCACAAATTATATCACCGCTACCATATCACTATACCCGCAGGCTTCCTCTCGCTCATGGTCATGATTCGTCTACTAGCTCGCCTATGGTATGTAATGATAATATTAATGTTGATGGATCTGACGACATTTCTGAGCAGGTTACGTTGCAGGGGCCAGAGGAGAACATAGTTTACTTAGATGTACCCATTGCTCTGCGAAAGTCGAAGAGAAGTTGTGCTACATATCCCCTATCAGCATCCGTATCTTTTGAGAGGCTATCTGGAGACTTCAGGTCCTTTGTTGTGGCACTTTCAGCTGTCGAGATTCCGAGGAATCATCATGAAGCTATGCAGGATAGTAGATGGAGGCTAGCAATGGAGGAAGAAATGGCGGCACTCCAGTCCAGAGGAACCTGGAGTTTGGTTCCTACACCTCCAGAGGTGAATCCAGTGAGCTGCAAGTGGGTATTTACAGTGAAGCACAATGCCGATGGTTCCATTGACAGATTCAAGGCACGACTGGTTGCACGTGGCTTCACATAGACATATGGGGTGGACTACCTTGACACCTTTTCACCTGTGGCACGTCATTCCACCCTACGGATCTTATTGTCAGTTGCAGTTGCTAGGGACCGGCCACTTCATCAGTTGGACGTGAAGAATGCATTCCTATATGGCGATTTACAGGAAGAAGTGTATATGCAACAACCACCTGGGTTTGCTATTGAGGGGGAGTGTTCCAAGGTATGCAGGTTACATAAGGCTATCTATGGCCTTAAGCAGAGTCCCAGAGCATGGTTTCAGAAGCTATCAGATCTCTTTGAGAAACAAGGATACAAGCGCTCCAATGCTGATCACTCCTTGTTTGTGCAGAAGACCACTAGAGGTATTGTTGTAATCATGGTTTATGTTGATGACATCTTGATTACAGGAAATGATGAGCAGGGCATAAAGCAGGCGAAAGAAAGACTGGGAACCGAATTTGTCACCAAGGACTTGGGAGTCCTGAGATATTTCTGGGACTGGAGTTTGCTAGAAATCAATATGGATTAGTGATGTCGCAGAGAAAATATGTTACAGATCTATTGAGTGAGACAGGTATGCTAGGGTGTCGGCCTGCTACGACACCAATGGATCCCAGCATGAAGCTCTATGATGATGACACGGAAGAGGTGGACAGGAGGAGGTACAGAGAACTGGTAGGCAAACTACTGTATGTCACGATCACTAGACCTGATATATCATTCGCAGTGAGTCGTGTGAGCCAGTTCATGGAGCAACCACGTCAGGTCCATATGGATGCTATACACATGATTCTGAGATATTTGAAATCATCTCCAGGTGCAGGCTTGCTATTTAAGAAGGGAAAGGAGATCTCTATCACAGCATGTGCTGATGCAGATTATGCAGGATGTCCCAAAGACAGGAAGTCCACCTCAGGATTTTGCAGTTTATGTTGGAGAGGCCTTAGTCTCGTGGAGGAGCAAGAAACAGACAGTGGTAGCAAGATCCAGTGCTGAATCAGAATACAGAGCTATGGCCCAGGCTAGCACAAAAATGATGTGGGTGAAAGCTCTCCTTACAGATCTATATCTTGATATACCGCTCCGTATGAAGCTGGAATGTGATAACGAGGCAGCCTTGTTCATTGCAAACAATCCAGCCTTCCATGAGAGGACCAAGCACATTGAGGTTGACTGTCACTACATACGTGACATGATTCAGAAGGGTTTCATTGCTACATCTCATGTCACCTCAGAGAATCAGACGACTGATATCTTCACCAAGGCATTACTTCGAGGCCCATTCCAGAAGTGTGCATGCAAGCTGAGCATGATAGATATCTATGCTCCATCTTGAGGGGGAGTGTTGACGCATACACATTAGTATTCGTACCTCTTTGTTATTTCTAATTTTAGTTGTATGCTTTATGTAATTTACCCATAGGCTACTCTCCTATATAAGAGAGCCTAGGGCTTATGGAATAAACAACTTGCTCATTTCTCCCAACAATACATAATATCATAACATAAGTCTCTACAGTTAGGGTTTGGTGGGATAAGAGAACTCGGTCTATGACTGTCACTCTGATACTTTGTAGATGGAGAAAGAATGAATTGCATTTATGAGAGGTCCTTGGGTTCTCTTATATAAGAGAGGAACCAATTGGACAAATTACACAAAGAAGATAAAATAAATAGGTAATAAGAAAACAGTAAGATAGCAAAATATCTCAACGGAAACTGTAGTTGAACATGCTAAGACTCTCTTTGAGGCTTGACTTTTGTAATTTGAAATTTCTTGTTAATATATCAAAATTTTATGTGCAGTATTTTTTCGGATGTCCATTTTTTTCCTAAATTAATAAAAAAATCTGAGATAACACGGTGTTCTACTTAAAAGAATGTCCTATAGAGGCAACATAGGAAATGGTTTAGCCTTTTCACAGTTGATGCTCATAATAATCAGGAAATGTCAGTGCAAACTTATGTTAATGTGTTCTTGTTTATAAGCTGATATGACGAATCTTTTCTGCAATTTAATAGCTGGGATAGACATACATGTTATTTTTACCATTAAATTTAGGTGCTTTATTTATGTTCTGCATTTTCTTTTTATTCTTAAACTTCTGTTAGTCGTTTGCGAAGTCCTTCCTGGGAGTATTCCTATAATACAATTGCTATTTCTAAGTTATTTGTGTTATTTTTAACTTGACTTATATTTTCTTTAGGTGACACCTTGTCTGAAGTGTGACGGTAATGGAAAGATAATAACAGACCGTTGCAAGAAATGTAATGGTGAAGGATGCCTGAAAAAGATGCGATCCGTTGAAATAGATGTCCCTCCTGGAGTTAGTAATGAAACTACCTTGCAAGTTCGAGGAGAAGGAAGTTTCGACAGACGCAGGTGAATTGGTCCAACTATGAAGCTTTCTTAAAAAAATGATGCTTGATGTGTGTAATTGAAATGGCTATTCTTCGATATTTTTTACAGAAATGAACACTTGTAATTATATGAACAAGGTAATTGACATCTCCCAATGGCCCGTGATCTTTAAGGAGGGATTGGATGCAGACGGGGGCAAACATGAAGGGAGTGCTGTCATCCTTCAAAGAGGGATGAGAATGAGTGGGTAGAGGTGGTGGAGAAACTGTTGAGTTTGGAGTAGAAGGGTGCTTTGCGTAGGCCAGAGCCATACGGGGAGGAGCCATGTGAAGCTGATGGTATAGAGTTTCAGGATCTATGCTGCTAGGGGGATTGAACATTTTGGATGGTGGTGATCAGTGGGGAAGGTAGGATAACGTAAGGAAACATGCATAACTTTGGAGTCTGAGTTACGAGAGTGATGCTGTTTATCTGAATGCTGTGGTAACATGCACTCATGGCTTGTCTAGGACAAAGGTCGGTCTGTTGTTGATACAGAATGATCCACGTTGAAGGGGGGAAGGATGTGATGGAGTTGTTTTCCTTTATGTGATGGTGCATGTAGGAGTATGTGTCATATGTAGAGATGGGCAATTGGATCCCTCCGGGGTCCAATTACCACATCCACAGGTGCGGTCATCTACTATTAGTGGGATTTCGATTTGTCTGTGGGGCTATATAAGAAGCCCCACACCTATTGTATTAGTTGAGAAAGTGAAGAGAAGAATCATCCCTTAGTGGCGTTCTCCCGTGGTTTCATCCTGCTCTTCACGGAGTAGGGTTCCACATTAAATCACGGTGTTTTTCCACATTCTTATTTCTTTATCTCTGATACGCTTCCGCATTATCATCTTCTACATGGTATCGGAATCGGTACGATTCTGAGCGTTCTTGAAGATTCAGAGAAGGTATGATTTTGGTTTGAAGATTATTATTATTCATGTTCGTGAGTCATTCAAGATCAAGTTCTAGGATTTCTTCTAAAATCCTAATCTGCACTGCACTGACACCAACAACTATCATAGCAGATTTATTCTTATTCCGATTCAAGTTCAAATTCGTGATTGTTCAAGATCTGTTCGAGTTTGAAATCAACTAGGGTTCTGTTGAACCGTAATTCTCACGACCATATGCAACACCATCTCCTCCTGATCATGCTGCAAAGCCAAAGAAGAAGTAGACGATCGAAGAAGTTGGTAGATGGGTTTGGAACCCTCTCGGATCTATTTAGTGCGACACATGAAGTTTAAAATCTACAATCCCAGTAGGGTTCGAAACTCTATTTGAGGAAGGAGAATGCTTCTAGGATCGATTCTACGATGGTTTCTCTAAGATCTCCATATGAGAAAACCTACGCACAAATGAATCCCTAGAAGAGAAAGAAAAGAAAGATATGTAGGTGATACATCTTCTCCACAAGCTGCTCTCGAACTCCACATGCGCGTGATGCTCCAAGCCTCATGCAGGAGGCACACCCTTTGCAACTCGATTCTGTTCCCTTCCATGCCCTAATGGCAACCATCAACCCCTTCGAAGTTCGAACTACTCGAGGAAGACGACAATGATGACCCTTCGCACAGGAGGGACACCCACCTCCACTTGCAATGAAGGAGGTTGCGACACTGTGGGTTGACAAGGTGCATCATGTGTGGCTACGCAGTGAGCCTCCGGGCTCTAGGCGATGCCACCTTCCGTCCTTCATGCCCTAACATCAGTCCTTGGTGGCGGGAGCCATGATACCATGTACCTTCACATTCCAGCTCCACATCTTCATCGTGTCTATCCTCGTTATAGACCACCGTCGACACATTCAACAATCAATGATGGTGACGTTGCCACCATCTCCGAGCTACATGGAAGGAGACACAAATCTGTAGATAAGAAGCCCTGTCGTGTGTGTTGCAATTTTGTGAGAAGGGTTCCCAATACATGGGATCCCTGATTATAATAGGTGGCCTTGTTTTGTTTCTAAAGGGGGGTGGGTGGGTGGGTGTGTGTCTGGAGGGGGGGGGGGGTTGAGGGGGGCGAATGAGTGCTTTGTTTTGGCCCTACTAGGCCACACAAAAAATGGGTCCAACAGTATTAAAAAAGAAGTGGGAAAGGTCCAATATTTTGGCCCTAATGGGCCATGGTTATTCCGAAAAAGAGGGATTGAAAAATGTAGCTGTGAGTTTTTTTTTAAAAAAAATGAGAAAAAGATGCGTACACAAAAGAGAGAAGCCATACACAAAAAATTGAGAAAAACCGAAAAAAGGGAGATTGTCTTATTGTTTTCTTCGTTTTCCCCATATTCAAGTCTTCTCCAAACTTGATCGATGTCATGTATTCCAACCACTATGAGAGAAAGGGAGAGTATTATGTAGAGTTCTACATGTTAGATTCCATGCCTGATTTTAGACTCAACAATTCAGATTCAGACTCTACTATTATATTGTTTCAGAGTCTGCAGTTTGATGCACACATGTATGCGATCACTATTTGAGATGTCCCAATCTTTGATTCAGCTCAGGATTTTCATGTGATCCATAGGGACTCCATAATAGAGATTCCATTCTCTAAACCATTGTGGGCTAGGGTTTTCATGCGATTTCACATCATCTCCATAGTAGAGATCCCATTCTCTGAGCTAGTATGGAAGAGACCCAGTTCTCCGACGAGGAGATTTTTAGAATCCATTATCCAACTATTGTGGACTCCGACGAGGAGATTCTAATATGCGTGATGTTATATTTAAAGTCAATCATTTCTTTTATTTTATTACAATAGTATAGAAAATGTACAAATATATAAGAATATGTGTATAAAAATGATCTATATTTTTAAAATAACTAAACATTTCAAAACCGACTAATGGCCAACTATATCCAATTAGTCACCTCACTGGCGATTAATCCTTAGTCAATGATCTCTCCGATCGAGTACCGACTACCGATTTCTACAATCTTGCTAATAGATGAATCATATTCTCTATGGAAACATTCCAACACTTCCCTCAAGCTGGAGCATGCAATACTCATTTTAGACAAGTAGAAAGAAAGCACTCACTCACATAATACAAGACACTATAGACTAAAGGATGACATCTACCAAGTTGGAAAAGAATAAACATGGAAAAAAAGGTCTCCTTTGTTTTCTTGCTTTTCTTCCTTTTTTTAAAGTCATTCTATCCCTTTTTTTCAAATAGCAGATCCTTTTTTTCTTCAATTGGCTCCTATTTTTTTGTAGACACGACCCAATTGGGCCATACTCTCTCTTTCCTTTTTTTGAATATATAACCTATCCAAATTTAGGCCCAAAATCTGGCCGCTCTGGGACCCAAAATATTCTCACCATTTGCAGAACCATGCCTTTTCTTTTCATTTAAAGGGGTATTTGGCCCCCTCCCATTCACACGATAACAATGTTCTAGTTCATGGAAACCATCGCCGCCGTGCTTTGGAGTTGAGCGCAGGAACCTGGAGGTCGTTGAGGTGACCGACATCGTCTTCTGGAGGTGTTATTGGAGAAAGGGTGGTTGGTCATCGCCCCCGCCTAGAGGGGAGGTGCGCCGCCACACTGAGGTGAGTGCGACAGGGAGGGGCCATCGATTGTGCTTCGTTGGGAAGGAGAAGGTGCGGCTTGGAGTTGCATCATCTGCACGTGAACTGAGAGCATTGCTGAAAGTGGAGGTTCGGGAATGACCATGGTCGGGAGGCGATCACCTGCTTTCTACTCACCATAGCAGATGCAAGTATATGATACTTCTTGTTCGAACTTCTTCCTCTTCTGCTGCTTCTTCGAACTTCTTGTGTGTTGAGAACATATCAACACCACAGAGAGGGTGCACTTGTAACATCCATATTCTAACAAACACGAACTCGTCCGATGTTGGGTCTAATGAACCCAAAAACGTTGTCGGTCAATACTAAACAACTTAAAACGATCAATTAATCGTGAATCAAAAGTTGTTCGGGTGAAATCGACCAAAAATCGGTCAATTCGTAATGCGCGCCGTGAAAAGCCGCGACGCAAATTCGGAAACCGCAAAAAGAACCGAGACCATCATTAGATCCGATTCGACGACATGAGACCAACGGAATCGACCGTTCGTCAATCGGAGGTCATATGATATTTTTAAATCGTAAAATTTAGTCTTAAACAAAAGCCGTATCCGAAAATTTCGGGTATTCAAAACTCGATCGGAAGTATATCAATATTATACTCATTTTGATCGCCGTTAAAAGACGATCAAAACGAGATATTATGTGTCAAAATCTGAAGCTCGAGGCACACACACGGTTGATTTTTATGCATGCCCAATAAATAAGAATTTGATTATATATATATATAAAATCTAAAACAGTAACAGACTGTTACTAGTTTCAGCCGTTAAAATTATATATAATTGTACAATATAAAATATTTTATATATATAATGACATTCAACAAGCTTGAGGCACATGTGGCTCTTAAAAAAACCAACGTGGCAACCCTTGCCTTCCCTCCTCTTCCCTATTTAAGCAAGTTCCAGCCATCCCCCTTTCCACCTCCCTTCTTAATAGCCCATTTCCATCGGGAAGTTCTCCCCATTTCCCAAACCGTTGTTCTTCCCCACGAATGCTCTCTTCTTTTGATATCTTTTCTCTCAATTTCCATCAAAGAAACTCTATTTCTGCTGGAAATTTTGGCTGCAGCCCTTCCATTTGCTGCCCAACGTCTGCTCCAGCTCCAAAAAGAGGTAATTTCTGCCCTGGAGCTGCTCTTTCTTTGAGGATTTGCTGGCCAAAATTCCTGCAGTTGATCAAGCACTACATGCAAGATCAGCCACAACCTTTTCCATTCCTGAAATCAATTAGGTACCATCCTCTTTCCCTACTTATTGCTGCCATGCATGGGTTCTCATATTTGATATTTTTTCTGCTGGTAATTAGAATTCCATGTCAGGAATTTAAGATTCTTCTTTAAAAATTTAAAATATAGGTTGAATTCGAAATTCTTTGCATGTGGGTAAAGTTGTAATTACGAAAGACTACATCATTAAGGTGCTTTTTATTTTGAAGAAGTACTATTGTATCCTGTAAGGTGTTTATCACGTGGGAGATAAAATCAATACAGTGGTTCTCCAGTTTGGTTGCATGCAGTAAGAGTTAGGTTACTTTAAAATGACATTTTGCATATCTTTCTGTATGGATGGGTAACTTGTATGCCTTATATTACTATGTTACTGTCTTTGCCACCTAGGGGTATTAAGTGTTTATATTGTCCTTAAATATTTGGCTAATAACAGAACTTGACATACATGTATGACTAACTAATTATGATGATTGTACACTAAAAAAAATTACTTCTAAAAACATTCAGTTAACTATAAATGTTTAATATGTATCCTTGTTGTTCTCAACAAATTCATATGCAGACTTCTGTCACTATTAATAATACTTTTAAAAATATATATATCTATTATATATAATTGGTTGAATGAGTTTTACTGTAACGTGTTGCTAAATAAAAGTAATAATAATAGAACTTTGGATGTCATGGCCCTTGATTATGAGAAACAAAAGTTTTAATTAAATGCTGCGTAACCAGGAACATCGATTGGAGTCCTTGTACATTGAAGATAGAAAGCATTAATCTTTTGTTGCATAGCCCTATATTTTTATCAAGGATCAAAAGAGGAATTCCAACATATATGGAATATGGATGGTTTAAATCAAAATAAACTATTTGGTGTTAAGTAATAAAGATTCAAAAGTAACATATCTTGAGTTTAGATACTGGTAACAAGTAGCGTGTTATCCAGAAAATAAAATTTTAATAATATAAAACCATCAGTCTGTCAGCATATTACCATCAACAAAATTACACATCCTTATCCCCTCGTGACTTCTTTTTGACTTACCATCCTTAGACTTGTGGTCAAAAGAGATTGCTCCACTTAATCTATCTATGTCGGTTCCTTTTTAAACATGATCTTTGATAGCATCATTCATAGTTGAGAGACTCATATAAGAGACCTAACTCAACAACATCTAATGCATGGATACCATGCGCCCTTTCAAATTATCATTTAATATTTCCTCAGGAATCTGACTCGTGTGATTAACTAAATCATGACTTAAATATAAATTACTTACCTAATCTATCCACTAGTGACCTTCAAACATATAGGAAGTACGTGTTCCTGAAACTTCGATTCCTACAGTTAATATCCTCTCAACATGATGAATGTGGACCATTAAAAATCTGTCTCGTCAAACCGTGATTGAACTGCACGATCTAAACAAGAACCTGAAATAGAAAGTTGATTTCCAGAGCTAAATTGAGCATAGTACTTAATGATTTGACCATTCTTCTAGAGATCTGGAGTTAGAATGATGCCTTTCGATCTTACTTTCAAACTATATAACTTGGATCAAGGAATCTTTGGTGGATTATCCAATTAATGTACACATTCAACTGATTAATAGGTGTTGGCATAGAAAACATTAGATGGATGAGAATCAGTGATGACAAATAATAAGTGCCGGTCAGGGTGGTCTTTACACCTGACCGTGCGAGGGCGCGGTGACCCTCAACTGGGCGGGAGAATAGGAAGCCCAGTTAGGGCAGCGACCGCCAAGTGCGCGGGTCTAGGATCCCAGTCTTTTACACGGTTTTTACGCGAGCTCGCAGTGTTTTTACGCCTCGTTGGGATCCAGACTTTAGACCAGTTCCGTTGACCCTGTTTTAGGATACTCAGGCGGGGGATCCTTGGTTTTCAGTTTTTCGTACGAGCTCGTCCGCCCGTACTAGTCGGGCAGTTTTCTTAGAGCGACTTTTCTAGGGAGTCTCTCTCACCCGTCTCAGTGGCGTAGTTGGAGAATAGACCTATCCCTCTATTGGACCGCGCTTCCAATTAGAGGGCGAGACGGAAGAGCCATTTGCAGGCTTCTTCACCGCTTGAGTTACTTCGCCAAACAGACTTGGCGATTCTATATCTAGATCATCCATATCTACATCTACAACATCTGGAGCTATATCTGAAACATTGAAGTTAAGAATTGGATAAGTTATGATCAAAAGACCATTCTTTCTACCCAAGGATTTAAATAAATTAATAGATCTCTACAATCTCAACTTTTCCATTTTACACTCTCCAACATGATCTCTGAAGAAAATAATATATGCATTTCCGCTCATACACTCATGATTACGAACTGCTATATAAATATGTTACATATGGGAAATGCCGGGTTCTGGGGAAAATCATTAGAAATGCATTACAAACAAACCCTTTTCACTTACGCAAGTAGATATAGATCTTACTTATACCACCTTTCTACTTGCCTGCTTTTGTACATATTAAATGTCAAGTTATTTTTATAAATTTTAAGGAGGTACCAGCAATGGCTGACGCCTCTTCTTTCCTATTGTGTGTGTGGCAGGCAAACAGCCTGCAGTTCAGTAGCCGCTCAGTAGCTATATGTTTCCAGGAGACAGAGTATATACGAGACGGTATGAATTCCTTGTCTCAGTTTTTGTTCAAATAATGATGTAAATGCTACTTCTTTTGTATTACACTTTGGGATATATGATGTAATGGAAGATCTTTGTATACGTTGTAAACTGATATGAATATTAATGAAAAGAATTTTGGTGCCATATTGTCTCTTTTATCTTGTGGTTGTGAATGTGAATGTCGAATGTCACTTGCAAATATATTCATTGCGAAAAATTTTCCCTGTATTTGTACGACTTGTGTGATTAAATGTGAATGATATATTGCGAATTGCACGTAAACGGGTACCCGGATCCTTGAGGGGTTCACAGTTTGGTATCAGAGCAGTGGTACCCCGATACGCACATTCGCAGTATTCAATTCCGATCGCATTAAGTTCTCGAATAGCGACAGTCTTCCGACTTGTGAGTTCGAGAAGGGAAATATGACATTCATATTCTATAACCACAGATGTCACCAATTTCATTAAGTTTCATATTATATCCCAAAAAGAGAAAAGCATTTATGATAAATATCTATCTAAGCTATTATTATGACTAATTATGGTTCTCATGCAGAGCCATGGCATCTCGACCAGGTCAGGATACTTCTGATCAGCTGGCACGCATACTGAGTGCACTTACTGATCTTCAGCAGCAGCAGGCTGCTATGAGAGGCCAACAGGAGCAGATATTGGCCCAGCAGACTGAGATTGCTGACAGGCAGACGGACATAGAGATGAGATTTGAGGACCTGTCAGATTTCACGTACCATCCATCCCAGGATGGAATACGACAGGATCAACACCAGTCCGTTGAGGTGGAGCAGCCTCATCCCGATGATCCACTTGAGGAGGCACCAGAGCATGTAGCTCAGGAGGATGGAGACTTTGACAGGGAGCAGGACCCTGTGGACTTAGCAGACGAGGGTGCGCACGAGTACTCAGCTATTCACAGGCACCAATCCATTTTCACATCCTACCAGCGCGCCAACATACCCTTGTTTGAGGGTACAGGTACACCAGATGTTGCTGAGCAATGACTGAAGCGGGTGACGAAGGTGCTCAGGATGATTCGCGCGCCACGAAACACGTGCCTATCCTTCATGGAGTATTCATTGACAGATTTTGCTGAGAGATGGTGGGATGCGGTAGTGTCTGAGTTGGGCCGAGAGCCTACATGGGATGATTTCGAGACGAAGTTCAGAGCCCACTTCTTTTCTGCGAAGTGGAAGGAGTCTCAGCGCCGACTATTTGCAGAGCTTCGTCAGGGACACATGACCGCCAGAGATTACTTTATCCGATACACAGAGCTGTCATGACATACACGAGCAGCTGGCGTATTTCCAGAGGAGAATCTGGAAAAGTTCATTGGCGGCATGCGCGAGGAGGTGCAGGAGAAGCTGGCAAGACTACACATCACTTCCATCTCTGAGGCTACCGATGCTGCGGAGAAGTTCGAGGACATCAGAGGGAGACGTTTCAGGAGCTCGTCTGGAGCAGCGCCTAGACCGCGACGATCTTTTGGACCGATACGTCGACCATTTCAGCAGCAGAGGTCAGACAGACGGTTTCGACCTACAGGTTCGTTCTTCACAGGCAGTGTTCGCTCTTCTCCATCGAATACTCTAGGAGGAGCACTCGCCGGACGTGGCACGGAGTCCGCTCGACCATCTGGGTCGCAGCGAGCAGATAGACCACCAGCCGGACCAGCTCGGAGCACAGGCACAGCTACTCCACCTACCAGGCCAGTCAGATGCTATCGATGTCACGAGTGGGGACATTACCGAGCACAGTGCCCACAGGCTTCTGGCGAGCCTCAGCCACAGCCTTCACAGTCACAGCCTCAGACACAACGTTCAGGGAGTTTCCGTGGTAGGAACTCCAATTTTAGGCGACAGCAGCAGAGACAGACGCAGAGTGTGGCAGGATCTAGTGCTGCATCAGCTAGACAGGGACAGTTACATGCCGTTACAGAGGAGCAGGCACGTTCAGCGGCTACTGTGGTGAAAGGTATGGTCTCAGTCTTGGGCCGACCTTTCCATGTTTTATTCGATTCCGGCGCGACACACTCTTTCCTTGCTTCGAGGTTGCTTGTTTCTTTAGATAGAGTTGCAGAGACGCTATCGTCTCCATATCACATCCGAGGGCCAGGTGGCCAGTTATTTGTCATATCTCTGATAGTCAGGCACTTGCCCATACTGATTGGCGGTCATGAGATGATCACAGACTGTCTACTCCTACAGCTTGATGAGTTCGACTTGATTTTAGGCATGGATTGGCTATCCGCTCATCATGCACTTGTTGATTGCTTTAGGAGGACGGTTGTCTTCAGAATTCCAGATCTGACTTATGAAGAGAAGCCCGTCCAGATACTTGACCGCGCTGTGAAGAAACTTCGCAGCAAGGAGATTTCTTTGGTCAAGGTTTTGTGGCACCGACACGGCGTCAAGGAAGCGACATGGGAGACCGAAGCCGACATGCGGGCACGATACCCGCAGCTTTTCTGATGTAAGCATCAAAACAAGCATTTGTAATTAGATAAATGATAAATATATGGCTTGTTTTCTCTTTGAGGTTTTTATGGGATCAAAACCCTTTGAGGTTTTTATGGACATATAAAATCCCAACAAGATACTTAATGACCTTGACTCGAGTCTCGAGGACGAGACTCCCTTTGAGGTTTTTATATTTGTAACATCCATATTCTAACAAACCCGAACTCGTCCGATGTTGGGTCTAATGAACCCAAAAACGTTGTCGGTCAATACTAAACAACTTAAAACGATCAATTAATCGTGAATCAAAAGTTGTTCGGGTGAAATCGACCAAAAATCGGTCAATTCGTAATGCGCGCCGTGAAAAGCCACGACGCAAATTCGGAAACCGCAAAAAGAACCGAGACCATCATTAGATCCGATTCGACGACATGAGACCAACGGAATCGACCGTTCGTCAATCGGAGGTCATATGATATTTTTAAATCGTAAAATTTAGTCTTAAACAAAAGCCGTATCCGAAAATTTCGGGTATTCAAAACTCGATCGGAAGTATATCAATATTATACTCATTTTGATCGCCGTTAAAAGACGATCAAAACGAGATATTATGTGTCAAAATCTGAAGCTCGAGGCACACACACGGTTGATTTTTATGCATGCCCAATAAATAAGAATTTGATTATATATATATATATAAAATCTAAAACAGTAACAGACTGTTACTAGTTTCAGCCGTTAAAATTATATATAATTGTACAATATAAAATATTTTATATATATAATGACATTCAACAAGCTTGAGGCACATGTGGCTCTTAAAAAACCAACGTGGCAACCCTTGCCTTCCCTCCTCTTCCCTATTTAAGCAAGTTCCAGCCATCCCCCTTTCCACCTCCCTTCTTAATAGCCCATTTCCATCGGGAAGTTCTCCCCATTTCCCAAACCGTTGTTCTTCCCCACGAATGCTCTCTTCTTTTGATATCTTTTCTCTCAATTTCCATCAAAGAAACTCTATTTCTGCTGGAAATTTTGGCTGCAGCCCTTCCATTTGCTGCCCAACGTCTGCTCCAGCTCCAAAAAGAGGTAATTTCTGCCCTGGAGCTGCTCTTTCTTTGAGGATTTGCTGGCCAAAATTCCTGCAGTTGATCAAGCACTACATGCAAGATCAGCCACAACCTTTTCCATTCCTGAAATCAATTAGGTACCATCCTCTTTCCCTACTTATTGCTGCCATGCATGGGTTCTCATATTTGATATTTTTTCTGCTGGTAATTAGAATTCCATGTCAGGAATTTAAGATTCTTCTTTAAAAATTTAAAATATAGGTTGAATTCGAAATTCTTTGCATGTGGGTAAAGTTGTAATTACGAAAGACTACATCATTAAGGTGCTTTTTATTTTGAAGAAGTACTATTGTATCCTGTAAGGTGTTTATCACGTGGGAGATAAAATCAATACAGTGGTTCTCCAGTTTGGTTGCATGCAGTAAGAGTTAGGTTACTTTAAAATGACATTTTGCATATCTTTCTGTATGGATGGGTAACTTGTATGCCTTATATTACTATGTTACTGTCTTTGCCACCTAGGGGTATTAAGTGTTTATATTGTCCTTAAATATTTGGCTAATAACAGAACTTGACATACATGTATGACTAACTAATTATGATGATTGTACACTAAAAAAAATTACTTCTAAAAACATTCAGTTAACTATAAATGTTTAATATGTATCCTTGTTGTTCTCAACAAATTCATATGCAGACTTCTGTCACTATTAATAATACTTTTAAAAATATATATATCTATTATATATAATTGGTTGAATGAGTTTTACTGTAACGTGTTGCTAAATAAAAGTAATAATAATAGAACTTTGGATGTCATGGCCCTTGATTATGAGAAACAAAAGTTTTAATTAAATGCTGCGTAACCAGGAACATCGATTGGAGTCCTTGTACATTGAAGATAGAAAGCATTAATCTTTTGTTGCATAGCCCTATATTTTTATCAAGGATCAAAAGAGGAATTCCAACATATATGGAATATGGATGGTTTAAATCAAAATAAACTATTTGGTGTTAAGTAATAAAGATTCAAAAGTAACATATCTTGAGTTTAGATACTGGTAACAAGTAGCGTGTTATCCAGAAAATAAAATTTTAATAATATAAAACCATCAGTCTGTCAGCATATTACCATCAACAAAATTACACATCCTTATCCCCTCGTGACTTCTTTTTGACTTACCATCCTTAGACTTGTGGTCAAAAGAGATTGCTCCACTTAATCTATCTATGTCGGTTCCTTTTTAAACATGATCTTTGATAGCATCATTCATAGTTGAGAGACTCATATAAGAGACCTAACTCAACAACATCTAATGCATGGATACCATGCGCCCTTTCAAATTATCATTTAATATTTCCTCAGGAATCTGACTCGTGTGATTAACTAAATCATGACTTAAATATAAATTACTTACCTAATCTATCCACTAGTGACCTTCAAACATATAGGAAGTACGTGTTCCTGAAACTTCGATTCCTACAGTTAATATCCTCTCAACATGATGAATGTGGACCATTAAAAATCTGTCTCGTCAAACCGTGATTGAACTGCACGATCTAAACAAGAACCTGAAATAGAAAGTTGATTTCCAGAGCTAAATTGAGCATAGTACTTAATGATTTGACCATTCTTCTAGAGATCTGGAGTTAGAATGATGCCTTTCGATCTTACTTTCAAACTATATAACTTGGATCAAGGAATCTTTGGTGGATTATCCAATTAATGTACACATTCAACTGATTAATAGGTGTTGGCATAGAAAACATTAGATGGATGAGAATCAGTGATGACAAATAATAAGTGCCGGTCAGGGTGGTCTTTACACCTGACCGTGCGAGGGCGCGGTGACCCTCAACTGGGCGGGAGAATAGGAAGCCCAGTTAGGGCAGCGACCGCCAAGTGCGCGGGTCTAGGATCCCAGTCTTTTACACGGTTTTTACGCGAGCTCGCAGTGTTTTTACGCCTCGTTGGGATCCAGACTTTAGACCAGTTCCGTTGACCCTGTTTTAGGATACTCAGGCGGGGGATCCTTGGTTTTCAGTTTTTCGTACGAGCTCGTCCGCCCGTACTAGTCGGGCAGTTTTCTTAGAGCGACTTTTCTAGGGAGTCTCTCTCACCCGTCTCAGTGGCGTAGTTGGAGAATAGACCTATCCCTCTATTGGACCGCGCTTCCAATTAGAGGGCGAGACGGAAGAGCCATTTGCAGGCTTCTTCACCGCTTGAGTTACTTCGCCAAACAGACTTGGCGATTCTATATCTAGATCATCCATATCTACATCTACAACATCTGGAGCTATATCTGAAACATTGAAGTTAAGAATTGGATAAGTTATGATCAAAAGACCATTCTTTCTACCCAAGGATTTAAATAAATTAATAGATCTCTACAATCTCAACTTTTCCATTTTACACTCTCCAACATGATCTCTGAAGAAAATAATATATGCATTTCCGCTCATACACTCATGATTACGAACTGCTATATAAATATGTTACATATGGGAAATGCCGGGTTCTGGGGAAAATCATTAGAAATGCATTACAAACAAACCCTTTTCACTTACGCAAGTAGATATAGATCTTACTTATACCACCTTTCTACTTGCCTGCTTTTGTACATATTAAATGTCAAGTTATTTTTATAAATTTTAAGGAGGTACCAGCAATGGCTGACGCCTCTTCTTTCCTATTGTGTGTGTGGCAGGCAAACAGCCTGCAGTTCAGTAGCCGCTCAGTAGCTATATGTTTCCAGGAGACAGAGTATATACGAGACGGTATGAATTCCTTGTCTCAGTTTTTGTTCAAATAATGATGTAAATGCTACTTCTTTTGTATTACACTTTGGGATATATGATGTAATGGAAGATCTTTGTATACGTTGTAAACTGATATGAATATTAATGAAAAGAATTTTGGTGCCATATTGTCTCTTTTATCTTGTGGTTGTGAATGTGAATGTCGAATGTCACTTGCAAATATATTCATTGCGAAAAATTTTCCCTGTATTTGTACGACTTGTGTGATTAAATGTGAATGATATATTGCGAATTGCACGTAAACGGGTACCCGGATCCTTGAGGGGTTCACAGTTTGGTATCAGAGCAGTGGTACCCCGATACGCACATTCGCTGTATTCAATTCCGACTCCTTGAGGGGTTCACCTAGCTGCCACCATGCCTCCTCATGGTGATTTGACTCATCGAGCCGATCTCCATTGCCGTATCCATTTTGTACTGGATCAAAGTGTCACAGCCATCACCTCTTCTTGGAATTCCTTGAGAAAACACTACTTTACACTTTCTTCATTAACATCGACCATGTGCTTCCCGTTCGCCATCTTGATCCTCATCGTTGTTGTAAGCACTGCTCTCGATGACTGTTGCTTCTCTAGAACGCATCCTCCTAGTCCGATCGCTCGACCCCTGCTGCCATCATTGCCACTTCCCATGGCCTCCCCTGCCCCCAACCTCGCAGCCGCTATTGCCACCTCTCTTTTCATCCTCCTCCCCTTCCCTTGCCGCCATTGCTGCCATCTTCAGAAGCTATGGCCTTGAGCATCGTCTTTTCACCTCTCCCCAACACTTTCCCTTTCTTCATCGATCCTTATTATCGACACCTTATGGAGGACAACTTCGCCTCCACCTAGCAACTCATCACCAAGTGATTTGATACGTCCTCCTCGAATCGCACTCCTCAGTTGGCTCTGTTCGCTCCTACCTCTCTACCGACTTCTTCTTTGACTTCGACCATGATTATTGCTGGTGGGGAGAGAATCCAACAAGTGGAAAACCATTTTTGAAAACAGATGTAGAATATGAAGGCATTGATCACAAATAAGATGGACATAGAGTGGCATGCTTGTCATTTTTCATGTATACTGTCAAAATAACAAAGAAAAGTGAACCGAAGTTAAAATAGGGGCATGCTATGAGTTGGTTAGCCACTATGCAGGAGTCTGAATGTAATTGCTGCTAGAGTGGTCATAATGTAATTAGAAAAAGTGTAAAAATTCATAATAACAGTATGTATGGTTTGTAAGAAAGTCCATTTACCCCTCCTTGATCAGACTGGGTGATTCCTTTGTAGTAGACAAAGTAAACCGAATGCACCTGTAGATGTCCACCTCCAGGTCATAGAGTGATTATGGTGCTAGTTAAATAGAACCCTTTGAAAAAGGACTTATTTGCTTGGGGGTACATAGGCACTGATTCTGCAGGTTGAATTGGCACTAGAAGATGTTCACAAGTTATATCCTTTATTTGGAAGGCAATCTTGTGATGTCAAGAAGCAATGACAGTCATTATATATTTATTCAAGTGTTGAATCTTTGTATAGTCTGTGGCTGCTGGTATCATGGAAATTATTTTGCTAAAGATCCTTTATTGATGATGGAGAACGCCCAAGTTCCCATGAAGTTGCGTCATGATTATAAGGCTACAAGCCTGCAATAAACACCGTGATTAGTAGGCAACATATATCGAGCTTGATCATCATATCACTTAGAGAGGAAATTCAGTCCATGGAGTTGGTGATGATGCTATAAATTGAGGTCTTGGCGACCTTTATATTTACTAGGACCTATCCACCGTTATTTTTTAGATGACGGACAAGATGGACTTTATGGATATCTCTTTGCAATTTAAGTGGGAGTGATCTCTATTTCTTGTCTGCCTGCTTTTATTATGTGATGGTGAAAATAACATGACTTCCAGAGAGGTATAGTGATTTCCAAGGAAGGCCGTATCGATATCGATATCGTTTCGGTCTGCCCGGAAATGGATATATCAGAATATATCGCCGATATATCGATGATATCTGTGTAAATGTTGGAAATGGCTCAAAAAAATAATTTTTTGTCATTTTTTCAGAAACTAAGATCATCCAAGATATTAAAACAACAAATAATCTACAAATACACACTTTTCTTACACATGTCGGTCATTTATAGCCCATATATCGCACATAATGGTCATATAGAACATATCGATGTTAATGTTTATTCCTGACCTATAGATATTAGAAATGAATTCCATTCAAGTTCTTATAACATTAAGGGTAAATTACAAAATAGGGATTGATCTTTACACGGATTCCCTAATTAGGGACTAATCTTTAGTTTGTATCAAATAGGGGACGAAAGTTTCTCTTAACGTTCCGGTCCCCAACTCCGTCAATGGGCTGTTCAATCCATGGATGAATTTGACGAAATTACCCCACATATGAATAGTACAGATCTAGCCCCCTTCATCTAGCCAAAAAATAATAATTTTGCAACCTAAAATTTTGCAACGTAAACAAAATAATAAGGTCGAGCCCCCTTCATCTCCATCGGCAACCTCAACAGGGTAGCCGTCGATGCAATCCATTAATGGGTTACATCCCTCTGTGGGCTTCACCTTCCTGAGAGCCACCCACACCGCGCTGTTGCACTTGAACCCACTCCCGAAGGCCACCTGCCACACCCTATCCCCCTTCCTCACCCTCGCCTTCCGCCTCGCTGTACGACAGCTCGTACCATACGGAGCTCGACGACGTGTTCCCGAACCTATACAACGCCATCTTCGACGCCTCCACGTCCGCCGGCGTCAGCCCTGCTCCTCTTTCAGTGGCGTCGATCACGGCCTTCCCACCTGCATGTATGCAGAAGTGCTCAAACACCGTCTTGAAGTCCGGGACGTAAGTGTGGACCCTCTCCCTGCCGAGAAGCCTCCTCGCGAAATGGCCCCCAAGAAGAGGAGCTTCTCGCTCATGGGTAGAACCAGAGGGCCCAAAGTGTTTATGTTGGCCTTGATGGCTTCTCCGGCCACGTCCATGAGCACCCTCTGGAGGGAGACCCCGGCACTCCCCTTCCCGTCCTCTTCCTGGTAGATGCAACGGTAGGCGCGATCCTCCGCGCCGAGATGCGTGCGCACAACGTGTACGAGCTTGTACTTGGATCGCCGCCGGTCTGTGCACCGTTCGAGAGGAGGACCGCGACGGCGCCCATCCGGAAGAGGCAGTTGGGTAGGAGCTTGGTGTACCAACCTGTTGTTATGATCTCCGTGCTCACGATGACGGTGAGGGAGTTGCGATTGATTTGCAACAGGTCCTTAGCTCTTGTACCGGTTCACGATCATCGCCGACAGCGACGGCGTCGGGTTGAAGTGGGAGCTGTTCACGATGAGCTCATCAACGTCCGCCGGTTTCGTCGACGTCGAGGCGAAGAGCTTGTCCAATGCGCCGAACATCACCGTCTCCCCTTTGAGCCGGGCTGCCTCCATCGTGGGCTCCAACGGGATCGAGTGCAACGCCGGCGGAAGGTAGGTGTTGTCGCCGAGACCCGATCTCGCGAGGATCTTGCCATGGAATTCGAGGGAGGAGTTGTCGAAGAGACCGCTGAGAGCTGCATGCGTCATGAACTTGTCCATGGGCGCACGAAGCTTGTCGGGAGCACGAAGCACGTGTAGTCGACGAGATAGACGGCGCGGGGGCGTGTGGTGAGGTAGAAGGTGAGAAGGAGGAGAGAGGCGGCAGAGAGGAGGAGAGAGGCGATGGAGGTCGTCTGGGGTGGTGGTGAGGGCCTTGTGGAGGAGAATAGCAGCGGAGGGGACAAGGAGGATGGTGAGGAAGTTGGAGATGAAGGTGGTGGTAGATTACCTTGCGGTACTTCCTTCTGGAGGTATCCCGAGACGGTCCAAATTTCAATTTTCTGTAAAGGGACTGGTCTCAAAAAAGGGACTGGTCTTTACATGGGGGTAGTTTCGTCAAATACTAGCACAGATTAATCCGCCGACTCACGGCGTTGGGGACTGGATCGTTAAGTTAAATTTGGGTCCCCTTTTTGTTACAATCTAAAGTTTAGTCCCTAATCTGAGAATCCATGTAAAGACCAGTCCCTTTTCTGTAATTTACCCTAACATTAAATAACTTACAAATATACACTTAGATGACACATATAGATCATTTTCTGAAGACTATGGTCTTTATATTGCACATATCGGTCATATCGAACATATCGCTGGTACTGGTACTGTTAGTTGTTGACCTATATATTTATATATTGAAAATGGAGTTCATCCAAGTTCTTATATCAATAAATAACTTTCGAATATACTCTTAGATCACACATATCGATCATCTATGAAGCTTATATTGCATATAACGATCATTTCGATCATATCAATATTAATGTTGATTCTTGACTTATAGATATTTTTTGAAGAATAGATTTCATTCAAGTTCTTACAACATGAAATAACTTACAAATATACACCAAGTTGAAGAACCATTGTATGCACCCTCCTGTCATACCATACCCTACCAGTACGGGGGTCTCGCTGCCTGGTCAGCGAGCCTTTGGGCTAGGGGGGCCCAGGTTGACCCCCCCTTGCGGGGGTCGGGGGGTAGCGCCCTCGATCCGGAACAAAGTATATAAATCATTATGTGTTTTAATATTAGTTGTATCTAGATAGGTAGTGGAATCAAGCTTGCATGAATAAAAGCATTGATATATAGAGACATCAGCGAAATATCGGCGATATTGGTCGATATACTGGATTTTTTGTACTGAATCCAGTCATTTTTGACCGATATGGACCGATATGTCGATATATCATCGATATATCGGTGATATATCGCCGATATCCCTGTAAAAGATATACACTCTGATTTCGATACCCCCAACCACTCGATACGATATATCGGCGATGTATCGCCGATATATTGCCGACACGGCTTTCACTGGTGATTCCTATGCCTGGTTGTTTCACTCATTTTTGTATTTGCCAATTAATTGACAAAGTGCAGAGGTCCAGCCATCTATTTTGTCCGTTCATGCTTATACACTTTGGATGAGGGATAAATTTCATAATATATGAAAATCTTGACTGCAATTGTCTTAATTTGAATTTCTTCGAGAGGATTCATCATTGTCTTGATAAGAGATTTTCCAGTATTAAAGAATCAGTATGGTTTACTTGTTATCGACCAATTACTTTTTCACTCATGTTTGCAGGGGTATAAGAGGTGATATTTATTTATCCTTCAATGTTCATGAGAAGCCGGGGTTCACTAGGGATGGCCTTAATCTGTATTCTCCTATTTCTATTCATTATGTTGATGCAATACTTGGAGCTGTTATTGAGGTATTTTTGGCAACATTTGCAATTTATATAGCAGATAGAATGACAATATTTGCTTTCATATGCCCTTCTTGATTGAATAATGATGACGACCTTGTATTCTTGACATGTATAAACAATATGGCTGCATATGGAGCAAAGCTAAAAAAGTATAGCATATCAAGATGGTTTTCAATAATTGAGGGGAGACATAAACCCCATCATTTTGTAGCAAATAATTAACGTCATTTTTGTACGGAATAGTCACTATTGAGAGAGTGTACATTATAAGTTGCCGTTAACAATAAGTTTTTAAAAATATTAAAAAACATTTTATACTCTTTCTTTTATAAGGGGAGTTCGGTAGAAGTTGCCTACTCCTTCCCTTTCTTTTTTATTGGCAGATTATGTCTTAGCACTTGTAACGAACTAGGCGGTACTGGGTGGTTGTTCCGTGGATTACACATCGAGTGACTTATCCATCATGTTGTTACATTACACTAATACTACCATGTTCTTTATAGAGGTTTTGAAGCATAAAGTGTAGAGAATGCCACCATAAATAGTAATTGGATCTCTCCAGGATCCTATTCCACATCCACGTGTTTAGCCCCACATGGTCTATTAGTGGGTCTTGGTCATACCGGTGTGCTATGTAAGAAGCGTCACTTCTCCTGTAACCTTTGAGAGAGAATAGAGAGACGTCAACCCTTTGCGGTGATTCTCCCATTGTTTCATCCCTCCTGTTATGCAATAAGGTTTATCGTAAAACCCGATGTCTTTTTTCTTTATACCTGATTATCATGCTTCCACATTATTTTTTTCTACATGGTATCTGAGTGGGTTCAAGTTTGTTTATTGTTCTTGAAGATTTATTATATTCACATTTAAGATCTGTTCAAAAGTTCATTCAACGCTTATGCACATGCCATTACCGAGTTCAAGAAAATTCCGAGGTTCCTGATGGAACCCAAATTCTGCAAGTCAGCATCGCCAAGATCCAATTGCCACAACATCTAATAGCGGTAATGACAACATGAGATTCAAGGGTTTCAGAAATGCTAATGGTGGCAACAAGATTTGTTCAAGATCTGATAATATTTTTGTTCTCGAAGAATAATCAACGGATTTCACCCTCACACACAGTGCACAGTAGATTGATCATGTAGAGCACCTCCCTTGAGCGCCTTCTCTCCACGCATGCATCTCCTGTAACCATCACAACCTACAAGATGCCCTAATTCTTGTTCAGAAATGAAAAATAATGTGTGCAAGAGAACTCGTCACATTAGCAGCCAACACTGCCTTGTTGCTGCGAGCAACACCTTAGTGAGGTTCCCATCTAGAGATGAAGCCACCCTCTTCCTCATTAACATCCCTCTTCTTCGATTCTCATGCTTCAGAATCCTTAGGCACCATTACACTCACATAATGCCTCTTTTCCTCGACTCCGGGCATCGTTCCCTCGATGCTAATATCACGATTGGCTGTAAAGGGTTCCTAAAGCATCTTCTTCACTCGAGCATGGGAAGTGCAAAGCGAGTGATGAGGTATACTAACTTCAGAAAAGAGAAGACACACTACTATGAAATATTCTTCCATGCTAAGAAATGATTCAAGTAGAGGGAAAACATCCCTTTTCCGAGAACATTTTTGGCGCCACTTGAAAGTCTAATATCTAAGTGAACAGTTCAAGCCCCTTGATCTTGCTTGTTGAAGCTTTGCTTCTGAAAAAAACACAACAAACAACCTCGGAAAAAGCAGATTTTTAATCGAGGGAAATGATCTTCTCGTAGATAAACTGAAACCTTAAGAGGGGGTAGGTGTGGATGTAGCCAAGTGGATCTAGGCCGTGATTGTGAGTCTACCACAAACATGTTTAATCCCCGTTATTCACCCTCGTTGGAAAGAAAGTACCATTGTTTACGGAGAAACAAGCCCATCCGGCATTGGTTTGAGTCCATTTTCTCTTCGACTATCTCACAGTGATGAGGTAACTCCCACCGCCTACCAAGGTTCAGAAAGTCGGTATGCGATATTTGCTCGGTCAAGCAATCTAAAGCGTATAAGCAGATAGGCGGAAGTATATGTGGAAGTATATGCGGTTTGTATTATTTTAATTAAAAATAACTAAAAATGTAATAATAAAATCAAATATTAGATATTTATTGTAGAGGTTTACGTTATGTTATGATGTACCGTTACATTTTTTCTTATTCTTATTTACCTCATGTACATCTATGTAATTTACCCAAGGGTTTTCTCTATATATAAGAGACCCTAGGGCTCTATGGAATTACACAACAGAGTATTTTTGCTCTAACATGGTATCAGACCTAAAACCCTAATCTAGGGTTTTTTCCACCGCCCCCCTCTCTCTTCCGTCGCCACCTCCTCTCCAGCCGACGCCACATCTCCTGCCGCCACCACCTCCCGCCGCCACCTCCCTACCCGAAGCTTCCTTCTCGCCGAGGCCCTCCCGCCGCCTCCCTCTCGCCGAAGACACACTGCCGCTGCCGACCAGCCCTCTCTCCTGGGCTTCTTCGTTCGTCAACCGACACCTATTCCTCCATGGATTCAAGTGCATAAAGTCTACATATGCACTTGAATCCAATCAGGTCGTTGTAGACACCAGTTCCTTTGTCTATCAATTGTAGGTCTTCTTCTCCAGCATCATGTCAGAACAAAAGGTGGATATGCCCTCCATAGGTGCCTTCAAAGGGTCGGCGCTAATAATCAAAATGGACGGGACGAACTACGAGCTCTGGGCGATGCAGTTCCTCAACCTAGTGAAGTCATGTGGTAAGAAACACATTCTTACCGACGATGAGCCGACAGAGAAGACAGGGATATATGCCTCCTGGGAGGCTGATGATGCCTACGCCAAAGTCTGGCTATCAGGGACACTTTCGATGGAGACTGCCAATGACATCCTCCATCAGCCCACCGCCAAAGCGATGTGGGATATTCTGGCTACGACATATTCTCAAGTACGGAACGAGACTAAGATGTTGCAGTTGCAGCATGATATTTTCACTATGAAGCAAAATGGGCGGCCTCTTCACTCTCTGTACACGTCCCTACGAGGGATGTTCGAGAAATTATATAGCACCATCCCGCTCGCAGCCACCCCCGAGCAGCAGAAGACGTTTCGCAATGCCACTATGGTAGGAGTACTTGCTGCCCTTGATCCGGAGTACGAGGTTGCCCGCTCTCAGATCCTTGCCGACGCTACTATTCCTCTGATGGAGGAAGTCTATTGGAGGCTCAGTTGTATCTCTGTTTCCTACAGTGCAGCTACTCCACCTCCTTCGGCAATGGCGGTTTCCAGAGGACGGGGTAGTTCGTCTTCTTTTCGTGGCCGTAGAGGTAGCGCACGTGGCCGAGGAGGTCGTATGCGTTCAACGTGCTCGTTTTGTCGTCGCACTGGTCATTCCGAGGATACATGCTATTCCAAGCATGGATTTCCTCCTCCGGCACGTGTAGCTGATCATGTTCAGTCTCCTTCAGCATCTACTCCAGATCACAGGTTCGAGGAGCTTGTGGCACGGCTTCATGACATTATGCCACAGTCATCATCAGAGGTTGCCGATACATCTGATGTTGCGGCTTCTGCATCGGCTAGTACCTCTGCTGTTGCCAGTACCTCAGGTAATACTCTTGCCTTTCATCATAGCCACGATCTATCACGTTGGATTGTTGACTCTGGAGCCACCCATCATCTCTGCCGTGACAGAGATATACTGCAGTCCTACAGGGATATTCAGTCTGGTCGGTCTGTGCTCATAGTTGATGGCACTCATTCTCCTATTGTGGGTCAGGGGGAGACTTCCTTATTACCCTCCATGCACTTACAGAATGTTTTATATGCACCTGAGTTTTCCATGAATTTATTATCAATTAGTCAGATTACGAAATATTTGCACTGCCGTGCTATATTTGACCCATCATCTGTCATTTTTCAGGACATACTAATGGACAGGGTGATTGGCTGTGGTTCTGAGCATAATGGCCTCTATTGTCTAGTTCGGAATTCCTATGCTGGCGTCTCACTTCACTCTTAGGGATCCGTTTCTCCGTATACATGGCATCTTTGCTTTGGTTATCTTCCGCTCCAGAAAATGCTTCACCTCCTGCCACAGATCTCTCCGAATTCTTCTTTTCGTTTTGAAGCTTGTCAGTTAGGGAAGCATCATCGTTCTAGCTTCCCTGGTCGTCAGAGTTGGAGCAGTAGCTCCCCATTTGAGTTGTTTCATATAGATATTTGGGGTCCTAGTCGTGTCCCTGATCATCAAGGACACAGGTTTTATCTCGTTGTGGTTGATGATTTCTCTCGTGTCTCTTAGACTTTTCTTCTTAAAAATAAATCTGAAGCAGGAAGTGTTATCAAAAATCTTATCAATGAAGTACAGAATGTTTTTCTTCTACTGTTAAATATGTGCGCACGGATAATGCATTAGAATTCTGCACTCGTTCTCTTGCTCAGTTTCTTTCCTCTAAGGGCATTATTCACCAAACTACTTGTGCTTACACATCACAACAAATTGGTATCGCGGAGAGGAAACATCGACATTTTCTTGATATTGCTCGCACATTACTTATTCAAAGTTGTGCACCATTAGCCTTTTGGGGAGATGCTATACTTACAGCCTGCTATCTGGTTAATCATATGCCTTCTTCCGTTCTTGGGGAAAAAGCTCCAATCTCTGTTCTCTTTCCTGATAAGGACTTGTTTTCACTTACCCCTCGTGTCTTTGGAGTAGTCGCCTTTGTTCACCGCTTGTCTCCAGGAGTTGACAAGCTCTCTCCTAGAGCTGTTAAGTGTGTCTTTGTAGGTTACTCTCGGACACAAAAGGCTATCGATGCTATGACCCTATTAACGACAAGTACTATGTTAGTGCTGACGTTACATTTTTTGAGCCAGTTATGTACTTCTCCCCAGCATGTGACAGGTTGGTTTCCTCCACATCTCCGGATGATAATGTCTATGTTCCTCTACCTCCAAGTCTGGGTCAATCTGAGTCCACTACACCACCACCACCACCTCCATATCATCCCATTCCACTGTTCCCTAAGTTCTACACAAGGCGGTCAGGGCCTGCTCAAGCTACACATCAACCATCCATCACGCCTCAGGTATGCTCCGATGCTGTTCCTAATGACGGGTTAGATAATGTACCGGTGCAGGAATCTTTGCTACAGGGGGAGGATTCGCCAGTCAGTACCGTGAATAATGATGTTGATCGTTCTATTGCACTTAGGAAGCAGAAGAGGCAGTGTGCGTCCTATCCTCTTACGTCTCGGGTGTCTTTTCACCGTCTTACTGGTGATTTCCAGAAGTTTGCAGCAGCTGTATCGACAGTTGAGATTCTACGGACCTATCAAGAGGCCATGAAGATTGATTGCTGGCGTTTAGCTATGGAGGAAGAGATGCGTGCCTTACAATCTCGTGGGACTTGGTCCCTAGTTCATATTCCTCCTGGTGCTTCTGTGGTTAGTAGCAAGTGGGTGTTCACGGTTAAATATCATGCAGATGGCCGTCTAGATCTACAAGGCTAGACTTGTTGCACGGGGCTTCACCCAGACCTATGGGGTCGACTATTTGGATACATTTTCACCAGTGGCTCGACACTCGACGCTTCGCATTCTACTCTCCGTTGTTGTGGTACGTGACTGGCCCATTTTCCAACTTGATGTCAATAATGCATTCTTTTATGGTGATATACATGAGGAAGTCTACATACAACAACCACAGGGTTTTACTGCTGAGGGGGAGACTCATATGGTGTGTAGACTTCATAAGGAAATTTATGTCCTTAAACAAAGTCCAAGGGCATGGTTCCAGAAGCTCTCCCAGCTGATTGAACGACAGGGGTTCAAAAGATCAAATGCGGACCACTCGTTGTTTATCCAGAAGACTCTCAGAGGTACAGTTGTCATCATGATATATGTTGATGATATTCTGGTTGCAGGAAATGATGCTCAGGGAATCGAGATGACTAAATCACTTTTGGGAAGTCAGTTTATTACGGATCTAGGTACCAATAGATACTTTATGGGGATGGAGTTTGCGAGTAATGCTCAAGGAATGGTAATGACCCAAAGAAAATATGTTACAGACTTGCTAGTTGAAACAGGAATGGTTGGATGCAGACCATCGAGCACCCCTATGGACCCAAGTATAAAACTGTACAACAATGATACTGAAGAGATGGACAAAAGAAGATACAGAGAGATGGCGGGTAAGCTTCTATACATCACCATAACTCGACCGGATATTGCTTTTGCAGTAAACCAGGTTAGTCAATTTATGGAGCAGCCTAGGCAAGTCCATATGGAAGCCCTGTACATGATACTGAAATACCTAAAGTCTTCCCCAGGCTCAGGTTTGTTATTTAGAAAGGACACAGATTTGTCCATTTCCGCTTGTGCAGACACAGACTATGCAGGGTGCCCAAAGGATCGTAAGTCTACTTCAGGATTTGCTATCTTTATAGGAAGCTCTCTGGTTTCTTGGAAAAGCAAGAAACAAACTGTTGTGGCAAGATCCAGTGCTGAATCCGAATATAGAGCCATGGCACAAACAAGCACGGAAATGATGTGGGTTCGAGTAGTCTTGGAAGATTTGAATGTAAATGTCTCTTTACCTATGCAGCTTCAATGTGACAACCAGGCAGCATTGTTCATTGCCAATAATCCAGCTTTTCATGAAAGAACAAAGCACATCGAGGTAGATTGTCACTACACTAGAGACATGATTCAGAAGGGCTTGATTTCCACTTCACACGTCAATTCAGAGGAACAGACTCCTGATATATTTACCAAGCCATTGCTCAGAGGACCTTTCCAGAGATGTTTTTCCAAGCTGAGCATGATCGATATCTATGCTCCATCTTGAGGGGGAGTGTAGAGGTTTACGTTATGTTATGATGTACCGTTACGTTTTTTTCTTATTCTTATTTACCTCATGTACATCTATGTAATTTACCCAAGGATTTTCTCTATATATAAGAGACCCTAGGGCTCTATGGAATAACACAACAGAGTATTTTTGCTCTAACATTTATGTTAAAAATTAAAATATTGGACGAAGTCCATGATAACCTAAATAATTACACCGGAAAATTATTAAGTGTAGAGATAGTCGTGTGTCGTTAATGTTATTTATTATTTCCGTTTCTTTATGTACTTCTCATGTAATTTACCCAAGGGTTCTCTCCCTATATAAGAGACCCGAGGGCTCTATGGAATAAACATCGAAGTATTCTAACATGGTATCAGAGCCATGACCCTAACCTAGGGTTTTCCACCGCCCCCCCTCTCTAGGGTTTCGACGCCCAACCCCCCCGGGCTCCAAGACTCCCGCCGCCGCCTCCTTCTCTCCTTCGCCGGGTTCCCCACCGCCGTCGGGAACCCCCCCCCATCTCCTGCCAGCCCCTGTCGGGTCCTCTCCACTGTCGCCAGCCCCTGCCGGGCCCCTCCACCCACCGTCGGGCCCCTCCCACCGCCGCCGGGCCCCTGCCGCAGGGTCCCACCTGCTGTCCAGCCGCCACCGTCCCCTTCCAGTCGCTGTTCTTGTCAAGTAGAGGCTCTAAAAGCCTCTACTCGTTGCAGGTGTGCCGCGTTCTTCGGACTCGGCATCATGTTTGATTCAAGTGCATAATCGTCTACCTATGCACTTGAATCCTACAAGGTCTTGGTAGACAATTTTCTTGGTCTATCAGTAGTTATTCTTCTCCGGCATTATGTCAGATCAGAAGATCGATATGCCCGCCATAGGTGCCTTCAAAGGTTCGGCACCAATCGTCAAGATGGACGGGACCAACTATGAACTGTGGGCGATGCAGTTCCTCAGTCTCATGAAGTCGTGCGGTAAGAAGCATATTCTTACCGAGGATGAACCACCAGAGAAGACAGGGATCTATGCCTCATGGGAGGCTGATGATGCGTACGCCAAGGTGTGGCTCTCAGGTACGCTCACGACGGAGATAGCGAATGATGTTCTTCACCAGCCCACCTCTAAGGCGATGTGGGATATTTTGGCTATGACGTAATCTCAGGTCCGTAATGAGACGAAGATGCTCCAGTTGCAGCATGATATATTTACCACGAAGCAGAACGGGAAGCCCCTTCATTCCCTGTACACGTCGCTTCGTGGCATGTTCGAGAAGCTCTACAGCACCATCCCTCTTACAGCCACGCCGGAACAACAGAAGACGTTCCGCAACGCCACTATGGTTGGCGTATTACTCGCTGCCCTAGATCCGGAGTACGAGGCAGCACGTGCTCAGATACTGGCAGATGCCACCATCCCACCAATAGAAGATGTATACAGGCGGCTTAGTCGTGTACCTATTCCATCCAATGTAGCGACCGCGACTCCGTCAGCAATGGCAGTCTCCAGGGGACGTGGTAGTCCGTCCTCGTTTCGTGGCAGGGGAAGTGGTGGACGTGGCCGTGGAGGCCGCATACGCTCTACGTGCTCATATTGTCGCCGCACTGGTCATTCGGAGGATACATGCTATTCCAAGCATGGTTTCCCTCCATCTGCACGAGTAGCTGATCATGTTCAGGGTCCACCTGCGTCTACTTCAGATCACAGGTTCGAGGAGTTGGTGGCATGACTTCGGGATATCATGCCACAATCTTCTTCATCAGAGGGTGCAGATGTTTCTGATGTTGCGGCTTCGGCGTCAGCCAGTACATCGGCCTCAGCCAGTGCCTCAGGTAGCCCTTCAGCCCCATTTCATAGTCATGATCTCACAGGATGGATTGTCGACTCTGGAGCTACCCATCATCTTTGCCGTGAGAGAGATATTCTGCAGTCATACAGGGCTGTTCAGCCAGGTCGCTCTGTACTCATTGCGGATGGCACTCAGTCTCCTATCATCGGTCAGGGGGAGACAGCTTTGCTACCCTCTATGCACCTACAGAATGTGCTACATGCTCCAGAATTCTCGATGAACCTTTTATCTATTAGTCAGATTACACGTGATTTGCACTGTCGTGCTATTTTTGACCCATCGTCTGTTATTTTTCAGGACATACTGACGGGCAGGGTGATTGGCTGTGGTTCTGAGCACAATGGCCTTTATCGTCTCGTTCGTAGCTCCTATGCTGGTGTCTCCTTGCATACCCAGGCCTCTGTTTCTCCATACAGCTGGCATCTTCGGTTCGGTCATCTACCGCTGCAGAAGATGCGTCACCTCCTGCCTCAGATCTCTCCGAGTTCTTCTTTTCGATGTGAAGCATGTCAGTTGGGGAAGCACCATCGGTCTAGCTTCCCCGGTCGTCAGAGTCGGAGCAGTAGCTCCCCGTTTGAATTATTCCATATAGATATTTGGGGTCCAAGTCGTGTCCCGGATCACCAGGGACACGGGTTCTATCTAGTTGTGGTTGATGATTTTTCCAGAGTGTCGTGGACTTTTCTTCTCAAGAATAAATCTGAAGCATGAAATGTTATTCAAAATCTAATTAATGAAGTTCTGAATGTTTTTTCATCTACTGTTAAATATGTGCGTACTGACAATGCATTGGAGTTCTGCACTCGCTCTCTTGCCAGCTTTCTTTCATCTAAAGGCATTGTCCACCAAACCACATGTCCCTACACTTCTCAACAAAATGGAGTTGCCGAACGAAAACATCGACATTTCCTTGACATTGCTCGCACTTTACTTATTCAGAGTTGTGCTCCATTAACCTTTTGGGGTGATGCTATACTTACTGCGTGTTATTTGGTCAATCGAATGCCTACAACTGTTCTTGGAGAAAAATCTCCAATCTCTGTTCTCTTTCCGGACAGAGACTTGTTTACATTGACACCTAGGGTTTTTGGCACTGTCGCTTTTGTTCACCGCTTATCTCCGGGACTTGATAAGCTATCCCCTAGAGCTATCAAGTGTGTTTTCGTGGGCTACTCCAGGACACAGAAGGGGTACCGCTGCTATGATCCTGTCAATAACAAATACTATGTGATTGCAGATGTTACATTCTTCGAACCGGTCATGTACTTCTCCCCTGCAGGTGACAGATTGGTCTCCTCCACATCATCAGACTCCCGAGTCTATGTTCCACCACCTCCAAGCCTGGGTTCGTCCTCTACTCCAGCGTCCCAACTAACACAACCACCACCAAACCCGCCACCACCACCACCACCACCCCCAGTTGTTCCTTTTCCTAAGTTCTACACGAGACGCACGGGCCCTGCTCAGGCTACATCTCAACCATCCAGCACGTCTCAGGTATGTTCTGACGTTAGTAATGGGTTAAATAATGCACATGTGCAGGAGCTTGTACCACAAGAGGAGGACCAACCGGTCAGCACTGTTTTGGATGACTTGGACCGGCCTATTGCTCATAGGAAACAGCGAAGACAGTGTGTCTCATATCCCCTGGCCTCTCATGTTTCCTTTCATCGTCTCACTGGGGATTTCCAGAAGTTTGCCGCTGCTGTATCATCAGTTGAGATACCACGGACATATCAGGATGCTGTGAAGACTGAATGCTGGCGTTTAGCAATGGAAGAGGAGATGCGTGCCTTACAATCCCGAGGGACCTGGTCTCTAGTCCCTATTCCTCCAGGTGCATCGGTGGTGAGCTGCAAGTGGGTTTTTACAGTCAAATATCATGCAGATGGTCGTCTTGACAGATACAAGGCAAGGCTTGTCGCACGAGGGTTTACACAGACATATGGGGTAGATTATCTGGACACGTTTTCACCAGTGGCGCGACATTCTACCCTTCGCATTCTTCTATCGGTTGCTGTGGTACGTGGCTGGCCCATATTCCAGCTTGATGTTAAGAATGCTTTCTTGTATGGTGATCTACAGGAGGAAGTCTATATGCAGCAGCCACCAGGATTTGCTGCTGAGGGGGAGACTCAGAAGGTATGCAGACTTCATAAGGCTATTTATGGCCTTAAGCAGAGTCCTCGTGCATGGTTCCAGAAGCTCTCCCAGCTTATTGAACAACAAGGTTTCAGGAGATCAAATGCGGATCACTCACTGTTCGTCCGGAAGACTCCTAGAGGTACCATTGTTGTTATGGTATATGTTGATGACATATTGGTTACTGGAGATGATGCACAAGGGGTTGAGATAACCAAGTCTATGTTGGGCAGTCAGTTTATTACAAAGGATCTAGGCACTATACGGTATTTTCTGGGGATAGAATTTGCAAGAAATGCACAAGGAATGGTGATGACTCAAAGAAAATATGTCACAGATTTGCTGGCTGAAACAGGAATGACTGAATGCAGACCTTCAAGTACACCGATGGATCCGAGTATGAAGCTGTACGATGATGACACTGAGGAGGTGGACAAGAGAAGGTACAGAGAAATGGTGGGCAAGCTCTTATACATCACTATAACTCGATCGGATATTGCACTTGCAGTAAACCGGGTGAGTCAATTTGTGGAGCAGCCGAGGCAAGTACATATGGATGCATTGTACATGATATTGAGATATCTGAAGTCTTCACCAGGCACAGGGTTGCTGTTCAAGAAAGATACGGATTTGGCTATTTCAGCTTGCGCAGATGCGGATTATGCAGGATGTCCACGGGATCGTAAGTCTACTTCTGGGTTTGCCATCTTCATAGGAAGCTCCTTAGTCTCCTGGAAAAGCAAGAAGCAGACTGTTGTGGCGAGATCCAGTGCTGAATCCGAGTACAGGGCCATGGCACAGGCAAGCACTGAAATGATGTGGGTTAAAGCAGTCCTAGAAGATCTGAATGTTGAAGTTCCGTTGCCTATGAACCTGCAATGTGACAATCAGGCAGCGTTGTTCATTGCCAACAACCCAGCCTTCCATGAGAGAACAAAACACATAGAGGTGGATTGCCATTACACTAGGGACATGATTCAGAAGGGCTTCATCTCCACGTCTCACGTCAGCTCCGAGGACCAGACAACAGATATATTCACAAAGCCATTGCTCAGAGGACCTTTCCAGAGATGTTCTTCCAAGCTGAGCATGATAGATATCTATGCTCCATCTTGAGGGGGAGTGTAGAGATAGTCGTGTGTCGTTAATGTTATTTATTATTTCTGTTTCTTTATGTACTTCTCATGTAATTTACCCAAGGGTTCTCTCCCTATATAAGAGACCCGAGGGCTCTATGGAATAAACATCGAAGTATTCTAACATTAAGAAATTTGCATTAAAGGCACCACATGCAGTAGAAAACAGTGACCTTACATTCTTATAAATGATTTTTTATACGTAATAGTTTTTAGAAAGGGGTTGTTTTTTATTCTACAAATGAGAATGGTGATTAATGATTAGTCAACTTTACCGAAGGCAATTCTTATTTTAAACATGATCTTTCATCCTTTTAGGCCCAAACACTCATTTGGAAGGATTCTTGTTGAAAAAAGCCATTTTCCATTCTCATGTAGTACATAAGCAGGCAATTGTGCAATCATCATGGTAATATTTATTTACCTCTGATCCAATACTTACCCCTGATTTATTTGATTTGGTTTCCCCTTTGTCGAAAACTTTCCTGGGTTCTTCGAAGTATATGGCTTATTTGGGCCGTAAGGATCCCGTTAAGGGTTAAGGTCTTTCTTTGGTGCTTGAGAAGGAACCGTATTTGCGATAAGGTTCGGAGGGGACACATTCTTGGTGACTTTGATACGCGATGTGATAGATGCGGAACGTCGGATGAGGACGCTGAACATTTATTTTTCAAATGCCCTTCATCGACAGCGGTTTGGACCGAGGTGGCGGTTTCGTAGGTGCGGAGTGAGGGCTTTCCGAAATTCTGGCGATCCATTAGATTGGTTGGCGGCAACTCTAATGTTGACTGTTCGAAGCTTTTCGCTACGCTGTGGGCCATCTGGACGTGGAGAAACGAGGCTATTTTCAACAACCAGTGGTTTCCTGTTGAAAACATCCTAACACATTGTAACGCTCTTCATAATATCTGGTTATCGCGATAATGTACTCTAAATCTTTTTAATGAAATATAGTGCGGTGACCCCCAAAATGGGGACTCACCCGTTTGATTCTAAAAAAAAGGTATATGGCTTATTTTCCATCTTCCAGTAAGTAGGACTTAGATTGATGATTGACATGAATAATCATGTCATTGTTGCTGCTCTTAAAAATATCCTTTCATAATTTGAAAATTGATGATGTCTTATCATGTTAATAAAACACAGATGCTTGTCAAGTCTAGCCAACAAGGAGTGCTTCGATGGCGAGGAGTGTGCAACAGATGCTCGGAGGGGCTTGAATCGAAGGTGGATCATGTGCTTGGAATCGAAGATGCTGCGGTTGCTCGGAGTCAGAGCATGCACGAAGTTGGGCTCCGAGTAGGAGATGCAATTGTTGCTTGGAGGGTGCTAGGAGTCAAAAGTGTTGTTGTTGCGGCAACACTCGAAGGTGAAACTGCTAATCCATGTTCAGATGCACTAGGGTTCACCGCTCAGAGTTGTGGAGATGCTATGGAGGGTCAGGAACCCGGGAAGAGGTAGTGTGATGTAGTCAGAGTGGCTTTACTTCAATCCCCAAACCCCATGTGATCACATACGCGGTTTATGCGGCTTGAATAGGTGTTTGGGATGCATAGTAATGCATGTGGTGTATGTCGTTCGGAGGGTTGACCGTATTCGCATATACGGCCCATGGATCGCATTTGTGAACACTGCCACCTACAACACCATTGACTTCGACTCCAATCCTCATCCACCTCTCTCGCATGCGATCCTCTAAGTGCAATTCTTCCTTTTCAAGCATCATGGTGGTAACAACTCAGATCGTCATCAGCGGAACCCCAAGAGGAGTTGAAGAGGAAGCTGCATTCTGAAGGGTTGTTCTCTCTATTGAAGACACAGAAATGAGGAAGTGTTTGCGCCCTCATAGGCCTTAGAACTTATTTTAAAAAAGGGGTGAGGGTGGGCTGGAAGAATTGGTGTTGGCGGTGGTATGTTCCCTGGAATGCTGGAACCCTACGTTATCATTCTTTTGGGTCCATCTTTTATTTGTTTCAGACCCAACTAAGCCATGAGTAAAAGGGGACACTACTATATAAAAAAGAAAAGTGGCGCAAACCTGGGGTCCACCTAGATCGGGAAAAAGAGAGGAATTATTCCAGGCCTAAGTGGACAATCTGCTACTGTCGTACGAAAACTTTTTTTTTGCCATGAAACAGGAAGGGAGAACAGTTTAAAAAAGATGGCTTAAGACAAAAACAAGGATTTTGATTTCTTTTGTTTCCCCCCTTTTCAGTTCTTCTCCCAACTTGGCCGAACATCTTATTGTCGACAAGTATGGGGGAAAGAGGGAGTATTATGTAGAGTTCTCCAGTTCAGTTTCAAACTCTACCACAGTTCGAGGAACTCCATGTTCGTGTGGTCTAGTTTCTCAGAGTTCTCCGACGAGGAGACTCCATCCAGTTTCAATGACTTTGACAGATGCAGAGCACAAGTTCTCCAACGAGGAGTCTCTTTCTAGTTTCAGTGACTTTAATATGATTCAAAGCACAAGTTCTTTGACGAGAAGACTCTTTCTAGTTTCTGCGACTCTGACAGATACATAGTAGAAATTCTTCGATGAGGATACCCATTCTGGTTCAGGTGATTCTACGCAGTACAGAGCACACTTTCTCCGATGAGGAGACTCATTCCATTTCAGTTGAATCTGTATAGTACATAGCACACATTCTGCGACGAGGAGACTCAATTCAGTTCCAGCTTCTCCGTTCAATTCAGACGGGTCCGCACTAGGTCTGAAATCTCCTTTCTTTGGTCAAAATCAGACCGGAATGGTCCATAACAGACCCTTGGTGGAACCTTTGCACCTGTTGGTGGTGGCCTCAGGTGTTGTGGCATGCCCTAGTGGCCACCATTTGGCAGCCCCCGGAGAGGTAAGATGTCGTTGGAAGGTGCTTAGTCGCGGCCACATTTGGAGAACCACATCGCTCAGAGGATGTGGCGATGGGAGGAGGTCTCCGACAGGTCGCACAATGGCATAGGTGGGCCGTGTAGAGCATGCAGAGGTGTCAACGACATGCGAGGTAGAGCACAGAGTATTACATGTAAGGTTAGGGTACATGGTACGAGAACTTCGGTCAAGGACTGTCGCTCTGATACCATGTGGAGAAAAATAATGAGGTATTTTTGGAGAGCCTTGAGTTCTTTTATATGGAGAGGAGAAATCTTATTGGGCACATTATATAATAGATAAAAAGAATCAAAATACATGAAAAGATAAAAAGATAAACAATATCTCAACAAGAATATACGATACACTATCCTATTGAGATTGGACCGGTCTGTAGAGACTCCCTTGCTCACAACCACATCCAATCACACTGCCTGTGGTTAGATATGGCCAATGTGTGTGTCGGGCTGGGCCATGGGCAATAGCTACCAGGTCTAGGTTCTAAAACCTTTCGTCTAAGTTCTGAGCCGAGCCGACAGACATTGGCAGCTTTGACTTCCCGCACCTGACACAAAGAGCAGGAAAGAGAGAGGAACTTTTATATTGATGGGTCGCCCTCCAAGTCAATAGCTAAAGCCATTCCACCAGCTCTCCTAATTAATGGAGAAAAATCATACCGGACATGCTTAGTAGTCCCATGGTTCTAAGGTTTGAGCATCACATGCATATAAGTTCAGAGAAGGTTCAACAAATGGAAAGTAAACTCTAATATGTTACTCGAGGACTTTACTTAGACTTGGCACTTTCCTTCCTTGCAAAGGATTGCGCCTAAGAAGGTTGACCTCAATGGTGCAATAACTTGATAACCAAGTTTATCCTAATAATCGAGTGAAATGTTGACATTGCTTCGTGTAGAAAGACGTGAAATAAAAAGTTGTATTCATCGTAGCCCTAGAGCTCTCTTATATAGGAGAAAAGATCTAAGGGAAAATTATATAAAGCGGATAGAAGAAATAAGGAAATGTAAAATAAAGATGAAGAGATATAAATATCTCAACACTCCCCCTCAAGCTGGAGCATATATGTCTATCATGTTCAGCTTAGAACAACAGTGAAAAGGATCTCTAGTAAGATCTTTGGTAAACATATATGCAATCTGATCACCTGAAGCAACGTAAGAGGTGGAAATAAGTCCCTTCTGAATTAGATCACGAGTGTACTGGCGATCCACATCTATGTTCTTTGTTCTTTCATCGAAGGCTGGATTATTAGCTATGAATAACGCGACTTGGTTATCACATTTGAGGTGCATAGGAAGAGGCACCCAATAGTTAGATCAGTCAAGACAGACTTGACCCGCATCATTTCCGTGCTCCCTTGGGCCATGGCTCTATACTATGATTCATGGCTAGATCTAGCCACAACTGTTTGTTTCTTATCCTTCCATGAAACTAGCAAGCTACCTACAAACACAATGAAGCTTGGCGTGGACTTCCTATCCTTGGGGCACCCGACATAGTCTGCATCAGCACATCCAGTAACTATGAGAGACGTCTCTTCTGAATGAAAATCATAGCCTCAAATTTCAAGGAATTCCACAAAATTTTTTCGAAATTTCCATTTCTCTAGGTTACCGAATCGAAACGCTACCTTTTTCTTTTTTTCAGGATTTTAACGAAATATCACCGAAATGTCAAGGAAATTTTATCGAAATTGCATGTCGTTTCAATGAAACAACAAAAACAAGGGAATCTACCTTTCGCTTTCGTCGAAATTTACATATATTAATGAATTTTCTCTTATTTATTCGTCGATGTGTTGATTTGTTAGAATGCTTTGTATTGTTTGAAGAAGGTTCTTTAGTTAGTTTCTAAATTTTACATATAAATCTAAACCAAATCAGTTAGCGATGAGATTTAAGAGTTAAATTCAAGTTTTAACTGAAGAGGTTTATCTTTTTTGTTTTTTATTTGGTATGCATGTTCTGATTAGTACTTATTATATGTGTCACATCTTTCTTATTGACGAGGTGATTATCATGGCTTTTGCTTCCAGTTTAGTATTCAATTCTGACTCCGGGCAACACTTTGCTCTACAAATGATCATATGATGTTTATGACGATAATATTACTTCAAAACTTATATTTACAATTCTATTTTACAAATAAGTGTGTATTTATATTACAAGGAGTACGTACGGCTATGTGAGGGCAAGGTTGTTAGCAACCTTTCAAGTCTTGTGACTGTAAGTATTTGCCTTCTATCATGTTGGATATAGATTGTGCTTGTGAATGCTAAGTAGTTTCTTAGTGTTAGTTGATTTGTTTGTGTCTTGTATAGCATATATTTTCTGATCGCAAGCTATACAATGCATCTATTAGACATACATGTTAGAAAGAATTATGTTTGTGCTTGTGTATGTCTTATTTTTTTTCTAAAATTAAATATTTTTCTAAGTTGAAAGTATTTTAGTTATATACAAGTTCTAAGCTATTATTTCGATCTTCTATTTCTTACATAATATATCATTTTGCTAGTAATCTTTGTTGACCTATTTTTTCTCTGTTATTATTTCATGTATCACCATTCTCTTCATATTCAAGAGGTGAAACTAATGGCTTCTAATTTCGGTTCTAAAATCGATTTTGATTCTGAGAAGTATACTACTTTTTGACTATTGGAGCGGTTGGATGAAAATTTAATGTAATATATCATGTTAGCTTTTAACTATTAGCAAAATAATATGTTTTTTGTCTTATTTATTAGGCTAAAGAATGTTTAAAATCTTAATTTTAGAAAATTCAAGTAATTTCCCTAATTTCTAGCTATTTCATCGAAATTCCATTGAATTTCTCTTTCTCGGCTTACCGAAACGAAGCTGAAATTCGACATTTAAGGCCCTGACAAAAATCAAGCACCTCAGATACCCCATGATCATGTTAACCGCATCCACATGAACCTGCCTGGGTTGATCCATAATCTGGCTGACTCTACTTACAACAAATGATATATCAGGCATGAGGATGGTGGCATACAACAACTTCCCTACTAGCTCTCTATATCGTCTCTTATCCACCTCCTCAGAGTCCTCATCATAAAGCTTAGCATTAAGATCCATTAGAGTAGTAGTAGGTCTATATCCTATCATGCACGTCTCACATTGATGGTCAGTGACATATTTCCTTTGTGTCATTACTATACCACGTTGATTTCTTGCAAATTCTAGACCAAGAAAGTGGCGAAGATTGCCGTGATCCTTGGTCACAAACTATTGTCCAAGGAAATCCTTAGCTGCCTGAATGCTTGTTCATCACTGCATGCAATAATAATGTCATCTACATAGATCGGAATGGCAACAATACCTCTTTGGGTTCTCTTAATAAAAAGATAGTGATCTGCAGTAGATCTGACAAACTTTTGTTGTTCAATCAACCTTGAGAGTTTCTGAAACCAAGTCCTTGGACTCTACTTAAGGCCACATATGGCCTTGTGAAGTCTGCACACCATATGGGACTCCCCTTCAACAGCAAACCCTGGTGGTTTTTGCATGTAGACTTCTTCCTGCAAGTCACCATACAAGAATGCTTTCTTGACATCTAATTGGAATAGATGCCGATCATGTACAACAGCGACAACAATGAGAAACCTCAACATAGAATGACGAGCAACTGGAAAAAATGTATCCTGATAATCCACCCCATAAGTTTGGGTGAATCCGCGAGCAACTAGTCTGGCCTTGTACCTGTCCACAGTGCATCCGTGCGGTGTTTCACCGTAAATACCTATTTGTTGCCAATAACAAATGCACCACGGGGAGATTGTATAATACTTCAAGTGCTACGAGACCGTAACACTGCCATCTCCTCCTCAATAGCTAGACACCACTAACTTCTATGCAATGCGTCCTGATATGACTGTGGTATCTCGACGGCTGACAGACCCACAACAAACCTCTGAAACTCCTCTAAGAGATGTGCAAGAGAAACATGGGAGGCAAGAGGATACATATTGCATGTACGCCTCTTCTTCCGTATGGTAATAGGCACATCAATGTCCCCAACTTCTATAGTGGCTGAAACTGGAACATTTAGGGCCTCCTGCACATTATGCTTAAACCAAATGACCAGTGCCATCAGTAGAAATCAAATGCTCAGAACACACCTGGGACGTGCTGGATGATGGAGGAGGCACATGAGCACGAGGCCTCCACTGGTAAACCTACAAAAAGCAACTAGGTGAGTCAGGTGGTGGTGGTGTCGAAGGTTGTGAGGAAGTGGAGCGTGGAGTAGACGAAATCAGAGGTAGATGCATGTATAACTCTTCTTCATTCTCCGAAGGAATCTGCTTGTCACTTGTAGTGCTTGTCACTTGTAGGGGAGAGATACATAATGGACTCAAAGAAGGTGATTGCCACACTAACATAATAATTTTGTCGAACATGGTCAAAGCAACGATATCCTTTTTGAGTCCTTGAATAGCCTACAAAAATGCACTTGACAGCTCTAGGATAGAGCTTGTCATGACCTGGAGACGTCTGATGAACAAAAGCAACGAATCCAAAAACAAGAGGAGTAAGAGAGAAAAGATCCTTCTCAAGAAACACAATCGAGAATAGGATCTTCACCACCAAAATCGATGAGGGCATACGATTCACTAGGTAGCATGCAATTAGACTCGCATCACCTCAGTATGAATGAAGAGCACGACTCTGGATCAAGAAAGTCATGGTAACATCCAAAAGGTGGTGGTGTTTTCGTTTAGCCACCCCATTTTGTTGAGAAGTGTAAGTACAAGAAGTCTGATGAACAATAATAAGAGTTGAATATTGCAAAATTTTAATTCATTATTGGAACGAATATACTTGACATTTGCAGAGAGAACGATCCTTATTTCATTAATAAAAGACTGAATAACGTGATCGGCACCACACTTGTTTTTAAGAAGAAAGACCTAAGACAATCTTAAAAAATCATACACAACAACATGATAAAACCTATGCCCATGATGGTATGAGACACGACTTGGACCCTAAATATCAAGATGAATTAACTCAAAAATACTATGACTCTTCGACCCTGACAACTTTGTAAGGTAGTCTGATGATGATTCTCAAGTTGGCATGCCTCGCACTGAAAGGTAGAGCGAGGAGAAATATGTGAAGTACATGATACAACTTCTACAGAGGAAGATGACCAAATCAAAGATGTCGCACGTAGGAAGAAGCAGATCCAGTGTGAAAAGTTGAAGCACCAACATATGGAGATTTTACTAGCTTATAGAGACCTTGCTCACAGCTGGATCCAATCACCATGCCCGTAAGAATGTCTTGAAACACAAGAGCAGGCACGTCAAATATGGCACGGTAATGTAAAGCCTTGGTGATTTGACTAATGCACAGTAAATTCATAGAAAATTCGAGCATAAAGAATATTCTGAAGTTACATTGCAGAGGTTAACTGCACCTCTCCCTGACCAGAGATGGGAGAATGTGTCTCATCTGCTATTATTATCGATTTCCTTGACTGAGTCGGATTGTACGTACTAAATTGTCCTTTGTCACCGCAAAAATGATGGGATGCTCCTGAATCCATAATCCATTTTGATAAATCTGCCATGTAACAGTTAGTAAGAGTATATATTGTACCTGATGTGGATGCCGATGTTGACGCAGCTACCTCTGAGGATCCTAAAGGAGAGCTGGTCGACCCAAGAGCTGGCATAATCTCTCTAAGTTGCGCTACAGGCTCATCGAGTATCTGATCAGATGCAGGTGTTGGATTACCAAACTACTGAGTCTGCTCTGCAACTCGTGCTGAAGCAGGAAACCCATGCTTAGAGTAGCATGTTTCCTTAGGCCCCGTTCGGCTGGTAGTTTACCTGCGGGTTAGGGGGGTTTACCCTCCTTAACCCTCATCCCCCTCTATCCCTGTGGGCCCCACTTTATTCCTTTTTTAAAAAATTAAATAAATAAATTTTACATCATCAATCCTATCAAAAAATAATATATTATACCATCATATCATAAAAAATTATAAACTACTCCATTTCTACTCACTTTTCCAAACTTCAATACAATCACATCACAATAACTACTCACTTTTTCAAACTCCAATACAATCATATCACCCCAAACCCACTTCTAACCCACCCCCAGTTTAACCCTCTATCCAAACACCAAAACACAAAAACGGGTTACCCTCTACCAGTTTAACCCGCCTTAACCCGGCAACCAAACACACCCTTAGAGTGGTCTGGCCTATGGCAGTAGGTGTACTGCTGACGGGGTCGAATACCCCTTCCGTTGCCACAGTTACCACGACCATGGTATTACATAACGCTCCCTCTACCACGAGATGCAACCATATCTAATGAGGTCTGAGGCTGCTGAGTACCATCAGGAGATATAGAGTATATACCTCCTCCATTGGAGGTATGGTGGTATCAGTAAGAATCTGTGCTTGAGCATCGCCATACTCAGGATCAAGAGTGGCTAGAAAAACTCTGGTCATCACCGACCTTGAGCTGCTCTGGTGTGGCTATCAAGAGAATGAAACCATGAAGCTTCTCAAACATACCCGTTAGAGAAGTGTAAAGGGTATGGAGAGGACGACCATTCTGCTTTGATGTGAAGATATTGTGCTGAAGTTGCAATATCTTCGATTCGTTTTTCGCCGGAGGATACCCCAATAGCCTTTGCAGTAGCCTAACTCAGAATATCATTGGCTATCTCCATTGACATGATCCCAGATTGCCACACAAGCTCATATGCGTTGTCTGCCTCCCATGAGGCATTAACCTCAGTATTGTCACTTGGCTCCTCCTTCGTGAGGATGCGCTTCTTGCATTTACACTGCATTAGGCTCATTAACTGCATGGCTCATAGTCCGTAATTGGTTCCATCCATCTTGACGATGGGTGCTAGACCTTTGAAAGCACCCAATGATGAAACATATGCTTTGTTGTCTGACTTGATGACAACAATCTCCCAGCCTGGGGTTGCAAATCGAAATACTTGCGTCTACACTGACATACGAAAAGATGGCTGACATGATGACAACAATATACAAACCTGGGACTCATACCATGTTACGTCTGGGGATTCGGGTTACCCTTTTACACAACATTCACATTATTATATTCACTATCGATCTTATAAAGTCATCTGAAAGTGAGGGACAATTTTTCACGATTTGAAATGACATTCACAAGCCACAGAAACAACAAGTGTCACCAATTCACATTTGCTATAATTTTCGTATACAGTTACATGTAACAAAAGACACTAGCATTATGTACATGTATCCCAAAATATAGAAGAGAAAGAAAAGCATTTACATTATCTTGTACAAAAGCTATACCATGTGTATCGTAACAGAAGCTGTGGAAGATCAGCGTACTATTATCAATCTATTGCGATGCATGCGCCTTGCTTGCCATTCATGATCGAAACAAGAGAAATATCAACAAATGTTGGTACAAACAAAATTTATTAATAATAAAACATGTATTTCTGTGGTTTCAAAAAGAAGCAAATAGATAGGGTTTGACATTTAAAATTTACTAAGGCACTTGCGTGGAAAATGGTTTTCATGTTGCTTTGTATGTGTATCACCCATCATTCCATAACTTTCCATATATAACATTTTCATATATTAATTAATGATCCATATGTAGGTTATTATATTTTTATCACTTATAGATCACGTTGATGGTACTTGGTATTGGAATGATGAGTTTCTGATCTGATCTTTATTTCTGTCTAATTTCTCAAGCCTAGTGGATAGTTTGCGCCCTTGATTTGAGTATGACCTCACAGTGCTCACACTATGACTCCAAGGCATGAAGAATGCCTTAGGGTTGGGTGCATCCGTAGGCATGCAATGGAGTATAATGCATCCTAACTAAATTCCCAACACGCCCACTAGCTTCTCCTATCATTCATAGTAGTAGTTCTAAATTATGATTAATTATCGATGACTGATGATTTTTATCTCATAATCCTTTCGTCTCCAGGACCTATAGGCTGAATAGTAAACAATCTGAAGAACATCACCGAACTCAACTAGGTAACCCAGTTGTAATTGTTAGACGAAAGGGAGTCTTCGTTATGCATTCATAGAGAAACCCTAGGCTCTCTTATATAGGGAGAGGCCTGAGGGGTAAATTACATGGACGTCTAAATAAACGAGAGAAATAGCAACAAGATACGGAAATAATTATCAATACTAAAAACTATCTCTACACTCCCCCTCAAGGTGGAGCATAGATGTCGATCATGCTCAGCTTGGATGAACATCTCTGAAAAGGTCCTCTGAGCAATGGCTTGGTGAATACATCAGCAGTTTGGTCTCCTGAGCTAACATGGGTCGTGGATATCAATCCTCTCTGGATCAGGTCCCTGGTGTAATGGCAGTCAACTTCAATATGCTTGGTTCTCTCATGAAAAGCTGGATTGTTGGCAATGAACAATGCTGCCTGATTGTCACACTGAAGCTTCATAGGTAGAGGTACATCTACATGTAAATCTTCTAATACGGAGCGAACCCACATCATTTCCGTGCTGGCTTGGGCCATTGCCCTGTATTCGGATTCCGCACTGGATCTTGCCACCGCCGTTTGTTTCTTGCTTTTCCAAGACACCAGAGAGCCTCCAACAAAAACTGCAAATCCTGAGGTTGATTTTCTATCCTTAGGGCATCCTGCATAATATGCGTCTGCACACGCTGAGATGGATAAGTCTGCACCTTTTCTGAATAGTAGTCCTAGCCCTGGAGAAGACTTCAGATACCTCAGTATCATGTGTATAGCATCCATGTGAACCTGTCTTGGCTGCTCTATAAACTGACTCACCCGGCTAACTGCGAATGCAATATCTGGACGGGTTATAGTAATGTAGAGGAGTTTTCCCACCATCTCTCTATATCTCCTCTTATCCACTTCATCAGTATCATCATCATATAACTTCATGCTGGGGTCCATGGGGATGCTTGATGGTTTGCACCCATCCATGCCAGTCTCAACCAGGAAGTTTGTAATGTACTTCCGTTGTGTCATCACCAAACCATGTGCATTCCTAGCAAATTCCAACCCCAGAAAATATCTTAGGGTTCCAAGATCCTTTGTAACAAACTGACGACCTAGGAATGCCTTCGCCCTTGCTATGCCCTGAGCATCATCTCCTGTAACAAGAATATCATCCACACAGACCATTATGACAACCGTACCTGCCGAGGACTTCTGGACAAACAACGAGTGATCTGCATTGGACCTCCTGAATCCCTGTTGCTCAATTAGATTGGACAGCTTCTGGAACCATGCTCGTGGACTCTGTTTGAGGCCATATATCGCCTTGTGAAGTCTACAGACCATATGCGTCTCCCCCTCAGCAGTAAACCTGGGTGGCTGCTGCATGTAGACTTCCTCCTGCAAGTCCCCGTATAGAAAAGCATTCTTGACATCTAGCTGAGAAATGCTCCAATCACGAACCACTGCAACAGATAGAAGAATACGGAGAGTCGAGTGTCTCGCCACTGGAGAGAATGTATCCATGTAGTCCACGGCATATGTTTGTGTAAATCCACGGGAGACCAAGCGTGCTTTGTACCTGTCCAACGTGCCATCTGCATGATATTTGACTGTGAAGACCCATTTGCAGCTCACAACGGATGCATCAGGAGGTGCAGGGACCAACGACCATGTGCCACGGGACTGCAAGACCCCCATTTCTTCTTCCATAGCTAATCTACATCACTCACTCTTCAAGGCTTCCTGGTATGTCCGTGGTATGGCCACGGAAGACAATGCTGTGGCAAACTTCTGGAAATCACCTGTGAGTCGGTGGAAGGAAACCTGTGAAGCAAATGGATAGGAAGCACATTGCCGTCTCTGTTTCCGAATAGCAATCGGAACATCAAGATCATCATCTGGGTCCACCTGTAATGAGTCATCCTGCATATGTTCCGAACCTGCCCGTCAGTAGTAACATCATCTGAACATACCTGAGGCGTAGTGATTGGCTGATCTGTCGTCTGAGCAGGACCTGGGCGACGCGTATAATGGTTAGGAAACGATGATATGATTTGCTGTGGAATGGGTGGAGGTGGGGGTGGTGGTAGCGGTGGTGCTGGCATAGGAACTGACACAGGAGGCGACTCAGGTGAACTCGAAGTAGGTGGTGGTGGAACATAAATATCATCAGTGGTGGTGGATGGTACCATTCTGTCCCCAGCTGGCGAGAAATACATAACTGACTCGAAGAAGGTGACATCCGCACTAACAAAGTACCTGTTGGTTGTAGGATCATAACACCGGTATCCCTTCTGGTTTCTGGAATAACCAACAAAGACGCACTTGAAGACGCACTTGACTGCTCTTGGAGAGAGTTTGTCAAGTCCAGGAGATAGACGATGGACAAACGCCACAGCGCCAAAGACACGTGGCGGCAGAGAGAAGAGCTCCTTGTCAGGAAAAACAAGAGAGATAGGTATCTTTTCTCCTAGGACAGAGGACGACATTCTGTTGACTTGATAGCATGCAGTAAGGACAGCATCCCCCCAGAAAGAAATAGGAGCACAACTTTGGATCAACAGGGTACGAGTAATGTCCAAGAGGTGGCGATGCTTTCTTTCCGCCACACCATTTTGTTGGGATGTATATGCGCAGGTGGTCTGGTGGATAATACCTTTTGATGAAAGAAATAGAGAAAGAGAGCGTGTACAGAATTCCAAGGCATTGTCAGTTCGAACATATTTGACTGAGGAAGAGAAAACATTTTGCACTTCATTAATCAAATTTTTGATAACATCTCCTGCTTCAGATTTATTCTTCAAAAGAAATACCCAAGAGACACGAGAAAAATCATCGACTACCACTAGATAAAACCTGTGTCCCTGGTGATCGGGAACACGACTTGGACCCCATATATCTATATGTAACAACTCAAAAGGGGAGCTACTGCTCCGACTCTGACGACCTGGGAAGCTCGACCTATGATGCTTTCCCAACTGACACGTTTCACAGCGAAACGATGAACTTGGAGAGATCTGGGGCAGAAGATGGCGCATTTTCTGGATCGGAAGGTGACCAAATCGAAGATGCCAAATGTAAGGAGAGACTGGTCCAGCGGAGTGAGAAGAGACGCCAACATAGGATTCCCGAACCAGCCGATATAAACCATTCTGCTCAGAGCCACTACCAATCACCTTGCCCGTGAGTATGTCCTGAAAAATGAGAGAAGACGGGTCAAAAATAGCACGACAATTCAAATCCTTTGTAATCTGACTAATAGACAGCAAATTCAGTGAGAACTCAGGGGCATGTAAAACATTCTGTAGCTGCATAGTGGGGGATAAGAAAACCTCCCCCTGTCCAACAAGGGGTGAGTGGGTACCATCTGCTATCTGTACTGAGCGGCCGGGTGGGATATCCCTGTAGGCCTGTAATCGTCCCCTATCTCGACAAAGATGATGTGTAGCTCCGGAATCTATAACCCAGTCAGATATATCATGAGAATGTATGTGTGCTGATGAGCTACCTGAGCTACTGGCTGTAGCGGATGAACTGGCAGAGGCTGTGGCAGCAATGTCTGAAGAGCCACCAGAAGAATCACCAGAAGAATGTGGCATAATATCGCGGAGACGGGCCACAAGTTCGTCAAATCTATGATCAACAGTAGACGGTAATGGAGACTGTGAATGCTCTGCAACCCGTACCGATGCGGGGAACCCATGCTTTGAATAGCATGTCTCCTCCAAGTGTCTAGTTCTGTGACAATACGAGCATATCTGACTGACGCGACCTCTTCCTTGAGGACCACGTCCACGACCACGTCCAGACGGCGGTCCACCTCTCCCACGCGAGGCTGCCATCGCAGATGGGGGTGGAGTAGAGGAGCTGGAGGAAACTGGAATGCGACTGAGCCTTCTGTAGACATCCTCTACTAGAGGAATAACTGCATCTGCTAGAATCTGTGACCTCGTAGCATCATACTCGGGATCGAGAGCCGCAAGTAGAACGCCCACCATGGTGGCGTTCCGAAACGTCTTCTGCTGCTCCGGAGTAGCAGTCAGAGGAATGGTACTGTATAGCTTCTCGAACATCCCTCTCAGGGATGTGTATAGAGAATGGAGAGGTCTGCCGGCCTGCTTCATCGTAAAAATGTCATGTTGAAGCTGCAACATTTTTGTCTCGTTTCGCACCTGCGAATACGTAGCAGCAAGAATGTCCCACATCGCCTTTGCAGTGGGCTGATGGAGAACATCGTTAGCAATCTCCATCGTCAACGTACCATACAACCAGACTTTCGCGTACGCGTCATCAGCCTCCCATGAGGCATAGATCCCTGTCTTCTCCGCAGGCTCATCTTCGGTAAGAATATGTTTCTTACCATTTGATTTCATGAGGCTCATGAACTGCATAGCCCATAGCTCATAGTTAGACCCGTCCATCTTCACTATTGGCGCATGACCTTTGAACGCGCCGGTGGAAGGCAAATCGACTTTCGATTCTGACATACTGCTGCTCGAAGAAGACGAAGGAAAATTAGACACTGTGCTGAATGTCTACACCAACTGCATCGGAGTTGAGTGCGTGTGTAGACTTTTACGCACTCAAATCCATAAAGCTGAGGAAGAGGGGTCTAGGGCATGCCGCCAAGGAAGCAAACAACCCTTGAAAGGCCTCGAGAGCGACGCCTAAGTACTGCTGGAGGCCACCGGAACCCCTACTGCGGCAGATGGGGGTCCCGCTGTTGCTGTGGGGGCGGCAGGGGGTTCCGCTGGTGCTGTGGGGGCGGCAGGGGGTGCCGCTGGGGCTGTGGGGGCGGCAGGCGGTTGCCGCGAGGGGTGCTGGCTACCGCTGGGGCGGCAGGCAGCGGCTGGCGGGGGTGCTAGGGCAGCAGGCGGTGCCGCTGGGGCGGCTGGCAGCGGCTGGCGGGGCCGATAGGGCGGCTGGTGGGGCCGCTAGGGCGGCAGGCGTGGCCGATAGCGGCTGGTTGCCGCTGGGAGGGAGGAGAGAAGGCAGGTGCGGCAGATGGAAGAGAGGAGAGAGGAGGGGGCGGCGGGTGGGGTAGGGAGAAGAGCCCTAGGGTGGCTCTGATACCATGTTAGACGAAAGGGAGTCTTCGTTATGCATTCATAGAGAAACCCTAGGCTCTCTTATATAGGGAGAGGCCTGAGGGGTAAATTACATGGACGTCTAAATAAATGAGAGAAATAGCAACAAGATACGGAAACAATTATCAATACTAAAAACTATCTCTACAGTAATCATACTCAACTGTAACCAACTCAACTTGTAGGCTGTAGCCAAACTCAACTGTAACCAATCTCAACTCCAGCTGACCATGATCTTTTCTTTGTCAAGACCTATTGGTAGAACAATAACAAAAACTCAAGCGGTGAGGAAGCCTCCTAAGAGACTCTTTTGTCTCTCCCTCCCAGTGGAAGTGCGGTCCAGGAGGGGACTAGGTACACTTCCAAACTACGCCCCTGAGACGGGTGGGAGAGATTTTCCAGACTAAGTCACTCCATAGAATCGGCCCGACCGGTATGGGTAAAAAGAGCGCTAAGGCCAAAACCAAGGGTCCTCCAGCATAGACACCCTACTGAAATAGGATCAACAGAACTAGTCAAAATCTGGATCCCAACGAAGCGTAAAAACACTGCGAGCTCACATGAAAATCGTAAAAAGGACTGTGATCCTAGACTCGTTCTCTAGGCGGCCGCTGCCCTAACTGGGCTTACTATCTCCCATCCAAATGCGGGCCACCGTGCCCTCGCACGATCAGGTGTAAGGGTCTTTATGACCGGCACTATTATATCTGTCATCATTGATTCACCATTAATTTCACTTATTTGTCTATTCAATCCTTTCTCAATCTCCTCTATAGTTGACTTAAATATCTAGGTATTTATCACAACTTATCTTTAGTGATATATATATATATATATAGAGAGAGAAGATTATACTCAAGGATCAATTGGTTGAGGATTATTATTCATAATGATCTTAGGAATCATTTATTGACTTCATAAGAGAAGAGTATTAATATTCTAATATTGGTATTTCAAATCTCTTCAATAAGGTCATAAGATTAGAAGTTGTTCATTGGATCTGAATCTAAGTTCAGATCATGAAAGTTAAAGCTACTCATTAGATTTGGATCTTATTTTGAAAATCTGTTGCCATCAGAGTCCAATTACCACAGTTATGAGATAGGAGGTTTGAAATTTCTAATTTGCGATGTCTTTATTGGATCATGTGATTTTGAGTGATCACTGACATATATTTATTACCTTGGCATTTTTAAGGGATAATGAGCCTAAAAATGCCTTTTTCTCTGCTTTAAAGGAAACACGGAACAGATACACACACATATATATATATATATATATATATAAATTCTGTCTTCAATTTGACAGTTATATAGGTCTGGTTTGTTTTAGAAAAAAAATTAAGAATAGGAGTTTCTATTACCAATGTACAGATATACAATACATAACTATGTATTGTCCCTTATGGAGACCATGTTGCTACAGAGAGTTTATTTTTATATATATATAGTACTTCAACGATTGCCTGCTAATGAGAGAAATAAGATCAAGGTGTTGTTTGTGGAGTATAGAGTTATCTATTTGTAAGTTGAGTCATTTGAAAGGTACTAGATCCCATGTAGTCATCCACTTGTAAACAGAAATCAAATTCAGATCTTTGAAATAAATGTATTGGCTTCATTTTCTTTTATACTTCACATTTTCATGCACGTTTTTCTCCGTTTGTTTAATAAATGAATAGTACCGAATCTTAAATTTAAAACAAAATTTAAGAACATGAACTCAATTTCTTTTATATTAAAAGATTAATAAGTGAACAGATCAATTTATTATTTAAGAGTAGTACATGAATTCAATTTAAAACTAAATATATAACTTCCGAATTTGAGTTCTTCAATGATATAGAATTTAGTTCATTTAATTAGTAAGCATTTAGAACCAAATAATCTCGTATTTTTCATTTTATCTCAGTGAGAAATATTTGATCTTAAATTTCATAATCCAATAATTTTTTTAATAGCATTAATCTTGTACACAAACCCACAGATATTCTCCATTCAGTGGAAAACTCAGCAGCATAAAATGGGTCATTTGAACCCCATGGTTTTCAGCCAAATAATTAATCAAATAGTAGCAAAGAATGCATATAAATACCCAAAATTTTTATCCTTAAACATGAGATCCATAGATATTTATTGATCTTTAATTTGTGAAAACCGTTGGAAGAATAAGAGTTGTTTATTCCAGAGAGCCCTAGGGTCTCTTATATAGAGAAAACCCATGGGTAAATTACATAAGACGGAACATAGAAGAATAAAAAGAACAAACAGTACACAGACTACATAATTCTTTCGACACTCCCCCTCAAGATGGAGCATAGATATTGATCATGCTCAGCTTGGAAGAACACTTCTGGAATGGTCCTCTGAGCAACGATTTGGTGAAGATGTTGGTAGTCTGCTCCTCAGAACTAACATGTGAAGTAGAAATCAGTCCCTTCTGGATCATGTCTCTGGTGTAGTGACAGTCTACTTCAATGTGCTTGGTTCTCTCGTGAGAGGCAGGATTATCGGCAATGAACAATGCGGCTTGATTATCACACTGTAGCTGCATGGGCAGAGGTGCATCTACATGCAAGTCTACTAATACAGCTTGGACCCACATCATTTTTGTACTAGCTTGTGCCATAGCCCATATTCAGATTCTGCACTGGATCTAGCTATAACCGTTTGTTTCTTTCTTTTCCAAGAAACTAGAGCTACCTACAATCACAACAAATCATGAGGTAGACTTTCGATCCTTAGGGCATCCTGCATAGTCAGCATCCACACATGCAGAAAGAGATAAATTTGTTTCCTTTCTGAACAACAATCCTGTGCCTGGAGACGATTTAAGGTATCTGAGTATCATATATATAGCATCCATATATACCTGTCTCGGCTGTTCCATGAACTGGCTTACCCGGCTAACTGCAAAGGCAATATCAGGTCGGGTTATGGTTATGTAAAGAAGCTTCCCCACCATTTCTCTATACCTTCTCTTGTCAACTTCTTATGTATCATTATCATACAATTTCATGCTAGGGTCCATAGGAGTAGTAGACGGTCTGCATCCATCCATGCCCGTCTCAACAAGCATATTTGTAATATATTTCCTCTAGGTCATTACTAGACCTTGTGCATTCCTGGCGAACTCCAGCCCCAGAAAGTATCGTAGTGTACCAAGGTCCTTTGTAACAAATTGGCGGCCCAACATTGCTTTGATCATCTCTATCCCTTGAGCATCATCTCCTGTAACCAAAATGTCATCAACATACATGGAAGGCCGTATCCCGATATATCGGCGATATATCGGTATCGACAGGTCACCGATATATCGTCGATATGTCCGATATCGAGTATCGACAGGCAAAAAAGGCGAGCTGAATCCCAATATCGGCGATATGGCGTCGATATATCGCCGATATATCGGTATCGACATGGTACCGATATCGATACCGATATCGATATGCCCTTCCATGACATACGCCATGATGACAACTGTACCTCGAGTAGTCCTCTAGATGAACAATATATGATCTGCATTGGATCTCTTGAATCCATATTCTTCAATCAGTTGGGACAGCTTCTGAAACCATGCCCTTGGGCTCTGTTTAAGGCCATATATTGCCTTATGAAGTCTGCAGACCATATGAGTCTCCCCCTCAGCAGCAAACCCCGGAGGCTGCTGCATGTAGACTTCTTCCTGCAGATCTCCATACAAGAATGCTTTTTTAACGTCTAATTGGAACAAGGGTCAATTACGTACCACAGCTACAGACAAGAATAAGAAGAGTAGAGTGTCGGACGACTGGAGAGAAGGTATCCATATAGTCCACTCCATAAGTTTGAGTGAAACTTTGTACCACTAGCCGTGCCTTGTACCGATCAAGGCTACCATCTGCATGATACTTGACAGTGAATACCCATTTGCAGCTAACAACAAAAGCTCCTGCAGGAGCGGGAACCAAGCTCCATGTACCCCGCGACTGTAGGGCAACCATCTCCTCCTCCATTGCAGTCCGCCAGCAATCACATCCTGTTTTAGGTGTGTAAATTTTGTACTTGTACATTTGTAAAACTTCTTTTCGCAGTTTGGAATAAATTGGGGTGAACATCAACGAATGTGTCCCCCTTTGTTGAGCTTAAAAAAAAGATTTCAATGCATCCTGATAGTTCTTTGGGATCTCCAATGAAGATAAAGCCACTGCAAATTTCTGAAAGTCCCCTGTGAGGCGATGAAAGGAGACCTGTGAGGCAAGAGGATACGAAGCACAGCTGCGTTTTTGCTTTCTCATCGCAATAGGAACATCCAGATCATCAACCACTGAACTCATTGGAGCATATTCGCCCTGCAATGATGCACTTTGCATAGGCACACTATTCGACCCATCATTAGTAGTAACATCGGAACATACCTGGGGTGTGCTGGATGATTAACGTAGAGCATGAACATGACCAGATCGACGGGTATAAAATTTTGATAGTGGTGAGACAAGCGGTTTTGGTGAAGGTGGTGGTGGTGGAGGAGGTAACGCAATGTTACGAACTGGATTGGACAATGGAGGACTCACGGTAGGAGGAGGGACATAGACTTCATCAATAGATGTATTAGGGTGCGTTTGGTTAGCGGGTTAAACTGGTAGAGGGTAACCCGTTTTTGGGTTTTGGTGTTTGAATGGAGGGTTAAACTGTGGGTGGGTTAGAAGTGGGTTTATTGTGATATGATTGTATTGAAGTTTGAAAAAGTGTAGTTATTGTGATGTGATTGTATTGAAGTTTGGAAAAGTGAGTAGAAATGGAGTAGTTTATAATTTTTATATGATATGATGGTATAATATATTATTTTTTGATAGGATTGATGATGTAAAATAGATTTATTTAATTTTTTAAAAAAGATAAAAGGTGGGGCCCAACTAGGAGTGAGAAGTGGGGTGAGTTTTCCCCTCAATCCGAACGACCCCTTAGAGACCAATCTGTCACCTGCAGGTGAAAAATACATAACAGACTCGAAGAAAGTGACATCAACACTGACAAAGTATTTCCTGTTAACCGGATCATAGCAATGATATCCCTTATACGTCCGAGAATAGCTCACAAAGACACATTTGACAGCTCTAGGTAAGAGCTTGTCACGACTTGGGGATAGCTGATGAACAAATGCAACAACGCCAAAAACACGAGGGGTGAGTGAGAATAATTCCTTATTTGGAAAAACAACAGACAGAGGAATTTTCTCTCCAAGAATCATGGATGACATACGATTTACCAAGTAGCAGGCTGTAAGAACGGCATCTCCCCAAAAAGAGGTAGGAGGACAACTCTGGATAAGTAGAGTTCGAGTAATGTCAAGAAGGTGACGTTGCTTTCTCTCAGCAATTCCATTCTGTTGGGAGGTGTAGGCACATGTAGTTTGGTGTATAATGCCTTTTGACCAAAGATATTGTGAGAAAGACCGAGTACAAAATTCCAACGCGTTATCAGTACGAACATATTTCACATTGGATGAAAAAACATTGTTCACTTCATTGATAAGATTTTTAATAACATCACCAGCTTCAGATTTATTCTTTAACATGAAAACCCATGACAAACGAGAGAAATCATCAACCACGACAAGATAAAACCTGTGCCCCTGGTGATCAGGGACACGACTAGGATCCCAAATATCAATATAGAGTAACTCAAAAGGGGACCACTGCTCCGACTCTGACGACGCGGGAAGCTAGCTCTATGATGCTTCCCTAACTGACAAGCTTCACACCGGAAGGACGTACTTAGAGATATCTGAGGCAAAAGGTGACGCATTTTCTGTAGAGGGAGGTGACCAAAGCGTAGATGCCATGTATATGGAGAGACAGATACAACAACATGAGAACAGACTTCAGCATATGAACTCCTGTTCAGACGATAAAGACCATCCTGCTCAGTTACACAACCAATCACCCTGCCCGTTAGAATGTCCTGAAATATAAGAGAAGATGGGTCAAATATAGCGCGACAATGCAAATCTTTTGTAATCTGACTAATAGAGAGTAAATTCATCGAAAATTCAGGGGCATGTAAGACATTCTTGAGACGCATGGAAGGGGATAACAAGATCTCCCCCTGTCCAATAATGGGGGAATGAGTCCCATTGACAATGATCACCGACCTCCCTGGAGGAATCTCTCTGTATGAGATAAGTCTATCTCTGTCTCGACATAGATGGTGCGTGGCACCAGAGTCCATGATCCAATCAGAGATGTCTGAACAAGAACATGTGGTAAAGGCACATGCACTACCTGAGGTACTAGCCGTGGCAGAAGTACTGACAGAAGCAGACACAACTATATCGGAAGGGCCTCCTAAAGAATCTGTAGAAGCAGGTGGCATAGTATCCCGTAACCGAGCGACAAGTTCTTCAAACCTCTGATCCGAAGTAGAAGATGATGGAGATGCAACATGTTCTGCCACCTGGGCTGATGCTGGAAAGCCATGCTTCGAATAACATGTATCCTCCGAGTGACCTGGATAGTGACAGAAACTGCAAGGTGGACGGGACCGACCACCACGGCCTCCAATTCCTCGACCACGACCACGAAATGAAGAAGAGGAACCACCTCTCTCTGGAAGCAGCCATCGCAGAGGGTGGTGGTGTAGATGTACTGGATGGAACAGAGATGCGTCTAAGCCTCCGGTAGACCTCCTCCATTGGAGGAATGGTAGCATCTGCGAGTATCTGTGATCTGGCCGCATCATATTCAGGATCAAGAGCCGTATGAAGGACTCCTACCATGGTAGCATTACGAAATGTATTCTGTTGCTCTGGTGTAGCCGTCCGAGGGTAGTGCTGTAGAGTTTCTCAAACATCCCCCTAAGGGATGTATACAAGGAATGAAGCGGCCGCCCATTCTGCTTCATGGTGAATATGTCGTGCTGCAGTTGAAGCATCTTGGTTTCATTCCGGAACTGGGAATATGTCGCCGCAAGAATATCCCACATCGCTTTAGCGGTGGGTTGATGGAGGACATCATTGGCAATCTCCATCGACAACGTGCCTGACAGCCAAGACTTGGGCATATGATTCATCAGCCTCCCAAGAGGCATATATCCCTGTCTTCTCTGCTGGCTCATCCTCGGTAAGAATGTGCTTCTTACCGTTTGACTTCATGAGACTCATGAACTGCATCGCCCAGACCTCATAGTTCGACCCGTCCATCTTCACTATTGGCGCGTGACCCGTCCACCTATGGAGGGCATATCAGCCTTGGATTCTGACATATCGCCACAGGAGAAGAACTAGGGTTTGTAGACAGAGTAACAAGTGTTTACACAAACTGCATAGGATTCGAGTGCGTATGTAGACGTTACGCACCCAAATCCATAGATATTGTGAAGGAGGCGCGTACTACCAAGCTGACAAGGGGCGTATCGGTGCCGTCTAGAACAAAGCCGGCAAGAGGCGGGTCCGGTTAGGGCAAGACCGACAGGGGGCGGGTGCCGGGAACAAATAGGTGCTGGCTAGGGCATTGCTGGAAGGCCTGGGGCGCGCGGGGGCCTAGGCGGAGACCCAGTGGTGGGGGCCTAGACGGGGGCGGGGGCCTAGGCGGAGGCGGGGGCCTAGGCGGAGGCGAGGGCCTAGGCGGAGGCGGAGGCGGGGAGCCCGAGGCGACGGCGGGAAGAGAGAGAAGGGGGACGGTGGGTGGAAGAAAGAGAAGAATCCTAGGGTTTAGGCTCTGATACCATGTTGGAAGAATAAGAGTTGTTGTTTATTCCAGAGAGCCCTAGAATTTCTTATATAGAGAAAACCCATGGGTAAATTACATAAGACAGAACATAGAAGAATAAAAAGAACAAACAGTACACAGACTACATAATTCTTTCGACAAAAACAATGGCAATTTTATGGGATTTGAATCGAGTTTTCAGGAGACATGGATGGAAGCAGGAAGAGGGATGAATTGTACCTTGGATCTCCATAATTGGAAGAGATCTGGTCTTGCATGCAACAACACCATAGTTGCTTGGCAACTTGCAACGACTTGGAGAAAAACAACAGTTGCTGCTTGAAGTAACTCCAATTGGGAGCAGCATCACCTCCAGGAGTTGCTTTGGCAGCAGATGGTTGTGGCAATAGCAGCAACAACAGCAAAGTGGCTGCTTGAAACTGCCCAGGAGATGAGGACAACAACTGTGGTTGATGCGATGCAGCAACTCCAGCCTCCAGCTACTAGAAGCAACTACAGTCGAAGTGAGGGGAGAAGTTGGGTTCCTTCGGATGTAAGTTAGGAGAAATTTGAGAGATTATGAGAACAAGAAGGAACGGAAAGGGGTTTGATATTAATAAGGAGCGGGAGTGGGTTAGGTGTAGCCAAGTGGAGGGAAGGAAGGCCAAGTGCTGGCTGTCTTGGAATTTGCTACAAATTATTTTTTTATTTTTCGCTGTCTCTTTATTAGACATACTAAAGTTGTTCATATTCATACCTCGAGTCTTGGATTTGGATATACAATATCTTGTTTCGATCGTCTTTGTATGGCGATCAAAATGAGTATAATGTCCATATACTTCTGATCAGAGATTGATTTCGAAATTGTTGAAATACGGTCTTGATTTATGGTTTAAATTTTGTAATTCAAAATTATCAAACGATCTTCGATTTATGAACGATCAATTTTATTGTCTTATTTTGTTGAGATGAATTTTATGATGGTCTCGGATCATTCTTAGCATTATTATCTCTTTATTATCTTTCTTGATATTTTCTTATCTCTGGTAGACCTCTCTCTGTAATTTACCCCTAAGGTCTCTCCCTGTATAAGAGAGCCTAGGGTTTCTCTGAATAATATCGAAGTCTTTTTCCCAACATGGTATCAGAGCCGCCCTAGGGCTCTCCACCTGCCGCCCCACCCCTCCCCACCCACCTCCCTCTCTCTCCAGGGTTCTCGCGCGCCTAGCCCTAGGCCGAGCACCTCCCCAGCGGCATCTCCTGTTCGCCGCCAGTACCTTGCCGGTGCCTCCAGCCCACCGCCAGCGACTCCCGGCGCTCCCAGTCACTGTCGGCAACCACCAGCCGCTGCCTGCGGGTCCACGTCGGTCCTCCCCACCGCCTGCGGCCCCCCCGTGTGTCACCGTAGGTCCCTGCCGGTCGCCCAACCAGTCCTTTCAAGGGCTGTAAGCCTTCTCCAAGGCGTGCCCTAGCACTCTACTTGTCCGATATATGGGTTTGAGTGCATAACGTCTACATACGCACTCAAATCCGATGAAGTTGGTGTAGACATTCATCATCATTGTGTCTATAACCCCTTGTTCTTCTCCTAGCGGCAATATGTCAGAATCGAAAGTCGATATGCCCTCCACCGGTGCATTCAAAGGTCCTGCGCCAATAGTGAAGATGGACGGGTCTAACTATGAGCTCTGGGCTATGCAGTTCATGAGCCTCATGAAGTCTAATAGTAAGAAACACATTCTTACCGAGGATGAGCCTGTAGAGAAGACAAGGATATATGCCTCATGGGATGCTGACGACGCTTACGCGAAGGTCTGGTTGTACGGTACATTGACGATGGATATTGCCAACGATGTCCTCCATCAGCCCACTGCCAAGGCAATGTGGGACATTCTCGCCACTACATATTCGCATGTACGAAATGAGACAAAGATGTTACAGCTTCAGCATGACATTTTCACAATGAAGCAGAGTGGCAGACCTCTCCATTCCCTATACACATCCCTACGAGGGATGTTTGAGAAGTTATACAGTACCATTCCACTCACTGCTACTCCAGAACAACAGAAGACGTTTCGGAACGCCACCATGGTGGGTGTTCTACTCGCGGCTCTTGATCCTGAGTATGATGCCGCTCGGTCTCAGATCCTAGCTGATGCAGTTATTCCTCCAGTGAAGGAGGTTTACAGAAGGCTCAGTCGCATTCCAGTCTCCTCCAGCTCTTCTACTCCACCCCCATCAGCGATGGCAGTCTCAAGTGGGAGAGGTGGACCGCACTCTGGTCGTCGTCGTGGACGTGGCCGTGGACCCCAGGGAAGGGGTGGTCGCTTCAGTCAGACATGCTCCTATTGTCACCGCACAGGACATTCAGACGAGACATGCTACTCTAAGCATGGATTCCCCGCATCGGCACGTGTTGCAGAGCATTCTCAGTCTCCCTTACCCTCTACTGCAGATAGTTGATTTGACGAACTTGTGGCTCGTCTCCGAGATATTATGCCACATTCATCTGCTGATTCGTCTGGTAGCTCTTCAGATATTGCTGCCACTGCCTCTGCCAGTTCATCCGCTGCTGCGAGCACCTCAGGTAGATCTACTGCTTTCATAACACTTCATGATATATCTGACTGGGTTATAGATTCTGGAGCCACGCATCATCTCTGTCGAGATAGAGGTAGATTACAGGCCTACAGGGACATTCCTCCCGGCCGTTCAGTGCAGATAGCAGATGGTACCCATTCTCCCCTGGTTGGACAGGGGGAGGTCTTCCTGTCCTCTACTATGCAGCTACAGAACGTCTTACATGCTCCTAAGTTCTCAATGAATTTGCTATCTATTAGTCAGATTACGAAGGATTTGAATTGTCGTGCTATATTTGACCCGTCTTCTCTCATTTTTCAGGACATACTCATGGGTAAGGTGATTGGCTGTGGCTCTGAGCAGAATGGTTTATGTAGACTGGTTCGGGATTCCTATGCTGGCGTCTCCTCTCATTCTGTTGGACCAGTCTCTCCGTACATTTGGCATCTCCGGTTTGGTCACCTTCCGCTTCAGAAAATGTGCCACCTTCTGCCTCAGATCTCTCCTAGTTCGTCCTTTCGTTGCGAAGCGTGTTAGTTGGGAAAGCATCACAGGTCGAGCTTCCCAAGTCCTCCGAGTCGGAGCAGTAGCTCCCCTTTTGAGTTGTTACATATAGATATATGGGGTCCGAGTCGTGTTTCCGATCATCAGGGGCACAGGATTAATCTTGTGGTAGTGGATGATTTCTCTCGTGTATCATGGGTCTTTCTTTTAACAAATAAATCTGAAGCAGGAGATGTGATTAAGAATTTGCTTAATGAAGTGCACAATGTTTTTTCTTCCTCTGTCAAATATGTTCGGACGGATAATGCCCTTGAATTTTGTACACGTTCACTCTCTTTGTTTCTGTCATCAAAGGGTATTATTCACCAAACCACTTGTGCATATACCTCACAACAAAATGGTGTGGCGGAAAGAAAGCATCGCCATTTCTTGGATATTACTCGAACACTTTTGATTCAGAGTTGTGCTCCTATTTCATTCTGGGGCGATGCTGTTCTTACTGCATGTTATCTAGTTAACCGAATGCCATCCCCTGTTCTTGGTGACAAGATACCTATCTCCCTTATTTTTCCAGACAAGGAGTTATTTTCACTGACTCCACGTGTCTTCGGTACCGTGGCTTTCGTTCATCGTTTATCTCCTAGACTTGACAAACTCTCTCCTAGAGCAGTCAAGTGCGTCTTTGTTGGTTATCTCCTAGACTTGACAAACTCTCTCCTAGAGCAGTCAAGTGCGTCTTTGTTGGTTATTCCAGAACAGAAGGGATACCGGTGCTATGATCCTGTGACTAAGAGGTACTTCGTGAGTGCTGATGTCACTTTCTTTGAGAAGGTCATGTATTTTTCTCCTGCAGGTGACAGAATGGTACCATCCACTACCACTGATGATATCTATGTTCCTTCACCACCTACATTGAGTACACCTGAGTCGTCCTCTGTGCCTTTCCCCACGCCAGCATCACCACCACCACCACCTCCGCCTCCACCCATTCCACGACCTATCATATCACCGTTACCTAAATTCTATACACGTCGGTCAGGTCCTGTTCAGACTACACAACAGCCAATCATCACGCCTCAGGTATGTCCAGATGGCATTTCTACTGACGGGTCAGGTGTGGTACATGTGCAGGATCCTTCAGCACAGGCAGACGCTAGCCCATCCAGTACAACAGATGATGATCTTGATGTTCTGATTGCTATTCGGAAGCAGAAGAGGCAATGTGCCTCTTATCCATTTGCTTCACAGGTGTCTTTTCACCGCCTCACTGGTGATTTTCAGAGATTTGCCACCGCCTTGTCTTCCGTGGATATACCACGGACATACCAGGAAGCTTTGAAGAATGATTGCTGGAGATTAGCAATGGAAGAAGAGATGAGGGCCTTACAATCTCGTGGCACATGGTCTTTGGTCCCTGCACCTTCTGATGCATCCGTTGTAAGCTGTAAATGGGTCTTCACAGTCAAATATCATGCAGATGGCACGTTGGATAGGTACAAAGCACGCTTGGTCGCCCGTGGGTTTACACAAACCTATGGTGTGGATTACATGGATACTTTTTCTCTAGTGGCGAGACACTCTACTCTTCGTATCCTCCTATCTGTTGCTGTGGTCCGTGATTGGAGTATATCTCAACTAGATGTCAAGAATGCCTTTTTGTACAGGGACTTACAGGAGGAAGTCTACATGCAGCAGCCACCTGGGTTTACTACTGAGGGGGAGAAGCACATGGTTTGTAGACTTCACAAGGCTATATATGGCCTCAAACAGAGTCCGAGAGCATGGTTCTAGAAGCTGTCCAACCTGATTGAGGGACAGGGATTCAAGAGGTCAAATGCCGATCATTCGTTGTTTGTCCAGAAGTCATCGGCAGGTACGGTTGTCATTATGGTCTATGTGGATGATATTCTTGTCACAGGAGATGATGTTCAGGGCATAGAGAGGGGGCGAAGGCATTCCTAGGTCGTCAGTTCATTACAAAGGATCTTGGAACCCTTAGATATTTTCTGGGGTTGGAATTTGCAAGGAATGCACATGGCTTGGTGATGACCCAACGGAAGTACATTACAGACTTCCTAATTGAGACTGGCATGGATGGATGCAAACCATCAAGTATTCCCATGGACCCTAGCATGAAGTTGTATGATGGTGATACTGATGAAGTAGATAAGAGGAGATATAGAGAAATGGTGGGAAAACTCCTCTACATTACCATAACTCGTCCAGACATTCAATTTGCAGTTAGCAGGGTGAGCCAATTTATGGAGCAGCCAAGACAGGTTCACATGGATGCTATACACATGATACTGAGGTATCTGAAGTCTTCTCCAGGGTCAAGGCTGCTATTCAGAAAGGGCACAGACTTATGTATCTCATCGTGTGCAGACGCAGATTATGCAGGATGCTCTAAGGATCGAAAATCAACCTCAGGGTTCGCAGTGTTTGTTGGAGACTCTTTGGTTTCTTGGAAAAGCAAGAAACAAACTGTTGTGGCAAGGTCCAGTGCTGAATCCGAATATAGGGCCATGGCTCAAGCTAGCACGGAAATGATGTGGGTTCGTTCAGTACTAGAAGCTCTACATGTAGCGATGTCTCTACCTATGAAGCTTTAGTGTGACAATCAGGCAGCGTTGTTCATTGCCAATAATCCAACTTTCCATGAAAGGACCAAGCATATTGAAGTTGACTGCCATTACACTAGGGACTTGATCCAGAGAGGATTGATATCTACTGCACATGTGAGATCAGGAGATCAGACTGCAGATGTATTCACCAAGCCACTGCTCAGAGGATCTTTTCAGAGATGTTCATCCAAGCTGAGCATGATAGACATCTATGCTCCACCTTGAGGGGGAGTGTAGAAATAGTTCGTAGCATTATTATCTCTTTATGTATCTTTCTTGATATTTTCTTATCTCTGGTAGACCTCTCTGTAATTTACCCCTAAGGTCTCTCCCTATATAAGAGAGCCTAGAGTTTCTCTGAATAATATCGAAGTCTTTTTCCCAACATTATGGTTTAAATTTTGTAATTCAAAATTATCAAACGACCTTCGATTTATGAACGATCGATTTTATTGTCTTATTTTGTTGAGATGAATTTTATGATGGTCTCGGATCATTCTTATTGTTTTCGATTACATCACATCTTTTTCAATGGCACGCATTTCGATGCAATCGATTTTTTACCGATCAATCCCAATTTTAATCTACGATCTATTGGTCGATTTAGATTGTGAATGGAACATTTTGAGATGATTATTCAAGAGGTCTAGGGGTCCTTATATAGGACTAAACCCTAGAGAACTCAGAAGAGAGAAAAGTGAGTAAATACCCCTTGTGGGGTTACAATGGAATATTAAAACACAATCTACTGTAATCTCTAACACCCCCCTCAATTTGGAGCATATCCATTGATCATGCTGAACTTGGAAGCAATCCAGGAAAAGCGCTTCTTTGATAAGGCCTTTTAAATATGTCTGCAAGCTGAAGATCTGTCCAGATGTGTGGTGCAACAATCTTGCTTTCTCATATAACATCAATGTTAGAAAAAACAAAAGAGATGTTTATTCCACGAACCCTAGGCTCTTTTATATAGGAGAGTAGCCCATGGGTAAATTACATAAGACCTTTATAAGTAAAGGGAATTAAGAAACAATACGAGAAATATGAAGTAAATAACGTAACATAAATATATCTCTACACTGTCCCTAAAGATGGAGCATAGATGTCGATCATGCTCAGCTTGTACGAGCACCTCTTAAAAGGTCCTCTGAGTAAGGCCTTGGTGAAGATATCTGCAGCCCGATCCCCTTAGCTGACATGAGATGTGGAAATAAAACCCTTCTGAATCATATCTCGTATATAGTAGCAATCAACCTCGATGTGCTTGGTGCGTTCATGAAATGCTGGATTATTTGCAAATTGCAATAAATATCGCAGCATGATTGTCACATACCCGTACCATAGGAAGGGGAATCTCTATATATAGATATGTAAGAACGGCTCGAACCCACATCAAATCTGTACTAACCTGGGCCATAGCCCTATATTCAAACTGAGCACTAGATCTGGCTATAACTGTTTGCTTCTTGCTCTTCCACTATATATGAGAATCTTTAACATATATAGCAAATCCAGTGGTGGACTTCCTATCCTTTGGACACCTTGCATAATCTGCATCTACGCATGCTGAGATGGTGACCTCCTTGCCTTTTTAAATGGTAGACCTGCACCTGGAGATGATTTAAGATACCTGAATATCATCTGTATAGCATCCATATGGACCTGACGTGGTTGCTCGATGAATTGGCTTATCCGACTAACATCAAACGAAATATCGAGTCTGATAATGGTAACATAAAGGAGCTTTCCTACCAGCTCTCTATATCTCCTCCTATCAACCTCATCAGTATCATCATCATATAGTTTCATACTTGGATCCATGGGTGTGGTGGCAAGTCGACATCCAAGCATTCCCGTATCACTTAGCAAATCAGTGACGTATTTCCTCTGGGTCATCACAAGCCCTTGTTGATTTCTGGCAAACTCCAGTCCCAGAAAGTATCTAAGAGCTCCAAGATCCTTGGTGACAAATTCACGACCCAGAAGTTCTTTCTTCCTCTTGATTCCTTGTATGTCATCTCCTGTAATAAGAATATCATCAACATACATCATAATAGCAATCATACCTATGGATGTTTTCTGTATAAAAAGGGAACGATCTGCATTCGAACGTTTGTACCCATGTTTCTCCAACAAGTCTGAAAGATTCTGGATCCAAGCCCTAGGGCTCTGCTTAATGCCATAGATCGTCTTATGAAGTCTACACACCTGTGAACACTCCCCCTCAACAATGAATCTAGGTAGTTGTTGCATGTAGACTTCCTCTTGAAGGTCACCATACAAAAATGCATTCTTGACATCTAACTGAAACAACTGTCAATCTCGAACTACGACAATCGAGAGAAGAATTCGTAAGGTGGAATGACAAACAACTGGTGAGAATGTGTCAAGATAGTCTACCTCATGTCTGAGTCCGTGCAACCAAGCGTGCCTTTTTATTTTTCGATGCTACCATCTGCATTTTGCTTAACTGTAAATATATTTACAGCTTACTGTAGACACTTTAGTAGGAGTTGGGACAAGGCTCCAAGTGCCTCTCGACTGAAGAGCAACCATCTCTTCTTCCATAGCAAAATGCCACCAACTGTCCTTCAGAGCCTCTTGATAATTTCATGGAATGACCACAGCTGATAATGCAAATGCAAAATTTCTGTAGTCGCCAGTCAAACGATCAAAGGAGACGATGGAGCTATAGGATATGGCGTACAACTACGCTTCTACTTCCGAAGCGCAATAGGTAGGTTCAAATCTGCAGCCTCTACTTCTGTCACCTGTAAAGAAATATGCCCAGGTAGACCATTAGACCCATCATTAGAAACTATGTTATTAGAACATACCTCATACATGCTAGATGATGAGTGGTGACCATGAACAGAGGCAGGCCGACAGGTATAGTGGTGTGGCAATGGTGGAGCTGGGACCATTATAGGAAGTGGAGGTGGCATAGGTAGTGGTGATGGTGGTAATGAAGGAGGTGGTGGTGGTGGAGGTGGAGGTGTGGGTGGTAATGGTGGTGGTGATGGCATGTATATGTCATCATCGGTATTTGTAGACGTAAACCGACCACCTGTAGGAGAAAAGCACGTCCCGGACTTGAAAAAGGTGACATCGACACTAACGTAATATTTCCTGCGCATTGGATTATAATGCATGTACCCTTTCTGTGTGCTGGAGTACCCAACAAAGACACATTTGATAGCTCTAAGAGAGAGCTTGTCAATACCTGGCGACAACTGGTGGACAAAGGTGACTGAGCCAAACACACGAGTGAGTGAGAACAATTCTTTTTCAGGAAAGGCAAGAGAGAAAGGAATTTTCTCACCCAAGACTGACGAGGGCATGCGATTAATAAGATAGCATGCCATTAGAACACCATCGACCCAAAAAGAATGAGGAGCACGACTCTGAATGAGAAGCGTCCTAGTAACATCAAGCAAATAACGGTGCTTCCTTTCTGCAATACCATTTTGTTTGGAAGTATAGGCACATGATGTTTGATGAATAATTCCTTGGGCTGAAAATAATGGGAGAGAGTATTAGTACAAAATTTCGAGGTATTGTCAGTTCTCACAATTTTCACGGAGGCAGAAAATACAGTTTGTACTTTAGTTAAGAAAATTTTAATAACATCTCCACCTTCAGATTTATTCTTTAATAAAAAGACCCAAGACAGACAAGAGAAATCGTCATCACCAACTAAATAAAACCTGTGCCCCAGGTGATCAGGAACACAACAAGGACCCCAAATATCTATATAAAGCAACAAAAAATGGAGCTACTGCTCCGACCCTGACGATTGGGAAAGGCAGAGCGATGATGCTTCCTCAACTGACATGCCTCATATTGAAGGGACGTGTAAGTTGAGATTTGAGGCAGATAACGAGTAACGACACAGTTTCTGAAACGGGAGATGATCAAAGCGCAAGTGCTACATAAATGGTGAGACAGGTCCAGTAGATAGAGAGGAGATTCCATCATAGGGAATTCGAGCTAGGCGATAGAGACCGCCTTGCTCACGGCCAGACCCAATCACCTTGCTCGTAAGGATGTCCTGAAAAATAAGAGACAATGTGTCAAAATGGGTCGACAATGGACAACAAATTCATAGAGAAATCAGGTACATGCAACACATTTTCTAGATGCAAGAGGGTGTCAGTCTAATCTCCCCCTGTCCAGTAATTGGGGAATGAGTCCCATCTGCTATAATCATTGTTCGTCCTGGAGGAAGCTGCTTCTAAGCTGTAAGTTGTCCCTTGACTCCACACAAATGATGTGTGGCACCAGAGTCCATAATCCATTCTAAACGTCAGATCCACTACTGCTAGTGAGTGCATAAGTACTACTTGAGGTACTGGAGGAGGCTGAATGCGTGGGGGCCGATGAGGGCGTCACAGGACTGGAAGGAGGTATAATGCCCCTCAATTGTGCTACAAGGTCCTCAAAACATTGGTCCAAAGAGGAAGCAATTGGGGGCTCAATCTGCTCAACCACTCGAGCAGAGGCTGGGAATCCATGCTTGGAGTAGCATGTATCCTCTGTATGTCCACGACGATGGCATAAAGTACATGGCTGACGAACACGACCTCCTTTGCCCTGAGGTTCGCGACTGCGAAATTGAGAAGGTTTCGTTGCTGAAGACATCTGACTGGCAGTAGAAGATGGAACAGTGATTCGACTGAGTCTGCGGAAGGCTTCCTCCTTAAGAGGAATAGTAGTGTCTGTCGAAATCTGAGAACGGTTCGCCTCATATTCATACTCTAGGGCTGACAGGAATTCACCAACCATAGTTGCATTCCTATACGTCTTCTGCTGCTTAGGAGTAGATGTGAGTGGCATGAAGCTATAGAGCTTCTCGAACATCCCGCACAAGGATGTATAGCGAGTGAAGAGGCTGTCCATTCTGCTTGATAGTAAAAATATCATGCTGGAGCTGTAGGATCTTTGTCTCATTCTTCGCCCGTGAATAAGTAACAGCAAGAATATCCTGCATCGCCTTAGCTGTGTGCTGATAGAGTATATCATTGGCGATCTCTACTGCCAATGTACCTGAAAGCCAAACCTTGGCATACGCATCATCTGCCTCCCATGAGGTATTAACCTCAATCTTCTCAACCAGCTCTTCCTTGGTAAGAATGTGTTTCTTACCTGTAGACTTCATCATACTCATGAATTGCATAGCCCACAACTCATAGTTTGACCCATCCATCTTTATTATATGTGCATAACCTCTGAAGGCACCTACGGAGGGAATATCGGCCTTGCTTTCTGACATGACGACAAGTGAAGACTAAGATTGTAGACTAGATAGACTTTTGTCTACAATGACATAAAGGGGTTCGACTGCATGTGTAGACTCAAGCAACCAAACCCATCAACACAAAGATGTTGTGTTGGTAGTCGAACGATGACAGAGCGCGAAAGAAAGCCCCTTAAGGAAGGGAATGGCGACAAGGGTAGTAGGGGTTGCGGGCTATAGCAAGGGTGGTGTGCCCCTTAGGTGGGACTGCAGGCTGCAAGGGCCAGGTGTCATGTCCTTAGAAGGGGGGAATTGCAGGCTACATGGGTCGGGTCCCAGGAGGCAAGGCGGTGGTGCCACAGGTGGCCGAATGGGGGCTGGGCGGCAAGGTGGCATGGCTGCAGTTGCTTGGCGACGTGGCCGCAGGTGCAGCGAGGCCATAAGGGTTACGTGACATGGTCGCGGAGCGGGTCCGGGCGGTAAGTGGAGGTAGCGGCCTCTGGCGACGTGAGGAAGGGGAGGGGGTTGGGGTTAGGCGGTGCATGAGAGGCTTGAGGTGGGGTTAGGGTTTCAGTACATGAGCTCCGATCTATGAGCATCGCTCTGATACCATGTTGGGATAAAATAAAAAAGATGTTTATTCCACGAACCCTAGGCTCTCTTATATAGGAGAGTAGTCTCTGTGTAAATTACATAAGACCTTCATAAGTAAAGGGAATTAAGAAACAATACGAGAAATACGAAATAAATAAAGTAACATAATTATATCTCTACTATCACGAATAAAATGGTAGTTAATCTCAATGTGCTTGGTTCTCTCGTGGAATACAAGATTAGTAACAATGTAAGTAGCAGATTTGTTATCACTGTATAAAGGAACATGAGTGGTGATATTGATATTGAATTATTGCAGAAAAGTCAGTAGCCAAGTAATTTCCCATGTAGCCTGAGTCATTGCCATGTATTCTGCCTCTGCACTGGATCGGGAGACCACAATATGCTTCTTGCTCATCCAATTAACAAGGTTTCCTCCTACCTTCATGGCATAGCCCTTAGTAGAGCAACAGTCCTCAGGCAAGCTTGCATAATCAACATCAACATAAGCAACATCAGTGTGTCCATTTGTCCCATAGAATAGGCCACATCTCGGTGATTCCTTCAGGTATCGAAGGATCTGAAGGACGTCCCGCTAATGGTTGTAACAAGGTCTCTCCATGTATTGGCTAGCTCTGCTCACAACATAGGATATGTCTGGTCTAGTAATAGTAATATACAACAGTTTTCCTGTATCGTGTAGTGTCTTCAAATGAAGGATCAACAGAGGCAGAGTGTTTCCTTGGTTCTACATGAATGCCAGAGGGTTGGTATTCAAGTAATCCCCTCAGTTAGTAAATCTAAGCAATACTTTCTTTGTGACATATGAAGTCCATTCTTGGTACACAACTTATATGGACAGAAAGTAGCAAAGTTGTCCCAGATCCTTAGTGAGAAAGATCTTTTGCAGAAAAGCCTTAGTCTCCAGCATCCCTTTATCATCGTCACCTGTAACAACCATATCATCTACATATGTAGCAAGTATAACACTATCAGATGATCGTTTTCGGACGAAAACAGAGTAGTCATATGTAGTTCTCTGGAAACCCAGAGTGCCAATCTTTGTACTTAGTCTGTCAAACCATGCCCTCGAGCTTTGCTTCAAGCCATAGGTTGCTTTGCAAAGTTGGCACACATACTCCCCTCGACTTCGTACACTGGAGGTTGCATCATGTAAACCTCCTCTAGATCGCCACATAGAAATGCATTCTTGACATCCTATTGAAAAATATTCCAGCCCTTTCACTGCCATAGAGAGGATGGTCCGTGTGGATCTCATTCGTGCAATAGGTGAAAAAGTGTCGAAGTAGTCAACTCCATATGTTTGTGTAAAGCCTTTAGCCACAAGTCTTGCTTTCTATCTGTCAATGGAGCCATTTGGAGATTGCTTTGTAGTAAAGACCCATCTGCAAACATGTTTTGTTCCATGGGGACACTATACAAGATTCCATGTCCTTTGAGAATTCAGAGCGTCCATTTCTTCATCCATTGTTGTTCGCCATCCAGAAACTTGTAGTACACTATTATGGTCTCTAGGAACCGAAAGTGTCATAAGAGCATCCGCATATCTTTTATCAGAGCATGATAAGCAATCAGTGGACCTAAAATGAGATATAGGGTGAAGTGCGGATTACCTCTTACTTCTACACAGAGCGATAGGAAGCTCATGAGGAGCATCCAGGACAGAATTCGTGGGAGCACTTGAAGATGGCGTATTCTCCTGCAACAAAGGAACCGATAAAGGAACAAGAACAGGACTAGGGACATGTTTTCTTTTATACACAATAGGTGGAGGAGGAAGATCTAATGGTAAATCTGACACAACTTGAGTAAATAAGGAAGTCTGTTCAAAGAATGTGGCATCGATAGATATGTAATAGCGATGGACAAAAGAACCATATCATTTGTACCCTTTTTTAGTCTGAGAGTAATCCAGGAAAACATATTTAATTGCACGAGGAGATAATTTGTCGGTAGTATGAAAATTGTGAACAAATGATGTGCATCCAAAATTCTGCTGAGGCAGAGGGAAGGGTGAGTCATTTGGGTATGGTAAGCCAAATGATATCGAGAGGACCCTGTGTATAAGGTGGGCGTCAATGAGTATATCATCTCCCTAGGTCTTGGGAATCTTCATTTGGGTAAATAGAGAGCAGTCAATATCAAGGAGATGTCTTAGTTTTCTTTTTGCTACCTCGTTCTGTTGAGCGGTATACGAGCAAGTTATTTGATGGATGGCGCCCTGGGAGGTGGAAAAGGACTTCAAATCAATTTTTTTGTAAATTCCAAGGCATTATTAGAATGAAAAATTTGAATAGTAGTGTAGAAGATATTTTTGACATAATGAAAGAAATTCTTGACAATGTGATTAATTTCTGAACGTTCCTTTAATAAGAAGGCCCAAGATAATAGACTCTAGTCATCTACAAAGACAACAAAATATCTGTGACCACTCAGATTTCGGACCGGATAAGGTCCCCAGATATAACAATGAACAAGAGAAAAAGGAGAACTACGACGAGGCTCAGTCCGTGAAGGAAATGATGCTTTATGATGTTTCCCGAATTAACATGCCTCACACTCGAAGGTTTGAGTGTCGAGAGTTCAGGGAACATCATGGAGAGGGCGTTAGGTGAAGGATGACCCAGACAAAGGTGCCATATCATCAAAGATTGAGACTGCACCAGCAAAATTTGAATCAGAAGGGATGTTAAGGTAATAGAGGACGTTCCTCTCATGTCCCCCATCAAAAATTTGCCTCGTCCATATGTCCTGAAAATGACAGCAGAATTTATCAAAAATAACACGACAGTTAAGTTCATGACACGATTTCTGTACAAATAAAAGACTGAGAGGAAAAGTAGGAGAACAATGAACATCTGTCAATCGCAGCTTGGAAGAGAAATTAACAGTATCAACAACAGTATTCAGGGAATGATCCCTACTAGCAATACGAACAATCTTCACCATAGAGGATGGTTGGGAAGACGTGAGCAAACTTCCTTCTCCCATCAGATGGGTCGAGGCTCCAGAGTCAATAATCCATGCATGTTTAGAGATAGAGATTGAGTTTGTTATTGTACCTGAGGTAGTAGCTAGACTAATAGAAGTGGAGGCGATATTACTACTGACAGAAGAAGCAGACTTGCAGCAGTTGTCGCAAATGAGTATATTCAGATGCAGTAAATGGAGTTTGTACCCCTCCAGTTTGCTGAGCAGATGTATCTTCAATAACATCAGAAGATACTTCATCACAGGAATGGTTGGCATTAGGCTGCATGCCAAAAGTTGCCAAGTACATGTCCGAAGGATGATTCCAGTGTCCACAGTGCACACATGCTGGATATTGAGTAGTAGAAGAATCACGACCACTGCCACGTTGACATCATCGTCTAGAGTCACGATCGCGCCCATATTCACGACGACGTCCACGTCCAAAATTGGGATCCATGCCTCCTTGACGCCCTCTATATCTTGAGTAGGTATAATCTTTCGTCGTCTCTGTAGCTGTGTAGATGGTAGATTGCTGAATTGGAGCCTCAAGCTCCTGTAATTGTCTGAAGATAGTCTCAAGGCTAGGTAGAGTGTCCGCCATTAGAAAGTGATCTTTCACATGCTTGTATTTTGGATTCAGTCCTGAAAGAAAACTGTAAACTTGCCATTCAACACCCTTTTTTTCACAATATGCTGGCTGAAAAATAAGGAGCTCCTCAAATGGGCTCATATGAAGCATGCAGTACTCAATAAGGCTTGAATCTCCCTGAGTGGATGACCAGTTCCTTGTGTATATGTCAGAAAGACGAGACTTGGTTGTCTTCTGAGAATATGTACGTTCAAGTTTTTCTCAAATCGCCTTAGCAGTGTCTTTGTAAAGAAGATTAGCAACAATGTATGGATCGACATTGTTCTTCATCCAAGTGATAACTTGACAATTATCAACAAATCATGCTTCCTAGTCTTTGTCAGTTTCTGCAGGTGGGTCCTTTGTAAGAACATAGCTTTTGTGCTGACCATCAATAAATACTTTGAAGGACCGAGACCATAGAATAAAATTTTTGGAATCCTTCAGCTTAGTAGAAGTGCCTTGTACCATTAAAGAAGGAGGGTACACGAGCTTGGTCTCAGTGGATGTCATGGTGGCATCTTAGGTCACGAAGAAGTAACCTAGATAATATATCTTGTTCTAAGTCGAGCATCAAGTGCTTAAGCGCGCAACAAGGATTAGTACATAGCAATATTTTACGGGCTGCATGTTTGATTGGCGCTAGGGCCTCGTGACAGTGCGCATAGGCAACACAAGGTCATGGAGGTGGCACTCCAAGGCGTCATGAGGGACTGAGTGGCATTGTCAGGGCTGGAGGCCCGTCTCGGGGACCAATTGGTGGCCTAGTCAGCCATGGAAGGTGGCTCTGGGTGTTGTTGGGAGCCTAGGCGGTGCTCTTAGGCAAGCGACAGCGTTGAGGACCACAGAGAGGGGCCCAAGGTGGTGCTAGGGCCGTTGGGAGTTGCCTGAGGCTGGGCTAGTGGCCGCTGGGGGGGGGGGGGGGCTAAGGTAGCTCTAGGGGCCCGTGGCGACACTAAGGGTCGCTAGGAGGAGCCCTAGGCGGCACAAGGGGCCGCTAGAGTGGCTCGTGGAGACACTAAAGGGCCGCTGGAGGAGCCTTAGGCGACGTGAGCGGGGGGGGGGGGGGGGGGGTTGAGGCATTGGCGGAGCTGGAGGAGCCCAAGGCAGCGCGAAGAGGGGTGGTTGGGGAGGTCGCGGCGACGCTCCCTAGGGCTGGAGGTCTCATGCAATCGGGCGGGGAGGAGGGGGTGGGTTGGTAGTGGGGCAGATTATTAGGTCAGAGCATCGGTCTAGGACCGTTGCTCTGATACCATATGAAGGAAACACTTTGAAATGATTATAAAACAGGTCTAGAGATCCTTATATAGGACTAAACACTAGAGAGCTCAAAAGAAAGAAAAATACATAAACAACCATTTATTTATTTTCAAAAGTAAGCAAGTAGAAAGGCATGTAAGATGAAAAATTTACCACTACCTGCGTAGAGCATGGTTTTCAACTATTTGGTATGCAGTTCACATGTTCACCCTTTTTTCCCATTCTTCCCATATATATATAAAGTTAGATGACAAACCCTAAACATATAATGATTCCCTATACTTTAAAGATCATGATTTTGGATCCTGGAGATCTTATTGTGGATTTTATATGTATATATAGTTGATGGCACATGTAGGTGCTATTTTCTTGTCATTGAGATTATGTCATGGTTTTTAACAATGGACTGATATGGTGATGATTGATTTGATTTTTAATTCTATTTACTCGTTTGAGTTAGTGGATAGTCTGTGGTCTTGGTCTGCGTGTAACCTCACACTATGACTCTAAGGTATTAAATGTACCTTAAGGTTGGGGTGCCTCCGTAGGCATGCGATGTTGTGTAATGCATCCTAACTAAGTTCCCAACACGTCCACTAACTTATAGGGATTTCGAATCAGGTTATGGTCACTTCTAATCAACTCAATTTCAAAAGTGATTTCCTTCAAACCTTAATTGTAACTCTCGCAGATGCAACTATCGATGATTTAGATATAGATATGGATGATCTGGATGTACAATCGCCAAGTCTGTTGACGAAAGCAAAACTCAAGCGGTGAAGTAGCCAACAAAAGGGCTCTTCCGTCTCACCCTTTAATTAGAAGTGCGGTCTAATAGAGGGATAGGTCTACTCTAAAACTACGCCACTGAGACGGGTGAGAGAGACTCTCCGGAAAAGTCGCTCTAGAAAACGGCCCGACCGGTAACAGGCAAACGAGCTCGTACGAAAACTAAAACCGAGGATCCCTCGCCTGGGTATCCCAAAACAAAGGGTCAACGGAACTGGTCAAAGTCGGGATCCCAACGAGGCAAAGAAAAGAAACACTGCGAGCTTGCGTAAAATCGTGAAGGGATTGGGATCCTAGAGCCGCGCACTTGGCGGCCGCTGCCCCAACTGGGCATCCTTTCCTCTGCCCAGTTGAGGGTCACCGCGCCCTCGCACGGTCAGGTGTAAGGATCACCATGACAGGCACTAATAATTATTAGTCATCAACAATTAAGATTGTTTCCATTGTTGTAAAAGTCGGCCGACTAGGCCGACTAGTCAGTCCAACTAGTCGAGTCGGGGGGTAACCGACTCGACTAGGCCTAGTCGGCCATTAGTCGGTCAACCGACTAATCGGTCCGATTAGTCGGCCTAGTCGGCCGACTACTCGGCCGACTTTTACATAGAGGTTTTTTGTTTTTTTATTTTTTGCGTTTTTTAAAAATCAAACCTATTCTAATATGCTTAATGTTATATTTAAAGTCAATTACTCCTTTTGTTTCATTATAATAGTATAGAAAATATTTAAATCTATGCAAATATATAAGAATATATGTATAGAAAATGATTTATATTGCAAATATATAAGAATATATGTATAAAAATGATTTATATATTAAAAATAAATAAAATAATCAAAACCGACTAATGGCCGACTAAATCCGATTAGTCTCCCGACTGCCGATTAATCCTTAGTCAGTGACCCCACCGACCGAGTAACGACTACCGCTCTCTGCAACCTTGATTGTTTCATTAGGAGAAATACCAATGTATTATAGTTCGGAAAAAGATAGAATGGTCAAATGAGATTTTAAAATTTTCAAATATATATACATGTAATAACATTAAGTAGTACCCAAAATATCCTAGTTCACAGAGGTCTTATTGTATGTAGGTTCATGAAATGTCATATACTAGAACTAGTTGCTACAAGGTCAAAACACAATCCTTATATTGAAAGTAACTTTTCTTCCCATATTTATTACCTAACAACTTATTGTTATATATATATTTATTTATTTAAGATAACAACTTATTGTATCATGAATAACATGCATTCAACTCGCAACATAAAGATCAGTGGTCGCTTCAACCTTTACCCATGAGAGCATGATTTATTTACCTTATTAAAATTATACATGTGGAAATAGGTATCTCTGGCCTGGCCGGATCTGTTATACAATAAGTATATATATATATATATATATATATATAGGGAAAAATGTGTATGCCCCCTAGGGGGAGCTAACTTAGCTCCCCCCGCCCTTTTTTGACATAATTTTTTTATTTTTTTTGAAATCTAAAACCGTGTAAATTCATTATTAAATCCCTATATTATGCTATTAAAATTTCGTGCGAAACAGAGACTCCTACGACCTTCATCCAAACGGGGTCGATTTAAAAAATCCTGTTACCGTTAAAAAATGATTGTCTGGATGGAGGCCGTAGGAGTCTCTGTTTCGCACGAAATTTTAATAGCATAATATAGGGATATAGTGATGAATATTCATGGAAGAAATTTTCAAAAAAAAAATAAAAAATGGTGAAAATGGGGCGGGGGAAGCCAAGTTAGCTCCCCCTAGGGGGCAGCCCCATTTATCCCATATATATATATATATATATATATATATATATATATATAAGATCTGTTAATTCCTAGACTTCAACTATAGGCTTAATCTTTCCTCATGTAACTAGTACTAATCTAGACGTAGCCTCATTTATGGACAATTTTAGGATAAGATAAGGAGCTTATGGACCAATTTGATATCCCTAGCAACTATGTTGAAGCAGTCCAATAAATTTCCAAATATATATATATATATATGTGTGTGTGGGGTGCGCTTGAATTGAGGTGGCACCTTTCCTTGATTTTGGAAAGGTGTCAATTTCGGTCATTGGATAGTAAATGTGCGTTGGAGATTAAAACTACCATGGTATAATTGGTGGTTTTGGTGTAACAAAACTTCCTAAAATTAAGGACATTAAATTAATGCTTAATTAGTACAATCCACGTCATCGAATATTCTATATTTAGACAAGCCCGATGAGTGCGCTTTGTATATTCCAGAAATATATGATGGAATAAATACTTGCGTTTTGAAATAGCTGTTATCAATTTACAAAAGATTGATACATTTTACGATCATGTGCTGTAAATTACAAAAATAATAATCACTGATGTACGAAAAAAGCCCAAATTCGACAAAAAAAGTATGTTCTGTATAGTCGAATTTCCTAAAATTAGGAGGCTTTTATTGGCATAATTAATTGATTTACACGTGGAAAATATTCCTACAATGATGGGATTTTTGTTGTAACCGTATTTCCTAATTTATCAAATGAGGTAAATTCCGAATGCATTATATATGCTACATATCATATGTATATTGTTTTAGGAGGTTTAAATAAGGGATGTATTTTTTTAATTCTTAAATTAAAAAAATGCACATTGTAGCATACACTAAAAAAATTTGAGGGATGTAAATTGTATTTGATTTATTTTGAAAAATTCTGCAGTTTTCTTTGAGAACATTCAGTCGGAGTAAAGTTTGTAAACTGTGATATTGTTTTGTAAATTTTACGGTCTCTTTTGTAAAATGATTGTGATTTTTGTAAAATAGATTGCTTATTATTAATGTATAAAATTTTTTAAATGTCCATCCATTCCAATATCGTATGTCTATCAAAATTTGTCATCCACTGTAGAGTATATGTAGCTTTGGTAAAATCCATGCTCTCATTGTAACAATTATGTGTGATCTGCAAAATAAAAGAATCAATCAGTGTTAGAGTAAACAATACTATGATGTGCTATTCCATAGAGCCCTCGGGTCTCTTATATAGAGAGAAAACCCTTGGGTAAATTATAGAGCCTTACACTATATAAATAGAAAATACGAAACAGTAAACAGTACAACGCAACATATATAAGTCTCTACACTCCCCCTCAAGATGGAGCATAGATATCTATCATGCTCAGCTTGGAAGAACATCTCTGGAACGGTCCTCTGAGCAATGGCTTGGTGAATATGTCGGCAGTCTGGTCCTCTGAACTGACATGAGAAGTGGAGATGAAGCCCTTCTGAATCATGTCTCTAGTATAATGACAATCCACCTCGATGTGCTTTGTTCTCTCATGAACCGCTGGATTATTGGCAATAAACAAAGCTGCCTGATTGTCACATTGGAGATTCATAGGCAAGGGGACATCTACATTCAAATCTTCTAAGACTGCTCTAACCCACATCATTTCTGCACTTGCTTGTGCCATGGCTCTGTACTCGGAATCAGCACTGGATCTCGCCACAACAGTCTGTTTCTTGCTTTTCCAAGAAACTAAAGAGCTTCCTATGAAGATAGCAAATCCAGAAGTAGATTTACGATCCCTTGGACATCCTGCATAATCTGCATCTGCACAAGCTGAAATAGACATATCTGTATCTTTCCTGAATAGCAATCCTGTGCCTGGGGAAGACTTCAGATATCTCAATATCATATACAAGGCATCCATATGAACTTGCCTCGGCTGCTCCACAAATTGACTCACCCGGTTTACTGCAAATGCAATATCCGGTCAAGTTATGGTAATATATAAGAGCTTACCCACCATCTCTCTGTACCTTCTTTTGTCCACCTCCTCGGTATCATCGTCGTACAGCTTCATGCTTGGGTCCATAGGTGTACTTGAAGGTCTACATCCAGTCATTCCTGTTTCAACTAGCAAGTTTGTTACATATTTTCTTTGAGTCATCACCATTCCTTGTGCATTTCGTGCAAACTCTATCCCCAGAAAATATCGTATCGTGCCCAGATCCTTCGTAATGAACTGGTTTCCCAACAGGGACTTGGTTATCTCAATCCCCTGAACATCATCTCCTGTAACCAAGATGTCATCAACATATATCATAACCACAACTGTACCTCTAGGGGTCTTCTGGATGAACAGTGAATGGTCCGCATTTGATCTCCTGAACCCATGTTGTTCAATTAGCTGAGAAAGCTTCTGAAACCATGCTCGGGGACTCTGTTTGAGGCCATAGATTGCCTTATGAAGTCTGCACACCATTTGAGTCTCCCCCTCAGCAGCAAACCCTGGTGGCTGCTGCATGTAGACTTCCTCCTGTAGGTCACCATACAAGAAAGCATTCTTGACGTCAAGCTGAAAAATGGTCCAGTTACGTACCACAACAACAAATAGGAGGATGCGAAGAGTGGAGTGTCTAGCCACTGGTGAAAAAGTATCCAAATAATCTACCCCATACGTCCGGGTAAATCCCCGTGCTACAAGTCTTGCCTTGTATCTATCAAGACGTCCATCCGCATGATATTTCACCGTAAAGATCCACTTGCAACTCACCACGGAGGCACCTGGAGGAATGGGGACAAGAGACCAAGTCCCTCGAGACTGCAGAGCACGCATCTCCTCTTCCATGGCTAGACGCCAGCAATCAATCTTCATGGCATCTTGATATGTCCATGGGATCTCAACTGACAAGACAACAGCTACAAACTTCTGGAAGTCTCCATTGAGACGATGAAATGAGACTTGAGAGGCAAGAGGATATGAAGCACATTGTCTTCGCTGCTTCCTGTGAGCAATGGGCCGATCCAAATCATCCATCATTGTGTCGACCGGTTGATCCTCTTCCTGTAGTAAAGGCTCCTGCACTGGTGCATTGTCTAACCCATCATTAGTGATAACATCAGAACATACCTGAGGCGTGTTGGATGGTTGACATGTAGCTTGAGCTGGTCCGGTACGCCTTGTATAGAACTTAGGAAAAGGTTCAATTGGAGGAGGTGGTGGTGGTGGTGGTGGAGTAGAGGATTGACCCAGGCTTGGAGGTGGAGGCGCATAGACACTAGAATCTGTGGATGTGGAGGAGACCAATCTGTCACCCGCAAGAGAGAAGTACATGACGGGTTCGAAAAATGTAACATCAGCGCTCACATAGTACTTGTCATGAACGGGGTCATAGCAACGATATCCTTTCTGTGTCCTGGAGTAGCCCACAAAAACACACTTGATAGCCCTAGGAGCTAGCTTATCAAGTCCTGGAGACAAGCGGTGGACAAACGCAACAGTGCCAAAGACCCGAGGTGTAAGAGTAAACAAATCTTTGTCAGGAAAGAGAACATATATAGGAGACTTTTCCCCAAGAACAGTTGTAGGCATGCGGTTGACCAGATAGCATGCTGTAAGTATAGCATCCCCCCAAAAGGATAATGGGGCACAACTCTGAATAAGTAATGTGCGAGCAATATCAAGGAAATGGCGATGTTTCAGTTCTGCAACCCCATTTTGTTGAGATGTGTATGCACATGTGGTTTGGTGGATAATGCCTTTAGAGGAAAGAAAACTAGCAAGGGAACGAGTGCAGAACTCCAATGCATTGTCCGTACGCACATACTTAACAGTAGACGAAAAAACATTTTGAACTTCATTGATAAGATTTTGAATAACACTTCCTGCTTCGGATTTATTTTTAAGAAGAAAGGTCCAGGACACTCTAGAAAAATCATCGACCACAACTAAATAGAACCTATGCCCCTGATGATCTGGGACACGACTGGGACCCCAAATATCTATGTGAAATAACTCAAATGGGGAGCGACTGCTCCGACTCTGACGACTGGGGAAGCTGGACCGATGGTGCTTCCCTAACTGACAAGCTTCACAACGAAAGGATGTACTCGGAGAAATCTGAGGTAGGAGGTGACGCATTTTCTGTAGTGGCAGGTGACCGAATCGAAGATGCCAGGTATACGGAGACACGGAGCCCTGGGAATGTAGTGAGACGCCGGCATAAGAGTTCCGTACAAGACGATAGAGGCCATTGTGCTCAGAACCACAGCCAATCACCCTGCCCGTTTGTATGTCCTGAAAAATAACAGACGATGGGTCAAAAATAGCACGACAGTGCAAATCTCGTGTAATCTGACTAATGGACAAGAGATGCATAGAGAATTCTGGTGCATGTAAAACATTCTGTAAGTGCATAGAGGGCAGCAAAGCCGTCTCCCCCTGACCGATGATAGGGGAATGAGTGCCATCAGCAATGAGTACAGAGCGACCAGGCTGGATAGCTCTATAGGACTGCAGAATATCTTTCTCACGACAAAGATGATGGGTGGCTCCAGAATCAACAATCCATCCTGTGAGATCATGGTTATGATATGAGACGGAAGGACTACCTGAGGCACTGGCTGAGGCAGATGTACTAGCTGACGCCGAAGCCGCAACATCAGACGCATCAGCACCCTCTGATGATGACTGTGGCATGATATCACGAAGCCGTGCCACTTGCTCCTCGAACCTGTGATCGGGAGTAGATGCTGGTGGACCCCGAACATGATCAGCGACACGTGCAGAAGGAGGGAAGCCATGCTTGGAATAGCATGTATCCTCCGAATGACCAGTACGACAACAGAATGAGCACGTAGAGCGTATGCGACCTCCGCGGCCGCGTCCACCACTTCCTCTGCCACGAAATGAGGACGAACTACCTCGTCCTCTGGAGACAGCCATTGCCGAGGGAGGTGGAGTTGCTGTATTCGATGGAACAGGTACACGACTGAGCCTTCTATAGACTTCTTCCATCGGTGGAATGGTTGCATCAGCAAGGATCTGAGAGCGTGCTGCCTCGTACTCCGGGTCAAGGGCAGCAAGTAATACGCCAACCATAGTGGCGTTGCGGAATGTCTTCTGCTGTTCCGGCGTGGCTGTGAGTGGGATGGTGCTATAGAGTTTCTCGAACATCCCACGAAGAGACGTGTACAGAGAATGGAGAGGCTTCCCATTTTTCTTCGTGGTAAAAATGTCATGCTGCAACTGCAGCATCTTTGTCTCGTTCCGCACCTGAGAGTATGTCGTGGCCAGAATATCGCACATCGCCTTGGCGGTGGGCTGATGGAGGACATCATTTGCTATCTCCGTCGTGAGCGTTCCTGACAGCCAAACTTTGGCATACGCGTCATCGGCCTCCCATGAGGCATATATTCCCTTCTTCTCCGGCGGTTCATCTTCTGTAAGAATATGCTTCTTACCACATGACTGCATAAGACTGAGGAACTGCATAGCCCACAGTTCGTAGTTCGTCCCGTCCATTTTGACGATTGGTGCCGATCCTTTAAAGGCACCTGTGGCGGGCATATCGACCTTTGGTTCAGACATACTGCCGGAGAATCTGAACTAGGGATGATAGACAAAGAAACTGGTGTCTACCGAGACCGTTGAGAATTCAAGTGCATATGTAGACGTTATGCACTTGAACCCATCATCAATCCGAGACCGACCGAAGCGAGACGGACGGCGGTGAGGCTGATGAAGCCTCGGCGGTGAAGATGCGGTGGGGCTGGGGCCGGCAGGGGCCTCGCAGGTGACGAGGCTGGGGCCTGGACGACCTGACGGTGGGTCCGGAGAGACCTGGCGACGAGACCTGGGGGTCCGGCGGAGGGGCTGGGGTGTTCGACGGAGAGGCGGCGGGACCTGGAAATCGGGGAGGAGCTTGTTGGCGGCGGCGGTAGGGCCTGGAGAGGCCGACGACGGGGGGGGGGGGGGGGGGGGGTGGAGGAAACCCTAGGTTAGGGTTAGGGCTCTGATACCATGTTAGAGTAAACAATACTCTGATGTGTTATTCCATAGAGCCCTTGGGTCTCTTATATAGAGAGAAAGTCCTTGGGTAAATTACAGAGCCTTACACTATATAAATAGAAAATACGAAACAGTAAACAGTACAACACAACATATATAAGTCTCTACAATCAGTAATTTATCATTTATTCTTTAAAGAGGATAACATGAAAAATGTGAAATGTAAAATGAATGTAGGTAATGTAAAAATACTGGGTGCATGTTTGAACTTACGATGCGGAAGTCGTTTAAATGTAAAATATACCATGACATTGCAAAATGAGATAATGAAATGTAAACTAATCATATGTATTGTAATTATTATATCGTATTGTTAAAATAACGCAATCAAAATCACAGAACATAAAAATTTCATGCTTATAAGTCATTAATGCAATTAAAAAGAACTTAACTTAAAATCGGATGTGTATATACATGTTGTGTAATCTATATAGAGGAGAAACAAGATCTCTAATCGAGGGCGATTGGATATTGGATCGATATGGAGTCAAAATCAAAAGAAAAACTAAAATCAAAATTAAAAATAAAAGCAATGTAAAATAACCTGGATCTCAATCAATGGATGAATAAAAAATTAATAAGAATATGAATAAAGTACTAAGAACAGGCAACCAGTTCCTACCACTCAACCATCATCGTCATGCACCCCCGTCGTCTTTTTCATACACCATCATCTCCAAACGCAGCCACGGCCTCTACATCGAGTGTTGACGAAGAAGAGAGAGGGGGAGAGGACCCTTATCGAGTTTTCCTTTTGGAAATTTGAGAGACCCAAGATCATGATGGATGTTATATTTAGAAATTAAATTCGAGTAATTAATAAGTAACGGGATAATATCATAATCAAATGGAATATTCCAAATTTTTTCTAAAAATATCGATTTGGAGGTTGTTTCGACGGTGGTTTTGGACTTAGTTTAGTGGTTTTGTTTACCACCGTTGATCCAAATCGGAAGGCTCTTATAAGATGTCGCACCATACTAATGGTAAGGTGGCACCTCAATTCAAGTTTTCCCTATATATATGTGTGTATGTGTATATATATATATATATAGATTTCTATAAAATCTTAATGTGACTTTATGAATTTTAAACATTATTCACAAGTCCAAACTGGTAATCAAGTTTTGGATTTCACTAAAAAAACTTTTAATACTTGCCAATTTTCAACTGTTGATGAGATATTCACGACCAGTAACTTCAAACTGTTAATGAGATATTAACGACCAGAAATTTTTCATTTGTTGATGAGATTTTAATCAATCAGTGACTTTCAGTGGTTAATGATATTATTACTAATCAGATATGTTCAACTGCGATGAGATTCAACAACCTGGATATTTTTATTTTAATAATAAGAAAAATGATCATATGGAAAATTATGGATTTCAGATCCTTATGTTCATTGAACTACCAGTTTCCACAATCTAATATTGTCTGCAACGACCATGATTATAAAAAAAATAAATACAAGACTGGAGAAATAGGATATTTGATGGGGGTGAACACATCTAAACTTGGAGTGAAGCAAAATGTGAATCCTAAACATTCAGTTAACTAGTTTAAGCATAATGGTTCTTTAGAAAAGAAAACATCCATCTCCTGAACATAATGGTAGTGATGCTTTTTATTAATGTGAATAACAAGGAATGAAACAAACCTCTTAGAATTTTATGATGGATCAAAAATCAAAGATTAGTCTCAATCCCACCAACTGAGACAGAAATAAATTGTGCAAAAACACACATGGCAGCAAGAAGGGGTGGGATGAGATTGTACATATAATTAAGTGAAATGAGCATGTATGGCAGCAATAAGGGGGAGGTGAATGTACACATGTATGGCAGCAAGAGATTGGGATAGGAAATGTACCTATTTTCTTCAAATTTGAAGGAAAAGATTGCATGCAAGTTCTGGGCAGCAGGTATTTCTTCAAGAACAACTATATTAGTAGCTGTTCAACCTCCAAAAATTGTAGCAAAGATTGCTACAGCATCCAACAGCATCACCTGGGTTAATTCTTTTTGGTTGAGATTGAGGGAAAATTTTGGGGAAAAAGGACCTCTTACGCCTGGAACTGTGTAGGATTTGAGAAGAAGAGTTTGGGTTTTGGGGGATATTTATAAGGGGGGTGGCTGTACCCATTGTTAGACAAGTGGAAATAGAATTAACCCAAGTGGAGAAATAGGGACAACAAGCTGTCCTGAGAAAGTACCGTAGCAAAAAAATTTTAAATTATTTTTTTAACAACAGTCTGTTACCGTTTGCTTTAAGATTAAATTTTTATATTATTTTTTTTCCATTTTCTCTCTTTAATCACTTACTTAAAGTTGACCATACACGCACATCGGAACTCGGATTTCGACGCGTAATATCTCAATTTGATCGTTTCTTAACGACATTAAAATGAGTATAATATTGATATACTTCTGATCGGGTTTGGATGCCCGAAATTTTAGAGATACGGTTTCAATTTAAGATTAAATTTTGTAATTTTAAAAATATCAAACGATCTCCAATGACGAACGATCAATTCTGTTGGTCTTGTTTCGTCGAATCGGATTTTTAGGCAGTCTTAGTTTGTTTCGTGGTTTTCGAATTTGCGTCGTGGCTTTCTCGTGGCATGCATTGCGATGCGACCGATTTTTGATCGATTTCGCTCGAACGACTTTTCATTCACGATCAATTGATCGACTTAGGTTGTTTGGCATCGACCAACAACTTTATTATGTTAATCGGACCCAAATCGGGTCGAGTTCGGGTTTGTAAAGATTTCGAATGTTACATAATGGAATATTAAAATACAATCTACTGTAATCTTTTACATAAATCATTTAATATTAGTTGATAGTTTTATCGGTTCAAATGGACCTTAAACCGGGTAGCTTTGGATTATTCAGATCTGGATGGCACAAATATAAAAACCTCAAAGGGAGTATCGTCCTCGAAACTCGATTCAATGTAATTTTGTAAAAACCACAAAGGGTTTTAAACCCATAAAAACCTCAAAGAAAAAATAAGCTTCATTCTTTCAACATATATAATTAAATAGGCTTGTTTTGACAATTACCTGAAAGAGCTGTGGGTATCTTGTCCACATGTCTGCTTCAGTATCCCATGTTGCCTTTTCGACACCATGTCGGTGCCATAGCACCTTGACTAGGGGGATCTCTTTGCTGCGAAGCTTATTCGTAGCATTGTCAAGTATCTGCACTAGCATTTCCTCGTACATTAAGTCAGGCTCCACGTTAAGATTCTCATAGTTGACGACGTGTTGAAGGTCGTACACATACTTCTTCAGGTCAAGGCCTTAAATGCCGTCTTTCGGTTTCGTTTCGGTGACTGACTGAAACGGAATTGTAGTCGAATTTCGGTCGAAATTTCGGTCATTTCGGTCGTTTTTTCAACTAAGGCCTCCAAATTTCGGTCGAGATGGGCATTTCGACTGGATTTCGTTTACCCACCGAAACCGAAATTCGGCGAAATTTGAGGTCATGCTGCAGGTTGGATATATGAAAGATGTCATGTATAGCTGATAGGTGTGGAGGAAGGGCTACTCGGTAGGTCACCATCCCCACACGGGCAATGATCTCAAATTGTCCCCCATATCGTGGTGCCAACTTACCACGAACACATAATCTATGTACTCCCTTCATGGATGATACTCGTAGAAATACCCAATCTCCCACCCGTATTTACAGGAATTTCATCAGTATGAAGATTATGTTGAATATTAATAAGTAATATTTGCAAATGGATTAAAAAAAGATGATTGGATTACTTGAAACTCCAAATCTCTTCTCCGACAGTCCGGATAGCTCTTCTAGCGGCTCTGTGCAGTCAAAAGGTTCCACCTTACAAGATAAACAAACCTCGCAGTCTTCTTTAAGAGATGTGCGAAGTAAAGAGCGTGGTCACCTACCTCACGCTAAGCGGTGAGGCATCTTTGCCCGTATATGGCTTCAAATGGTGCTATGTCGATATTGGAATGACGGTTGTTGTTGTACGTGAACTCTACCAATGGCAGGTGGTCCTTCCAGGACCCTTTCCACTCTAGACTGCTTGCGCATTGCAAATCCTCAAGGGTATGAATGGTGTACTTGCTCTGTTCATCGGTCTGCGGATGGTATGCGAAACTCATCTTCGTCTCTGTCTGCAGTGCCGACATGAACTGGTGCCAATAGTGCGATGTGAACTTCGAGTAACTATCAGACACTACTTCACGTGGTATACCATAGAGCCTGATAATGTTTTTTTTGAAAGTCTGCAAGGGAGGGGGAAACACTCGATGGTGTCCGCCCCTTCAAAATTTATTGATAACCAAAAGTAGAGTTACATATGGATAACGCTACTACACCCCAAAAAATGAAAGCAACTCTGATAAGAAAATTTATAGCACCCAGTCATCCACCAACCTTTTTGCCAACAACCCCACATTTTCCTTATAAAACCTATGACCCGAGAACAGCAGATCATTTGTCCCCCTCCAAATCGCCCAGAGAACAGCAAAGGGAAACAATCGTTCACGCCTTGGTCTGTCTCTATTATCGTGCAGCGAGTTCCAGAAGGCCTCGAAATCATCAACGCGACACCACGCCACATCCGCCTCATGCCAAACCTGCGCGACCAAAGGACAAGAAAAGAAAAGATGCTGCACCGTCTCAATGTCGCAATCACAAAGGAGGCATCTGTTCGCAATCACGCCCAGGAGTCTGACGCAGCAATCCCGCGTCATCAATCTCTTTCTCCAAAGAAGCCATAAGAAGAAACCAATTCTCTCAGGAGGCTTTGAATCCCAAATAGAGTTACAATCCCTGTTCAACAGCTCCAAATTTGCCGGCGTCGGTCTGGAAATTGCCCCATAACCCCCCTGACCGAGAAAGAGCCATCCTTCCAGCACCAATGATCTCTACCTGTAGATGGAGCCCCAACCTCCCTCAATGCGTCAAGCAAAACCAAAAAATCCTCAAGTCTTTGGTCCAAGAAATTTGCGGAGAAAGTAGGCCACCAGGAGCCGTCCACCCAATAGTCCATAACCGAGCAATGCTTGTTGTCCGCCAAGGCATATAGCCGTGGGAAGCGAGAGCAGAGGGCCCCCACCCCTGTCCAATTGTCTTCCCAAAATAAGAAGTTGTCCCCTCTCCCACAGACCGGTCTGAAGAGCTCAAGATTTGACAGGAAAGACTTCAACACTCCCCTCCAAAACGACGTCATGGAAGCCTGATTAATGGGTTGCCGATGGGGTGCGCCCTTCACACCATAGATGCTGCGAATCACCATGCACACAAAGTCTTTTCCCGGACCCCAAATCCTACTTGCCCATTTAAGGAGAAACGCCTCATTCATCTGCTCCAGAGATTTCACCCCCAGCCCCCCTGGTCCTTACGACACGCGACATCCTCCCAGCCTATTAGATGGATCCCCCCACGACCACCGGAGTTGTTTCCCCATAAGAACGTTCGCATCCTCTTCTCCAACCTCTCACGAATTCCCTTTGGGATCTTGCGATTAGCCATAGAATAGGAAGGTATGGAAGAAAGCACAGCCTTGAGAAGAACCAATCTGCCCCCCCTCGACAAGATAGCAGCTCTCCACCCCGCCAATCGCGTCTCCACTTTCTCCACCACCCTCAGCCAGTCACGTAGCCTCGCCCTCCCCAGAGCCAGTGGCATGCCCAGGTACTCAAGTGGCAGAGAAACCTGAACAGACGCCAAGGCCAAAGCTAGCCCATCAGCCATTTGCTCCGCAAGACCAAACAAGACGAAAGAAGATTTGTTGTCATTTTTGCGCAGCCCGACATCTCCGAGTAGATCTCCAACGTCGTAGCCAATCCAGTGGCCACCTCGGTACCCCCTCAATGAGGAAGAGGGTGTCATCCGCATACTGGATGAGCGGGACCTGAAGCCCGTCCCTAAAATAGCCAGAAGTGAAACCATGGCTGATCGCCCCCGAGACCATATCATCCAGCACATCAGCCGCAAGTATGAACAACATTGGCGCGAGAGGGCAACCCTGCCGTATCCCCCTACGAGGTTGAATCCAGCCCCCCTACGGTCTCCCATCGATCAAAATCGAAAGAGATGCCGTGGTGACAACGCCTCATCCACGAAATCCAAACGTCCGGGAAGCCCAAACGACGTAAAACCGACCACAGGAATCTCCAATCAAGGCTATCATAAGCCTTAGCAAAGTCAACCTTCCAGAGGACACCGCTCGCTCCCCGCCTCCGCCAATCCACAACAATCTCAGATGCAAGAGTGGTGCAATCAGAGATCTGGCGACCAGGAACAAAAGCAGATTGTACCGGGGAAACCAAGCACCCAAGAATTCCATTAAGTCTCCTCGCAAGCACCTTCGCCGTGATTAGATAAATTGCATTAGAAATGGCAATGGGGCGAAAATCCCCGACGGTGGACGGAGCAGAGGACTTAGGGATTAGAACCACGAGAGCCCGGTTGATACGATCAAAGCCCCTATTTCCCTGGCGAAATTCCGACACCACCTCAAGCACGTCATGACAAACGAGATCCCAAAAGTCCCTATAAAAGGCGATAGGGAAGCCATCGGGACCAGGCACTGCATCAACGTTGAGATCCCAAACAACATCCTTAATCTCGTCAAGGGTAACACCACGGATAAGGGCATCGTGGTGGTGAGACTCCACCATTCTAGAATTCCGACCCAACCATTTCCAACGTCTCGGTACAGTTGTAGAAGTAGCCTTTCTGAAATGGTTTGCAATTGCTTTGCCCATGTTTTGGTTCCCCTCCACCCGGACCCCATCCACAACAATGGAATGTAAGGCATTGGATCTGCGTCGACCGCTAGCGATTCGATGGAAATAAGTCGTATTCGCGTCTCCCTCCCGCAGCCAAGAGCTCCTCGATCTTTGTCTCCACTCCGTGGCCCGCTTCGTATCCTCCAAAGCAATCAACTTTTGTGTCGCCGACCGCGACTCCAACTCCGACTGCGTAAGAGCCCTGGTGTCCTCCAAACCATCGAGCATTCGAATCTCATCCTCAGCAGCCTTCCTAGTTGCACATCTAGCAGCCCTAGTTTCTCTTTTGAACGTCGCCAATCTGGCGCGTAAGGTGGAGAGCTTCTGATCAAACCGAAAGGCGGCGGAGCCCGAGGCACCCACCTCCCCCCAATGCGAGGAAACCGTCTCCTTGAATCCATCCTCCAGCAGCCAGCACTTCTCGTACCTGAAGATCCCCCGCTGGGCTGGAGTTGACCCAGAGCACCACAAGATAGGCGTATGATCCGAGTAGGAACGTGGCTTCGACGCCACCGTCGCCAAAGGAAAGACATCCAGCACCTCGTTGGAGACAAAGAATCGGCCAAGGCGCGAGCGCGAAATGGAATTTCTCCAGGTGTAAGCGACATCCCCGACGTCCATCAAAACCATCCCAAGCAGGTCAACAATGTCAGCAAAATCCGCCCAAGTCCTGGCCCCCCCTCCCCCCGATCTGTCCGTGGATAAGAGGGTGACGTTGAAATCACCGCCCATCACCCACGGCGTCCTCCCTACCACCCTACCAGCCTCCAGCAAATCTTCCCATAGCTCACCCCGCAGCCCACCATCACAAGGCCCATACACACATGAAATCACCAAAAGATCAAGCGGGGACGTACCAGCCAAGACCACCGTCAGGACATGCCTGCCGCGAGTGACCGAGACGAAAGACCACGACAGCGATCGCCACACCACGAGGAGCCCACCCGAAGAACCCGGAGCATCCAAAGCTCTGAATTGGTCAAGACCACCCGCGCCCCACGCCTTCCAAGTGGTCTCCGACACGGATTGAAGTTTCATTTCCTGAAGCATTACAATGTCGCACTTCCACTCAATGAATCTTAATCCCATTGCTTTCCGCTTATCTGGATCCCCAAGCCCACTGACATTCCACGAAAGAATTTTCATTTGCGGAAGTCAGACTTTCCCTGCAGCATCGCAACTCCGGCAGCATCCGTCACAACAAGCTTGAATGAAGAGCACGGAGATGCCTCTGTTCTTGAAGTTCTGACCTTGTTTCTCCTTCTGTACCTCTTCCCGCTCCTGTCACCACCCCCGGACTCCGCAGCAGTAGAGGGCAAGGCTTCATCTTCACGGATCTCGTCATGGATAACCACCGAGGTGGAAGCGGCCATTATGGGGGACAACAAAGGCCGAGGGCTACCAACACCGAAGAGGTCGTCGCGGTTAGGGATAGAAAGCATCTGTGGGGTACCCAAAAAGGCATCGCGTAGGGTCAGCGAGGGGCCAAGATGCTTTGGAAGGCCCGAAAGAGCCGAAGCCCGAACAGTCTTGAGAGGGTCCGAGAGTAGCCAAAGAGTATCCGGGTCCGAATTAATCCATGAGGGAGATCCTTCTCTCGAAAGTGGTCCCAGATCCGATAAAGCGAGTCCCCTACCCGAGAGCACGTTCACCTCCGCAAATAACTTCTCCTTGGGGTTATCAAAAAATCTCTCCTCCACGTCACCGAGCAAAGTGAATAAACCTGGCGTCAGATACGTCTGTGAAGGGGGGTTCTCGAAACGCCGCGTGCCAGTAAACAACGTGGCCCTTCCTTTGCATGGGCTTCTTGGGAAACCAACCGCCAACGTAGAACGCAAAGCACCCCCTGGCCTTTCGGCTTCCGCCGTCTTCGTGAGCATCACCGGCATTGAAACCATCGGCGGAGGCAGAGGAACATCAACAGCAACCTCAATGGCGAAGGAGAAGCATCCCACGACCAGCTCCGCGAACTCGCTCCGTCCCCCGATTTGATCCAGGAAAGACTTGGGACATTCAAAAAGGTTCTTCGTTTCATTCGCCGCCGATCCCAGTCGGATGCCATTATCAAGGATTTCCCGAACAAAACCCCAGCGGCTCAAAGCCCGCCGCAAGCAAGAAGTCGAGCGGGAGAGGAAGGGGACACCCTTTACCGTGGCCAAGCAAATCTCCATCTCCCTACTGGACCCATCAGCGTACCTTAGAGGTTTCCAAACGACATTACCAACGTCCCCGTTTCGAAACAAACGCTCTCTCTGAGGCTCCGTTAAACCACGAACACAACACGTTTTATCGTCCATGTTAACGCATACAATAGTAGTAGTATCTGTACCTTTTCTCTATTTTGTTTTCTTCATAGTATGCTTTATGTAATTTACCCATATGCTACTCTCCTATATAAGAGAGCCTAGGGTTCATGGATAAACAAGCCATTCACTTTTCCCAACATGGTATCAGAGCGACGGTCCTAGACCGGAGTTCTCGAAACCCTAACCCTAACCCCACCACACCCGCCGGCCTTCTTCCTCTCGCTCAATTGGCGCCGCCCGAGTTCTCCTCCATCGCCGTCGCGCCTCCGAGTGCAGGCACTCGCGTGCTGTGCGCCTGTGTACATCTCCTCCGTGCACGCCTGCTGCGCGCCTCCGTGTGCACGCCTGCTGCGCGTCTCGCCTCCTTGCGCGCATCCTTCCGCGTGCTGCAGTGCTGCGGTGCCTGTGCGTGCACCTGTAGCGCACCTTCAGTGCGCGCGCTGTAGCGTTTTTGCGCGCACATCTCCAATGCACCTGTGCGCTTCCTTGCGTGCATCCCTGCGCGCGCTGTAGCCCCTGTGCGCCATCAACTGTGCGCAATCATTTGTGCGCACCAGTAGCGCATCTCCAGTCCACGCATATCCTGTTGTGCGCGTAATTCTAGTGCGCGGGTAGGGCTTAGCACGCACATCTTCATGGGGATAGTTGCTTGAGGTCTACACATGCAACTAATCCCGTCTATGTCATTGTAGACGAAGCTTATCGTCTATCAATTGCTCCAGTCTTCCATGTCCAGTATGTCAGAAAGCAAGGCGGATATCCCATTTATTGGCGCCTTTCGTGGTCCAGCGCCTATTGTCAAGATGGACGGTACAAACTATGAACTGTGGGCTGTGCAGTTCATGAGTATGATGAAGTCAACAGGTAAGAAGCACATTCTTACCGAACCTGAGCCTGCAGAGAAGACTGGAGTCAATGCCTCTTGGGAGGCTGATGATGCATATGCCAAAGTCTGGCTATCTGGTACATTGGCTATTGAAATTGCCAATGACATCCTACACCAGCCCACAGCCAAGGATATGTGGGACATTCTAGCGGCTACATACTCCCAGGCCAAGAACGAGACGAAGATTCTGCAACTTCAGCATGACATATTCACAATAAAGCAGAATGGTCGCCCTTTACATTCCCTCTATACATCACTAAGAGGGATGTTCGAGAAGCTTTATAGCTTCATGCCTCTCACAGCTACGCCAGAACAACAGAGGACATACCGGAACGCGACGATGGTGGGTGTGTTTCTGGCTGCACTTGATCCTGAGTATGAGGCAGCACGATCACAGATTCTGGCAGACTCTACTATTCCTCCCATGGAGGAAGCTTTTCATAGATTGAGTCGGACCACAGTTCCTTCCACAGCTGTGAGTCAGAACTCTTCAGCCATGGCAGTCAACAGTGGTCGTGGGTTCCATCACCAGAGCCGTGGACGTGGACCTCGTGGAAGAGGTGGCCGCACTAGACCAACATGTACCTACTGTCATCGAGTAGGACAGAGTGAAGACACATGCTACTCAAAGCATGGATTTCCTGCATCTGCACGAGCTGCTGAGCAGATAGAGCCCCCATCTGCTGCTACTCTGGATCAACGGTTCGAGGATCTAGTTGCCCGTCTGAGGGGCATTATTCCACCATCTAGTCCAGCACCAACTACAGAGAGTCATTCTGATGTTGTCGCTTCTACCTCTGCGTCTACCAGTGCTTCAGGTAGTATACTTGCATTCCACAGTAGTAGATCAGATACTTTACCATGGATTATGGACTCGGGCGCTACACATCATCTATGTGGCGACCAGAGTCTGCTTTCAGGATACACTCAGATCCCTCCAGGTCGGACAGTCGTGATTGCCAATGGCACTCATTCTCCCATCACTGGTCAGGGGGAGGCTAGATTGACATCCTCTATACAGCTCAAGAATGTGCTACATGCACCTGATTTCTCAATGAATTTATTGTCAATTAGCCAGATTACGAAGGATCTACATTGTCGGGCAATTTTTGATCCATCTTCTTTGATTTTTCAGGACATCCATACGGGCAACGTGATTGGTCGTGGCTATGAGCAAGGAGGCCTATACCGCCTGAATCAGACTCCTTTTGCTGGATTATCATCCTCTTCTGGACAAGTATCAACCTTATTATGGCATCTGCGTTTTGGTCATTTACCGCTTCAGAAGTTGCGTCAAGTTTTACCCTATGGTCTCCCTCACACACCTATTCAGTGTGAGGCATGTCAGTTGGGAAAGCATCACAGGTCGTCCTTTCCCAGTCGTCCAGGTCGGAGTAGTACCTCCAAGTTTGAGTTATTTCATATTGATGTCTGGGGTCCGAGTCGTGTACCCGATCATCAGGGATACATATTTTATGTAGTTTTTGTGGATGATTTCTCTAGAGTGTCATGGGTGTTTCTGATGAAAAATAAATCTGAAGCAGGAAATATCATTATCCATTTTCTGAATGAAATACAAAATGTTTTTTCTACATCTGTGAAGCTTGTGAGAAGTGACAATGCTTTAGAGTTGTGCACCAATATTCTTGCCAATTACTACTCCTCAAAAGGGATTATTCACCAAACATCTTGTGCTCATACATCTCAACAGAATGGGATTGCTGAAAGAAAACACCGCCACCTTCTTGATGTCACAAGATCACTACTTATACAGAGTCATGTTCCCTATTCCTACTAGGGTGATGCAGTTCTCACTGCATGTTACCTAATCAACCGTATGCCTTCGTCTGTCTTGAATGAATAGATTCCGTTCTCACTTATTCATCCTGAAAAGGACCTGTTCACTCTTACTCCTCGTGTGTTTGGGTCGGTTGCGTTTGTCCATCAGTTGTCGTCGGGTACTGACAAGCTCTCTCCTAGGGCTGTCAAGTGTGTCTTTGTTGGGTACTTCAGAACTCATAAGGGGTACAAGTGCTTTGATCCTCTGCGTCAGCGGTATATGATCAGTGCAGATGTTACATTTTTTGAATCTGTTATGTATTTTTCAGCATCAGGAGACAAGCAGCTCCCACCTATACCACATGATGCCATATACATGACACCACCACCACCTCAGATGCCATCATCACCACCACCACCACCACAGCAGCCTATCTCATCGTTCCCGTTCCATTATACCCGCAGGCTTTCTCCAGCTCATGGTCATGACTCGTCCACTAGCTCGCCTCTGGTATGTAATGAAAATATTAATGTTGATGGATCTGACGACATTTCTGAACAGGATGTGGTGCAGGATCCAGATGAGCCTACAGCTGATTTGGATATTCCAATTGCTTTACGGAAGTCGAAGAGGAGTTGTGCCAAATATCCATTATCAACCTCTGTATCTTTTGAGCGGCTATCTGGAGATTTCAGGTCGTTTGTTATGGCACTTTCAGCTATAGATATTCCACGGAATCATCATGAGGCTCTGCAGGACAGTAGATGGCGGCTAGCAATGGAAGAAGAAATGGTGGCACTTCAGTCCAGAGGAACTTGGACTTTGGTTTCTATACCTCCAGATGTGAACCCAGTGAGCTGCAAGTGGGTGTTCATAGTGAAGCAAAATGCAGATGGCTCTATTGACAGGTACAAGGCGCGTCTGGTTGCACGTGGCTTCACACAAACATACGGGGTGGATTATCTTGACACATTCTCGCATGTGGCACGTCATTCCACTCTACGGATTTTGTTGTCAGTTGCAGTTGCTCGAGACTGGCCGCTCCATCAGTTGGACGTGACGAATGCATTCCTATATGGAGATTTGCAGGAAGAGGTGTATATGCAACAGCCACCTGGTTTTGCTGTTGAGGTGGAGTGTTCCAAGGTATGCAGGTTGCATAAGGCTATCTATGGCCTTAAGCAGAGCCCCAGAGCATGGTTTCAGAAGCTCTCGGATCTCTTCGAGAAACAAGGATACAAACGCTCCAATGCTGATCATTCCTTGTTTGTGCAGAAGACCGCGAGAGGTATCATTGTCATTATGGTTTATGTTGATGACATCTTGATTACAGGAGATGATGAGCAGAGCATAAGGCAGGCGAAAGAAATGCTGGGTAGTGAATTTGTCATTAAGGATCTTGGGGTCCTTAGATACTTTCTGGGGCTTGAATTTGCTAGAAATTCATATGGGCTAGTAATGTCACAAAGGAAATATGTTACAGATCTGTTGAGTGAAACAGGTATGCTTGGGTGTCGACCTGCTACGATACCAATGGATCCCAGCATGAAGCTTTATGAAGATACCACAGAGGAGGTGGACAGGAGAAGGTATAGAGAACTGGTAGGCAAACTGTTGTATGTCACGATCACTAGACCAGATATATTATTTGCAGTGAGTCGTGTGAGCCAGTTCATGGAGCAACCACGCCAGGTGCATATGGATGCAATACATATGATTCTTAGATATCTCAAATCTTCTCCAGGTGCAGGTCTGCTATTCAAGAAAGGAAAGGGGATCTCTATCTCAGCATGTGCAGATGCAGACTATGCAGGATGTCCCAAGGATAGGAAGTCCACCTCAGGGTATGTTGTCTATGTTGGAGATGCCCTAGTCTCATGGAGAAGTAAGAAACAAACGGTGGTAAGAAACAAACGGTGGTAGCTAGATCTAGTGTTGAATCCGAATATAGGGCTATGGCCCAGGCTACTACAGAAATGATGTGGGTGAAAGCTGTGCTTACAAACCTATGTTTTGATGTACCACTTCCTATGAACTTGGAATGTGATAATCAGGCTGCCTTGTTTATTGCAAACAACCCAGCATTCCATGAGCAGACCAAGCATATTGAAGTGGACTGTCACTTCATACGTGATATGATTCGGAAAGGATTCATTGCTATATCTCATGTTACCTCAGAGAATCAGACTGCGGACATATTCACATAAGCATTGTACGAGGCCCATTTCAGAAGTGTGCTTCCAAGCTGAGCATGATTGATATCTATGCTCCATCTTGAGGGGGAGTGTTAACGCATACAATAGTAGTAGTATCTGTACCTTTTCTCTATTTTATTTTCTTCATAGTATGCTTTATGTAATTTACCCATAGGCTACTCTCCTATATAAGAGAGCCTAGGGTTCATGGAATAAACAAGCCATTCACTTTTCCCAACAGTCCAGCATCACGACGTCTCCCATGAAATGTGGGCCGAAGAAGCCCTCCAAATGCGATGACACCATGTCGAAATCGATAGAGTTCCTTAGCGCGTGACCGATTGCTTCGAAACGCACTGAATTGCGCAAGTTCTCCGATCTCTTGCCCATCCGACGAACTCCACCATAGCTTGACGTATGAACAGCAGCCCTTGCACCCCCATTGCATGTCGCAGCACTCCCCGAGGAAGACTTCTTTACTGCTTCCGCATACGTCACTCCCCATTGCACCACGTGAGAAGAACGACCTGACGTGGAGCCAGCGCCGAAGACAGTCTTCATGGTTGTCGGCCTCGCTCCTTGGTAGACCTGGAAGACAAGCAGGAAGCTTGCCGATGCCCCCACTCGACCGCAAGAGTAACAGCACCGTGGTAGACGGCAGAAAGACACACCATGGCCCCTCTCCCCGCAGCGAAAGCATCGACGACCCGGTTTCTTGTGGGAGACGAACGTCCGCTTGCCATTTCTTGCTTTACCGCTCTCCATCTGCATGTGACCATCTTGCCAAGCAACCTCCCCTCCGTGGAGAATCTTCTTGCCCTTGTCCAACGGCTGATAGCCCCTACCGCCTTCTTCCCTCTGCACTCCTTCCACAGTCCCCCCAACTCCCTCCCATACCCTTGTCCTCTCACTGAGCACTTGTGCATAGGTATCTCCTCCCACAGCAGCATTTGGCACCGGCCCGCCCAGACGAGGATCGTGCTTGCTTTTGAACATCTCGCCGCCCTTCGTGACTCCTTTAGAGAACGCCTTCGCAGTCGCATCCTCGATCGCCTTCTCCGTCAACTTCGCTGTCGCCTTCTCGAACGCCTTCTCACTCGCCTTCACACGCCACCGGCGCTCCATCTATGACTCCTGCATAAACTGTATCCAGAAGCCAAGACTTGATAGAGCCTGATAATGTTATGCACATATTACTTCGCCAATCTAGATGGAATGTAGGTCATGCCGACATGCATAAAATGGGTTGACTTTGTCAACATGTCAACGATGACCCAAATAGCATCATGGCCACCTGGTGTTCTTGACAGTCCTGTAACGAAATCCATAGAGATACTCTCCCACTTCCACTCAGGAATGGGGAGAGACTGCGATAGCCTTGGTGGTCTCATATGCTTTACCTTGGCCATTTGACAGGTAAAGCATCTACTAATAGGATGTGCCACATCGCACTTCATCCCGTCCTACCAGAAATGTCGGCGCAGATCACGACACATCTTTGTGCTGCCATGATGAATAGATAATCATGAACTGTGTGTCTCATCAAGAATATCTCTGTATAACTGCTCACCATTAGGCACAACGACCCGACCAACCTTCCACAAAATAGACTCTGTCACTACAAAATCATCACATTCATCCTTGACGGCACGCATGCATCTGTCTCAAATTCAAGGATATGACTTCTGGCTTCTATTGTGCGATCCCTAGGACGGTTGAATCATGGACGTACGATAGCAGATATGGATGCACTCTCCTGAGGATGCCAATAAGTCAAAGCTGCAAGCATTTCCCAAACTTATAGCCACTTTTCCGTACCCTCTGCATGGATCTCTCATGCTAAGTGCATCAACCACCACATTTCCCTTACCAGTGTGGTAAGAGATTGTGCAGTCGTATTCTTCAGTAGCTCAAACCACCTGAACTGTCTCATATTCAGCTCCTTCTGATTAAAAATATACTTTAGGCTCTTGTGATATGTGAAAATCTCGAAATTCTTTCCATAGAGATAGTGGTGTCATATCTTCAAGGTAAAGACAACTACCGCCAACTCCAAGTCATGGGTGGAGTAATTCCGCTCATGTGGCCTCAACTGATGTAATGCATATGCAATCGCATGACCTCGCTGCATCAAAACTGCTCCTAACCTTCTTCTGGGGCATCTGTATAATCTGCGTAATCCTGAATACCTGAAGGAAGTGCAAGAATGGGCTTCATCGTCAATCTTTCCTTCAGTTTCCTAAAGGCTTGCTCATGTGAAACATCCCGGATAAAAGGAACTCCCTTTTGTATCAAGCATGTCATATGAAGAACAACTCAAGAAAATCCATTGACGAAGCGTCTGTAATAGCTTGCTAGTCCAAGGAAGCTCTGAATCTGAGTGACTATCTTAGGTTGCTCCCAAGACATGACCGCCTCGATCTTCACAAGATCAGCTATGATGCCTGCTCTAGAAATGACATGCCCAAGGAATGAGACCTGAGATAACCAGATATCGCACTTGCTCAGCTTGGTATACAACTTGTGCTCTCATAATGTGTCCAGGATTATCTTCAGATCATTGTTGGAAGCACCCAGTGGAATGGCCACCAATAACGGATATTAAGGAAAATTTAGTTCATAATTTTGCATAAACGGAGTTGATTGTAGCAGATGTGGTGTGTCCATCAAGTCTCTCAACTCACCTATTCATTAGGACGAGAGAACTGACTTGCCCTTGCCTTCAGGGGCTTTCGCAACCAAAAACTGTCTAAGTGGACGTGTGATGTGAGATTATTCAGACAACACGTTATTCCTTTGGTTTTATTTCTAATGGAAGCAAAGAAATAACATGAAAAAAATATTAATGGATGAACGTTCTCCGCAACTATATAGAACAATAGATGTGGCATATATGGTTCTTTAGGCCACTTAACGTTCGACAATGGCTTAGGAACAATTGTCTCTTTGCGGGCTTGGGTAAAAGTGTACGCATATGAATATCTATGGGGATCAGGATGCCTTTTCTTATTTTTGCTCAAGGCAGACTTACGATAGGAGACCGAAATATGCCTTTGTACCTATAGTGCGGTGCTCCTTCTGTTTTTCTGCTTTTATTCTTCGATACTGGAGGCTTTTTTATTAGTCTTTTGTTACTGGATGACACGAGAAAGAATAAAGAATGAGGATATTAATTTTCATATGCTTTAATTAAATCTAATCAGTGCTGTATCCTTTCGGTGGGGGCACTCAAGCTCTGTCGGTCTCTTTTTTTCTGGATGGTCAATAGTTTGAGCATATCAATAAAAACTTCATGACTTCCTTGTGTTCGCTTAGTTATCTAGCTACTTAGATGTTGCCCAAATTTCTCTTTTCTCTTTCGGAGCTGCTTAGCTTTCTCCAAAAATGGAGTCCAGGTCAGGGTTCGATCCAATCCCTTCGCTTCGCATGGCAGCCGCCCTACTCTTTAAAGGAAAAAGTCCCTTTGCCTCGCCCTATGCCACGCCATCTATATGGCGATTCGCATTTCTTTTCAGAATCGCAATCATTCCTCAGTCCTCTCATCGTTTAAAGGGTGGGAAAGAAGGTGGAAGGAAATGACCTTAATGAGGTGTGGGGGTTTGCATCTAGAATTTGTTGGGCTTCCCTTCATGAGAGCCAACATCCTAGCTTTTTTTTGTAATATACTCCTCCCGGCAGAAGACTAGTGATTGGTGGTCCGACGGAGCTTCGGAGAAGGGTAGATAGGGGTGTTGGCATTTCAATGAACCGCGGCGAACTCGGGTCGAGACCCTAGATGCCACAGGCTTACTTGAGCCAGTCGTTGGTCAGAGGGGGGAGATCCTCAGTAGTTGTGACCTTTTGCCTCTTCGACGGTCTTATACATGCTTTTACATGAAAGTGAACTCCATGGGTGTAGAGGAATCCAATGTGGTAGAATGAGTCAATACTTGCAGTTGTAGGTTAGCCTGTACTACTGCTACGACAAACCAAGCCCCATAATATAAATATAAGATTATGTTTTAATTTGAGATATTAAATAATCTTTTCTAGTTTAAAGTCTCTAATATTCTCATAAAAGAGTCTAGATTTAGAGCCTTTATTAGATCAGATTTATGGAAAATGAACATTGGGCCATACTTTGCAGTCCAAGCCCAACCCAGGTCTGGGCCAGGCCAGGCTGGCCCATGGGCCGAATCCAAAATATTTTTTCTTAATGTGTTATATGATTTATAAAGATAAAATTTTATTTGAGCATCATCTAAATTTTTAAATGGTAAGCTCGATTTTAGGGACTATGTTAGCCACTTTTATTCCATCAAAAGTGAAAGACTTGCAGAATGTTCCCTTCAAGGGGTATACATCAAGTAAAAAGGGTAAGATAAATAAAAGATAATGCGAAGTCTCGAAAGTTTTGTACAGAAAGAAAGCACTATAATGATCTTGCTTTTACAAGAAAGCATGAAAATTCTTCTACCATGCAACTGCAACCTAATCATTTCAGCGCAAAACATCCCACAACATTCCCTTTTTCTGCAATTAAACATTCGGACATTTTCATAACATCCCAGATCCACCCAAAAAGAGTAGAAAACGTGCATCATCAATCGTACTTGAACATTAGCCCATATAATTTGAAGGAATATGTTTATGTTGACATTGACAATTCAAAACCTTGTAAATCCTGAGGTTTTGTGTTTCTGTTCAGCATTGGGATTGTCAAAGAAAGACAATCCCAACATTTCTCCGACAAAATCTCAAGCAATAGTCCCCTTACATAAATATGCTTTGATTATTATCTATGAAGCAGATAGGTCAAGAATTCCAGTGATTTTCCGGCAATCAACAGAGATTACCAATCAGCAAATTCCTCTAGTGAAACAGCTTCTTTTCTCTCTCATTTTCAACAGAAAATCAGCTTTAACGATTCCTCTTTGAGTGTACATATTAAAAAGGTGTGCAATCTGCTTGTAAATAAAACATGAAGTTCCAAGATTGTTTTCTTTATAAAGATAATGCAACTAAGCACATCGTCTTTAGTAAACTAAGAAAAAGGCCATCAACAGAACTAAATCAAAATCCAGTTGCAAGAAAATCCTGGCAGAAACCAAATGATCCAATAAATGCTATATGGAAAATTTTAAAGGAATGTAATAATCAAGGGATAAAGGCATCTAAACTTTCTAAATCTGACTATTATGTGTTACTTGACATGTAAACTACACAATACACTGAAGTTTTGATAATGTAAAAGACAAACGGGAAGTATATTATATCAAATATATGTAACATCTTATTTTTTAAATATTTGCGGACTGGGGCAGGCTGGGATGGGCTTTGTGGTATATGTGCATGACCGGCTCAGTTGACGGGCGGGCCAAGGAGTGGGCCATGCCGGGTTGGGTTGTTCATGAAATTTCTTCGCCCAAGCTTGACCCATGAGCAGGCTGGCGGGCCCCTCAACCCACTGGCCAAATCTACTCATGAGTATATCCTGAAACACAAGAGAAGAGGGGTCAAATATGACACGACAATGCAAATCATTGGTGATTTGACTAATATATAATAAATTCATGGAAAAATCAAATGCATGAAGAACATTATGTAAGTACAAGGACCGTGTCAACCGAATATCCCATTTTCCTATAATGGGAGAATGTGTCCCATCGACAATAACAACTGATCTTCTTGGATGAACGGATACATAGGAAATGAAATGAGCTCTATTTCCTCATAAGTGATGAGAGACACCTGAATGCATGATCCACTCAGAGATGTCGGCCCTGTGACAACTAGTAAGGGCATCGGCAATACCTGAAGTACTAGCAGATGTTGAAGTAGCAATGTCAGACGGCCCAATGGAGCACTAGCGGGTCCACGAGCAAGAGTCATGATCTCCCTCAGACGGGAGACAAACTCACCGTAGAAGTCTCAACCTGCTTTGCAACGTGGCCAGAGGTTGGAAACTCATGCTTCGAATAGCTTGTTGCTACACGGGCAAAGGCTGGAAAAACTCAGAGTGACCATAGAGGCGAGAGTAAGTTCATGGCTGACATGGATGAGCACCACCTCATCTACCACTAGCATTGTGATCACTAACCTAAAGAGATCCCCTTCTATTGCGAGATGCGGCCATAGTCAAGGAGGTATGAGTGGAGGCTGCAGTAGGGACTTTATTCCTGTTGAGTGGACTGTATGCTTCCTTCATGGGATGTATGGAAGCATAGAAGGCCATATCGGTATCGTATTGCTCCGCCTAAAAAAAGGATATATCATGATGGGTTTTTATCACTTGTGCCCCTCTGAGATATTGCAATATCAATCATGCCCCTCTCTTTTTTGGAATATCAGTTATGTCCCTACCTTCTTGCGAAATTCACAGTTCTGCCCTTTATAATATCAGTTATGCCCCTACTTTACCTTAACAGAAGGGCATAACAGTGAATTTCGCTAGAAGATAGGGGCACCACTAATATTCCAACAAAGGGAGGGGCATAACTGATATTGCGATATCTCAGAGAGGCACAACTGATAATAACCCTATCGGGATATATCGTCGGTATCAGTGGAATGTCAGAAATTCTAAAAAATGGTATTTTTGCCATTTTCAGAAACTAAGATCATCCAAGATATTAAAACAACAAATAACCTATAAATATGCATTTGTATCACATATATCGATCATTTATACCCATATATCGCGCATACCTGTTATCTCGAACATATCGATGTTAATGTTGATTCCTGTCTTATAGATATTGGAAATGAATTTCATGCATGTTTTTATAACATGAAATAACTTACAAATATACACTTAGAAAACACATTCAGTTCATCGATTATCGTTATATCATACTTATCGGTCATATCGAATATATCGTTGGTACTGTTAATTATTGACCTATAGATATTGGAAATGGAGTTTATCCGAGTTCTTAGAACACTAAATAACTTACAAATATATAACAATGTAATATATGATGATATTATGAAGATAAAAACATGAAAAAAGATATGTCAACACCATAAACCTTTTTACTAAATTTCTTTTCAATTTAAAGAAAATCGTTGACTTTAACTATCACTAAAATATTTATCAAAAAGGGATTGACTATAGTTATTTCCGCTATAGTCGAGGAATACGATAGCCTTGATTGGAGGTTCCTCTGGTCGGTGCTCAGGAGAAAGGGTTTCCCGGAGTTGTGGATCTCGTGGATGAGGCGGTGTATTAGCACTGCCTCTTTTTCTATCATGGTAAATGGCCGTCCGGAGGGGGGTGGATCCAGCCTCAGGGGGGGGGGGTGCGGCAGGGGTGCCCTCTTGCTCCTATGCTCTTTATTCTGGCGGTTGATGTTCTTTTGGATTTTGCGACTCGTATGGTCAGCGACGGCCTCTCGAGGGGGTACTCCAGGGGGGATGTGCAGGTCCCTATCTTGCAGTACGCCGATGATACGTTGTTTTTTTTTGGAGGGGGGGGTTAGAGGAGGCGAGGGGTATGGCCTTGGCTCTGGAGATCTTTGGAGAGATGTCCGGGTTGGTTAAGAACGAGGACAAGTCCAAGTTCGTGCCTTTCGGTCCTGTGGTTCTGGAAAGCGGCGCGTATGCGGTGGCTTTGGGGTCGGCTTGTTCTTCTTTGCCGATGGACTACCTGGGGATGCCCTTGAACGTGGGGAGGACGCGGCTGAGAGATTGGCTGAGGGTGGTGGAGAAAGTGGAGGCGAGATTGGCTGGCTGGAAGTCCGCGATTTTATCGAGAGGGCGCTTGTTCTACTTAAAGCGGTCCTTTCGTCTATACCGATATATTTTTTGTCCAATCGGCGGATGCCAAAGGGAATCAGGTCTCGACTGGAGAAGCGGATGCGCGCTTTCTTGTGGGGGAAGCAGGGGGGTGGATCAAGGGGGATCCACTTGGTTGGGTGGGAGGATATTACTTGCAGGAAGGATCAGGGGGGGCTGGGTATCAAGTTGATCGAGCATATGAATGACGCCTTGCTCCTTAAGTGGGCGAGCAGGATTTGGGGGCCGGGGGAAGATCAGTGTTGCAATGTGATGCGGAGGATATATGATGTGGGGGGTGGCTTGCCTTCGCAGATCTCCCGTATTGCCTCCTCCACCATGTTTTGGAGGGGGGACGTGGAGGTGTTCTTGGAAAATGTCGCGCTTTTCAGACCGATCCTTGGTGGGGGGGAGTCCTCCTTTTGGACGTACGATTGGGCGGGAGGGGTACCCTTTGCTCTCGCATCCCACGGTTATTTGCTTTGGTTGAAGATAAGTCGTGTTCGGTTGCGGCCTGCTGGATGGATGGGAATTGGTGCCCAAGGTTTTCCGCGAACTTTTCTGATCAGAGGTTGGAGGATTTCTTGGCTTGCTCGATGCTGTGAGGGAGGTAGGGCGCCCTACGGGGGGCAGGATCACTGGTGCTGGCGGGAGGCCCCGTTCACAGTCAAGAAGGCCTTCTGGGCTATCTCTCGGCCGCCGCCGTCGCAGTCGGAGATTATTATCCGGGATTGTGCCTTTTTGTGGGCTCTCAAGCTTCCTGGGCGTGTTGGCTTCTTCTTGTGGCTGCTAAGAAGGCAGAGGCTGATGACGAGAGACTGGTATGCCAAGCTTTTAGGTACCATTTCTGACAGATGCCTGCTTTGCAATGCGGCGATTGAATCCGTGGAGCATATTTTCTTCTTGTGCCCCAGGGTGATTGAAGTATGGCAGGGGGCTGGTTTGGACTGGTGCAACGCTAACAACCTCCAAGCGTTCTGGGCTTCGCTTCAGGCTAATAAGGGGAGGCCGATGAATGAGGTGCTTTATCCTGTGGCCGTGCTGTGGGCGATTTGGCGGGGAAGGAATGATTTGTTGTTCACGGGCCAAAGGTTCTATAAGGAGAACGTGGGGACTTTTGCTATGCACCTGGCGGGGGATTGGGCGTTGTAATGGTTTTGTAGGGTCGGCGTATGACTGTTTCTTTTCCCTCTCTTTTCCCTTGCTATGTTGAATTAATAAATTTTTGGGCGTGCACCGTCGAGTGTATCCCCCCTTGCTTCTGGATTTCAAAAAAAAGATATCCAAATGGTTGATATGAATCATATGATTTGAATCCTAACTATATGTTATGCAAATCCCAGATGAAGAACGCTCTAACGTCTCCCTCTGCAACAATACCCTACCAGTACGGGGGCCTTGCTGAAACCATGGTCGCACCATACCCTACAAGATTAGGAGTAGCAAAATAGGTAGTGAAATCAAGCTTACAAGGGTATTATTCATCAATATATTGATATCATTGATATATCATTAATATCAGTCGGTATCCATGAATTTTTGTACTGAATCCAATCATTTTTTACCAATATGGGCCGATATAGCGATATATCGCCGACATATCGGTCAAATATCGCCGATATCTATGTAAAAGGATATGCATGCTGATATCGATATATCACCGATATATCGTGATATGTTCTTCTATTTATGGAAGTGCTAGTAAGAAACTGATTCTGTACTGTATAATACTCTGTGTCAAGAGTGACATTTCAGTATGGCTTTTGTTGCTTTGGAGATGTCGTCAGAGGTATGAAGATGCGAAGCTTCTTAAACATGCCCTTGAGAGACGGATAGAAATTATGAAGAGGACAACCGTTTAGCTTGGTTCAAGGCCCTAAATGTCGATTTCGGTCAACATTTCGGTATCGACCAAAACAGAATTTCGGTGGAATTTCGACCGGAATTTCGGTCATTTTGATCATTTTTTGTACTAGGACCCCCATATTTCGGTCATTTCGGTCGAATTTCGATTTCAACTGGATATCGATATTCGACAGAAATTCCATCGAATTTCGTTGAAATTTGAGGCCATGGCTTGGTTGTAAAGATGTCATAATGGAGCTGTAATATCGTCATCTCATTTCTTCCCTGAGAACATGTGGTGACCGAATAGCGGAACTCGCGCGTACATGTCGTCTTGCTCCCAAGATGCATTTAACCCCAGTCTTGTTGGTGAGCTCTTTCTATGTTAGAATGTACTTCTTCCCCTTGCATGCATAAGACTCATGAACTGCATGGCCTACAACTCATAGTTTGTCCCATCCATTTTCACGATGGGCACCGCGCCTTTGAAGGCACTCGAAGATGATAGGTCGACCTTGTTCTCTGACATGATGACTACTGTGAACCCCCGAGGATCCGGGTACCCGTTAATCACACATTCGCACTATTATTTACACATGAGATCGCATGAAGTTACAGAATAATAGGGAAATTTTTCGCACTGCAATAATTTCATCTGACATTCACATCAACATTTATAACCACAAGCTCATAGAACAATTGTCACCAAAATCTCATTTCATTAACTTCCATATATTCTACAACATGTACAAAGTCTGACAGTACACTCAATATTCCAAAAATCTGATTGAAGAGAAAGAAACATAATACATTATAAATCGAACAAAAAGTGACAAAATAAACCATACCGTCGGGCATAAACTCTATCTCCTGGAACCATGTATAGCTACTGAGCTGCTAATGCACAGCAGGCTGTTTGCCTGCCAAACATGTTAGGAAAGAAGAGGCGTCAGCGGTTGCTGGTAGCCTGGTACCTCCCAAAAACTTATATAAAAACAATAGGCATTTATTGTGACCAAAAGCAAGCAAGTAGAGAGGTAGGAACAACTCAAATTAAAATTTATTTCCACTTTGCAAATGAAAAAGGTTTCCAAATTCTAGTAAGCACCTCTTATGATTAGTTATTTATCCCAACATTCCCCACATAAGCATATTTCTATCGTGACTGATTGTATATTTTATTCTCATAGTACTCAGAGATCATATTTATGGATTTTGATAATGGAAAAGGTGAGATGAGAAAGTACAATGATTTATTTAATTTCTAGTGGATAGTCTGTGGTCTTGTTCAGTGTATAACCTCTCACTATGACTCTAAGGTATGAAAAATGCGTTAGGGTTGGGGTGCCTCCGTAGGCATGCGGTGTAGTATAATGCATCCTAACTAAGTTCCCAACACGTCCACTAGTTATTAAAATTTCGAATCAGATTATAGTTACTTCCATCTACTCTACTTTGATTGTAATCTCTTCAAACCTCAAGTGTAACTGTGTCAGATGTAATTTAAGATGATGTAGATATGGATATAGATGATCTGGATGTAGAATCGCCAAGTCTGTTGGCGAAAGTAAAACTCAAGCGGTGAAGAAGCCAACAAAAGGGCTCTTCCGTCTCGCCCTCTAATTGGAAGCGTGGTCCAATAGAGGGATAGGTCTACTCCCAAATTACGCCACCGAGATGGGTGAGAGAGACTCTCTAGAAAAGTCGCTCTAGAAACCTGCCCGACTAGTACGGGCGAACGAGCTCGTACGTAAAACTGAAAACCAAGGATCCCCCGCCTGGATATCCTAAACAGAGGGTCAGCGTAACTGGTCTAAAGTCGGGATCCCAACGAGGTGTAAAAACACTGCGAGCTCGCGTAAAAACCGAAAAGGGACTGGGATCCTAGACCCGCGCACTTGGCGGCCGCTACCCTAACTGGGCTTCCTTTCCTCCGCCCAGTTGAGGGTCACCGCGCCCTCGCACTGTCAGTGTAAAGGTCACCACGACCGACACAATGTCAATTATCACTGATTTATGATCGTTTGGACATGCTTGACTATACAATCTTTTCACAATATTTCATGTAGTTGTCTCTACAGATCTTTATATTTTGGCACAACTTATCTACAATGATGTATATTTAACAAAGGATTGATTGATAAAGATTTTTAGGTCATAGTATTCCCAAGAAATCCAAGATTGATTCCACACACTTCTTTTTTTTCACAAGGAGCAATGATAATGAGGGGAGAGGAATAGTGTGAAAAGGAGTTATCCAATGTTGTTGAGATTTAGTGAATATAAGGTATTACTTCTCTGGATCTTGAGATTAGGTTCCTGTATTCAGATACGATAGAGATGAACAAGAATAATATGTGGTTTCCAAGGCCATCTTAAAAGTAGATGCCTTCTGCTATTATGTCTTCTCAAGGGTGATCGTTTCATGGACTTCACCTATTTTCTTTTCATGAATGAAATGTTTAAGATTTTCCTCAATTGGCATGTTCCTAGGTCTGGATCATTGGCATGTTCCTAAGTCTGGATGTAACTGTACAGGATATTTCAATTCATCAAATATGACACAGGTTGATACATTAATCGAGAGAGTAGTGGAGCGTCACATCTAGTAGTTTCCTATCTTCCATTCATTGTAGTTAAAACTCTTTCCTTTTTTTTCCAGATCAGTTTACATATAAAAAAAATAATACATTTTTTTAACAGTCAAAACAATGAATATTAAACCCAAAAATTTAATCACCCAATCATCGAATCATCCTGAAGCAAATCCCTTTTCAGGCTTCCCCATGGTGCACTAAAATAAACTACAGATGGATATAAGTGGTTAAAATTATATGAACTAAATTACTGGAAACATGTACTTAAATCAAAACCAGAATGTCACCTTTAATAAAGATCACAATCTGTAGCAAATTCATGAATATCAGTAAAAGGAGGGTGATTTGTGCCTCGTATTTCTCTAAATTTTATTGTTTGAAACCAACATGTAGGAGCAATGAATAGAATTAAAGAAAACTGGATATTGTTTTTAACAAAATTCTGTATGTATGGCAGTACAGATTATGTAATAGTAATAACTCCTGAAGATTGTTATTATATATATAGTGATACCCACATGAAATATCCAACTTAACAGAAATGCAAACTGGAGCTCGAGTTTGCAATTAGAGGGAGTAAATATCACATAATTGGCATCAAAAGGGGTTAAAATTGCATATGCATGGCAGCAAATGATGGGTATTAGGATGGTACCTCTAAAAATCCTCAAGTTGAAAGGAGAAAGTTTGCATGCAGCAGAGGTTTCCAGGAGTTGTCGGAACCTGTAGCAGTTTGAGCTGCTGATTTGTGATTAATTGGAACAATGGCTTCCAACTTTTTCTTCAGAAATTAAAGAGAAACAGAGCTCTTCGGTGGAGGGATTGAGAGAGCACGGGAGAGGAGTTTGTGAGAGAAAAAGAGAAGGGATTGTACCTTTTTGAGTCTCAAATTTCGGAGAAGATCAACATGCATGAGCAATTATTGCTGTAGCAGTTGTGGCTGCTGCTTTTGCAAGGAAATTGAAGACTCCAGGCCTTGGATTGGGGCTAAGATTATGAGCTCCAGCAGTATGACAACAACAGGGGAAAGAGGAGTCTGCGATGGAAATTGCAAAAGAAAGAGAGGGGAAAGAGTGGGTGCCGTTGGAATTTGGAAGAAAGAGGGGTCCTTAAATAAGGAGAATGAGAACTTGGGATGTTGACATGTGTGAAGTTATTGGGAGCCAAGTGTTTGGAAGAGAAAAGAGGAGAAAATAAAGAGAGAAAAAATAAAACACACGGCTGGACTGTGCTACGGTGATTTCATATATTTTATTTTATTTTGTTATATACAAAATATCCCTTTACTTGATATTCTTAAAGTTAATCATAATCGCGCATCGGACCTCAGATTTCGACGCGTAATATCCCGATTTGATCGTCTCTGAATGACGATCAATATGAGTATAATATTGATATACTTCCGAACGGATTTTGAATACCCGAAATTTTCGGATACAGTTTTTGTTTAAGATTCAATTTTATAATTTAATAATATCAAATGACCTCCGATTGACGAATGGTCGATCCCGTTGGTCTTGTTTCGTCGAATCGGATCTAATGACGGTCTTGTTTTGTTTCATGGTTTCCGAATTTGCGTCGCGACTTTTCCGCGGCACGCATTACGAAGCGACCGACTTTTGGTTGATTTCACCCGAACGACTTTTGGTTCACACTCAATTAGTCGATATAAGTCATCCGATACCGATCGACAACTTTATTGGGTTAAACGGACCCTAATCGGGTCGAGTTCGGGTTTGGCGGATTCCGGTTGTTACAACTACGAAGGCGGGAAAGTACGTATCTAGGGCTGTAGATTGATGGGAATGCATCTACACAATCACATGGGTAATCGACTATGCGTGCAGGCTCATGCCACAACCGTTCTCATCAACTAAGGGAGAGCTCTAGGGCACACGGATGAATCTAACGGTCTGATTTCACAGTAAACAGGTCAAAATCAGATTGTTTTGCTATCTCTGGAGTGTAACGGTGAGGGGGACACTAGTACAGACCCCTAGATGGATCCTGTGGCAGCAAGCACCAAGTCAGTGGTGCTAGGGCCGCTAGATGGTCCCCACCGCGGTGGCTTGACCTACCTGAGGTGGCATGGGCGGCTCTGCTGGTCGGTGCTGGCAGCACTAGGGCCTCCGCCGGTTGCTGCTAGGCAATCCTACGACAGGTGGGGTGGTGGGAATCCAGACCTTGTTTGATCAGTATTTTTTCAAGCTATGTTACATCTTTACTCCAGCTTGAAGGCGACTGTCGAGAGAGTTATTGTTCTCTCAATTGTATGTTATTTTTTATGCTTTGTTGTCCTCATACTGTTAGCTACCCCTCTCCCTATTCGAGGAGGAGGATGCCTCTCATAATAACATGTTCTCTTTTGACAACAATTACAGTTATTTACGGGTAGGTGCGCCTTTGTAACTTTTATGTTTGGTTCCTCTTTATGTAGAGGGCCACCCATTAGCGCCAATCACCTTTTCTTTTACTCATTGATATTTGATTATTGTTAATATGCAAAGAATAATGTCAACAATTTTTGTAAGTTCAATATTGTTTCTCTTATGTTAGATGTACATTCTTGTTCTTTTGAAACAAAGTGAAAAATATATCCTTGTATACCGAGGGTTTGAGATGTTTACGAACAGTCAAAGCACTATAATTTGGCTAATGTAGGAGTTCGAACTCATGCAATGTTTGCTTAAATTTCGGATTAACTCTCATTCCGGTGCCTATCAATGATACTAATTGCTTTGTTGTTACGAGTAATTATATCCTCTTTATTTCTGTGCATTATTAGTGACTGTGTATATGCATCAGGTAGAAACAGTTGACGGGCACATGGTACTTAATATTCCTCCTGGGACACAATGTGGAGATATTCTTAAGATTCCTAATGTCGGAGTCCCTAGCATGAAGAGGCCTTCTATTCGGGGTGACCACTTCTTCACAATTCATGTCCAGATCCCTAAGAAAATCAGGTTCTTTTATTGTGATGACTTCTTTTCCTTGTTAACCGTGCTCAAAGGAAATTCATTTAAACTTCTTCGGAGTTTTTTATAATCCAGATTTATATATTAATGACAGGAGAGTTAGAAATAATATATTGTTTTTGAATTTTGATAATGCTCTAATTTCGATATTGCTGAAAATTAAATCCCACGTTGCCTGTCTTATTTAATTATAACTTGAATATTAAGCCATTGCAATTATAAATATAATTTCCGTGCAAAGAAATGAGAGAGATGTTTATTCTAAGGCCATATGATTCCTTTTATGGAGGTGAAGCCGTAGAGGGAAACTAATGAATGAGAATTACATTAAAAGGAAATAACAATTGACATAAATACTATTTCTTGTTAGAAAATATAATGCAGAAGCGAATATCAGAGGAAAAAACAAACAATAAGGAAAACAAGATTTTATGTGGAATCCTACTCTCTAAGGAGCAGGATGAAATCATGGGAGAAGGCCTCAAAGGGCTATATGTTTAGGGATGTAAACGGAGGGATACAGATGCGGATATAGGTATTATCGTATCCTTATCCATTTTTGAAAATGAATATGGATGTGGATACGGATATTGACTGATATTCAAACGATATTACCATATCCTTAAAAACGGATATGGATGTAAAATGGATACTGATTATATACAATTAATGTTAAAAGTACTTTATAGAATCGATATAAATATATACGAATTTGATAGAAAACACATTACATAAATATACTAAATGTGTTTGTATCATAAACATTGTACAAATATGATAAAAGAAGATATAGAATTATTTTATATAAGGTTAAAAATAACTGAATGACTATATTTGTATATGAAAAGAGATATACGGATACGGATACAGATTTTACAGATATCAAAATGATATCCATATACGTATCCATTTTAAAACGGATACGGATACGGATGTCAAAATCTATGTAAAACAGATACGGTGATGGATCGGATACGGATATATTTGTAACCGTTTGCATTCCTTACATATGTTGCATTGCACTTTCTCATCTGATACAAGAGGTCTAGGGCTTCTTATATAGCCTCAACAGACCCTCCATGTCCCACCACTGATAGTTGTAGGGCTAAACTTTGGATGTGATAGATGGATCTTGGAAGGATCCATTTACCTATCTTACATATGGCGCATATACTCCAACACTCCCCCTCAAGCTGGAGCATGCAATGCTCATCTGGGACAAACAGAAAGAAATATCAACTTACAATACAAGACAATACAGACAATATCAACTCAATGCGCACAACTGTCGGCTGTTGTCAAGGACGTTCCGTGCATGTGAGGAAGAACAAATGGGTTGGAGTGTGAGTCGAACTGAATCTCTTTGTCGGAGAGCATGTGCTCTGTACTGCACCTGTCAGAGTCACTACAACTGAAAATGAGTCTCCGGAGAACTCTTACCTGCCACAATAATGTGACAACTATTCCATCTCTGAAAGGGCTGAACTGAAAAGTCGTGGAGACATCCTCATCAGAGTCCACGGTCGTTGGAGAATGGAGTCTGAAAATCTCCTCGTCGGAGAACTAGGTCTCTCCCAAACTGGCTCAGAGAATGTGATCTCTACTCTGGAGTCCCTATGAAACCACATCAAAACCCTAGCCCACATGGCATAAAGAATGTGATTTCTACTCTGGAGTCCCTATGGATCACATGAAAAATCTGACAAAACAAAAGATGAGGACCACACAAAATGATGGCAAACATGTGCACATCAAACTGAAGACTCGGAATCATCTGAACAATTGTAGAGTCTGTGAATCTGTCTGGCATATGGAATATGAAGAATTTGAATCTGGAGTGTCTAACAATCTGGCATGCGACTCTACACAATACTCTCTCTTTCTTTCATACTTGTCGGTACATAATGACGTCGATAAAATTGGACGAAGAAAAGAAGTTGAGAGACAACAAAACAATAAGCCGATCACATTTTTCTCAGCTTTTCAAATCATTCATTTTTTTTAAAACATTTTTTTGAATTTTTTTCCGTGCGGTTTTTGTACGATCCTCCTTTTTTTAACTGCCATTCCCTTGTTTTTAATGGTTATTTTTTCTTTCATCGTCGCCTAGATGACCGCCTGCCTGTAACTACGCCGCAATGGGGCAGCCTTATCACTGTCGACATTATGAGCGCGAAGGAGGGCTATCAGTGAGATTTGCAACATGGATGTAGATGGTGCCTCTTGCGCGCCTGATGCACGCCGCCTGGAGATGCGGCTGCATCAATAGTTAGGGTTTGTGGGAACCATCTTGGAGCAGCCTCTCCTGCATGGGTTCTATGTACGGCTGATCTGGGGAGCGTGCGTGGCTGCTTCACCGCCCAGCTTCAGAGAATTGATCGAATAAATCTGCTTCAATAAATAATCTTCATGAATAACCAAGAACCAAACTCGTTTTGATAATCGAATCTACCCGTGTTGATGATTTAGAAGAATTAGGATTTCAAAAGAAACCGTAGAACCAAATCTTGAACCTCGATCAAAAAATAAAAGAAATAAAGTCCTCGAGAATCGAATCCGCTCTGATACCATGTTATAAAATATAATACAAAAGTGAATATCATCGAAAAGAATAAAATATTGAGGCGTGGGATTTTACGTGTAGCCCTACTCATTAAGGAACATGATGAAACCATGGGAGAAGGCCTCAAAGGGTCATATGTTGCATTGCATTTTCTCATTTGATACAAGAGGTTTGGGGCTTCTTATATTGCCTACACAGAACCTCCAAGTCCCATCACTGGTAGATGTCGCCCATGTGGCACTAAACTCTGGATGTGGTAAATGGATCTTGGAAGGATCCATTTACCCATCTTATATAGGATGCATATACTCCAACATTTCCTATAACTCACCTCAAGATGGAGCATATATATCTTTCTTATTCAACTTGGAATAACACTTCTGAAATGGCCCTCTCTGGTAGAGCCTTAGTATGTCTGTAATTTGCTTCATTGAGATGACATGGGATGTAGAGATGATGTCCTTCTGTATCATGCCTCTAGATTAGTGGCAATTTGTGATGTCCTTTTTAGCATTCACATACTCGACAATAGCCATATTATAGATTATAATTATTATTCAGAATGTAATGCAAGAAAAGTATATGATAAAGTTCTCTAACAATATTATATATTCGTGGCCCAGAGTCCTCATTTTATCTTACATTTATGACAAACTTAAAACCGTGGAAGCTACAAAAGAAGTACGACAACTAATTCAAGTCTACTAGTGAGACTGTACCTTGAAGTCTAGTATAAACTGTGGAAGCCCGTCACAACTGATGCTCAAGATGCAAACCTAGATGGGTTTCCAAAGATGTATGTATGAGCAGAAAGTTTACTACATCTAAAACATTCTAACAATAGTACACACTCAATAGAAGTGCAAAACGGTAAAGAAAGGTATGTTCATGTTCCATCTTTTGTTATCCTTGTGATTACTTATTCATTGTTCCGGATCATCTATAAAGATTATTATTATTATTAGTTGCATGCAATTCACTACATGTACTCTACAAGTTTTTTGTATTATTATTCATATCATGAGCTCATCAATTATTAATTTTTTTCTACATGATCCATTGGGGTTAATCTTACTTGTTTATACACATAAATATAGTATTAAAATTACATTCCATTATTTAGTTGTTGAGTTCAAATCATAATTACATTATTTCAACAGTCATATACTATACACTAGACTAGAGTAACCAACTCAAGCAAGCAAAACACAACACATTCTTCAACCCATTTCCATCAACTTACTTGCTACGAGGGGAATAACCTGTGACAACTGCACCACGACTAAATAGGACCGCATCATGTACGTCCTTACGACGAAGTATGAATCCTCGACTGAGTGCAATACCTCACAATAGTACTAATAATTAGACCAACTGTACTGTAGTCCTACAGACCAAATATGGGTAGTCCATCTCAATGGTCGTGCAACAGGAAAACATAGGAGCCATTGGAACTGAGACCTACACTTATCTAAGATTCACCGAGTTCGTGAGAGATGTGCCCTACTCTCGATTATGCTGACTTCTCCAAGTATAACACATGCAAACAAACATTTACAACGTGATTTTCAATATTCATTTAATAAAACCATATTCTAGGCAACATTATGTATTCCTTTAGTGTCCTGTGATATTCCCACCCATTAGCAGCCTAATCATTTCATGCCTTGACGCATCTAGATCTACATTCTACTGTAATTATCTTTAGAAACCTTAGTCAATATTATTTCAATCCAACTCTGCTCACCATGTTTAAGGACCATGATCAATTCCAAAGTAGGTGGCACCTCCTTATTTAACCACTGGACACAAGATCACTTATTTCCATATATTTATATATATATGCTTATGTATACACATGTTTCTTGTTTATCATTCAGAGTTGCTTTTGAAGGCATAATAATTTGCATTCCTTGCATATAAGCCAAACTCATTCCTTAAGTCCAACTGCCCTTTTTCAGGGTCATGTGGGAACTTCCCAGTTGGTCTTTTAGGACACAACTTCTCACAATGTATCCCTATAATTAGTCATACTTGATATCATGGACAACTTACAATCTTGATCTATATTGGGTCTTACGTGATGACTCCAAGGTACTAAGTACCTTGGGGTGAATTACCTTTGTAGGCATGCATTTGAGGTATGCGCATTCTAACTAAATTCCCAACACATCTACTTGATTTATTAATCCATATACATATTTATCTAGGCTCATTAGGGCTTGTGTTATCTCACATTTCTCGAACCCATAGGTCATTTCTAGGCATGTCCCATTTGAGGGATGCTGAGCATGATGCAAGAATTGTAGTATTCTTGTCATACATACATGACACAAAGTCGTACTCAGATTCGTTTTTAAGAGTGAACCACCATAACCTACCATGTGTTCGAGAATGGTCCAACTAATGACCTACCATGGGGTCAATTGAAATTAAATCATTGGTCTAAGAGGAACCTGCCATGGGTTTAAATTGTGTCAAACCATAGGTTAAAGAGTAACATGCTATAGGGTTAAATGGTGGCAAATCATTTGTATAAGAGACCAAGAGCTACTCGCCGTGACCTCAAAGTATAACAACCCATGAGTTTAGGGTGACGTCATGGGTTCAAATGGTGTTAAACCATGTGTCCAAGAATGGCCTACCATATCATGAGCTCGAATGGTGTCAAAACATAGGTCTCAGTGTGACCTATTGTGAAGCAAGCAGTGGCCCATATCAGTAACATGCCATGGGTGACCTGCTATGGGGTGGCCTACTGTGGAGTGACATGTTGTGGTGACCTCCCATGGGTGGCCTGCCATAAGCTCTGCATGTCTTTACATGAGTTTGGTTCAACTTGTTTACACTATTCTCAAAGCTACATAACTCTTATTGATGTAAACATATATTATTCACTTATGTACCTTTTAGTTATTTTTCTTTTCCGTCGTACTCTTTATGTAATTTACCCATAGGCAACTCTCCTATATAAGAGAGCCTAGGGTTGATGGAATAAACAAGTTCTTTCTTTTTCCCAACATGGTATCAGAATGACGGTCCTAGACCGGAGTTCTCGAACCAAAATATCCCTAACCCTAGCCCCACCGTCAAGCCTCTCTTCCTCCGCGCACCGTCGGCTTCGCACCTCTCGCGCGATCGCCTACACCTCCCGCGCGCCTCTCGTGTGATCGACTGTGCGTGCGCCTCACGCGCACCTTCTATGCGCTCGCCTGTGCTCTCGGAGCGCCTCCCGCGCGCTTTCTACACACTTGCCTCGCGTGCGCTTGTGCGCCCTCACGCGCGGTCTGCACTACGCCTCCTGTCTCGCGTACTCGTACTCAGCGCGCCGTGAACCAGCCCCGCACATATTTCTAGCGCCTTTGCGCCTCCTATATGCATCGGGCTGCGAGATTTATAGAACCCTAAGCCAAGCGCGTAAGCCTCTAAAGGAATGGGTTTGGTTGCTTGAGGTCTACACATGCTACTAAACCCGTTTATGTCCGTGTAGATGATCATATCTTCAGTCTACTACTCCAGTCTTTTGTTACCAGTTTGTCAGAAAGCAAGGCAGATATTCCATCTATAGGCGCCTTTCGAGGTCCGACGTCGATTGTGAAGATGGATGGTACGAATTATGAACTGTGGGCTATGCAGTTCATGAGTATGATGAAGTCAACCGGTAAGAAGCACATTCTTACTAAAGAAGAGCCTGCTGAGAAGACTGGAGTTAATGCCTCGTGGGAGGCAGATGATGCATATACCAAAGTATGGCTATCTGGAACTCTGGCAATCGAGATTGTCGATGATATTCTTCATCAGCCCACAGTCAAAGCAATGTGGGATATTCTGGCTGTCACATATTCTCTAGCGAAGAATGAGACAAAGATTCTGCAACTCCAGCATGACATATTCACTATCAAGCAGAATGGACGCCCTCTACACTCACTATACACATCTCTACGAGGGATGTTCGAGAAGTTGTACAGCTTCATGCCCCTGACAGCCACACCAGAGCAACAGAAGACCTACCGAAATGCTACTATGTAGGAGTTTTCCTTGCTGCCCTTGATCCTGAGTATGAGGCAGCACGGTCCCAGATCTTGGCAGACTCTACTATTCCTCCTATGGAGGAAACCTTTCACAGACTGAGTCGCATAACTGTCCCTTCTACGACTACGAATCGGAATGCTTCAGCCATGGTTGCCAACCAAGGACGTGGAGGTCATCATCGTTAGGCCTGTGGCCATGGCCCTCGTGGCAGAGGAGGCCGTGTTCAGCCAACGTGTACCTACTGCCATCGCACTGGACATACCGAAGACACATGCTACTTTAAGCATGGATTTCCTGCATCCGCACGAGTCGCTGAGCAGATAGAGCCTCCATCTGCAGCCTCTTTGGATCAGCGCTTTGATGATCTTGTTCCCCGTCTAAGGGGCATTATTCCTCCATCTGGCCCAGCACCCACTACTGAGAACCAGTCTGATGTTGCCGCATCTGCCTCTGCATCTACCAGTGCATCAGGTAGCACTTATGCATTTACCAGTAGTGGATCAGATAATTTAGCATGGATTATGGGCTCTGGCGCCACACATCATCTATGTGGCGATCAAAGTCTGGTTACAGGGTACAGACAGATTCCCCCAGGTCGAACAGTAGTCATTGCCAATGGTACACATTCCCTGATTACTGGTCAGGGGGAGATTAGACTGACATCATCTATGCAGCTCAAGAATGTGTTACACGCACCCGATTTTTCAATGAACTTGTTGTCTATCAGTCAAATTACAAAGGATTTACAATGTCGGGCTATTTTTGATCCATCCTCTCTTGTTTTTCAGGATATCCGTACGGGCAACGTGATTGGGCGTGGCTATGAGCAAGGAGGCCTCTATCGCCTCAGTCAGACTCCTTTTGCTGGAACCTCATCTCTACCTGCCGCACCCGTCTCTTCTCTACTATGGCACTTGCGCTTTGGACATCTACCGCTTCAGAAATTGCGTCATGTGTTACCCCAGGTTTTGCCTCACATGCCTATTCTATGTGAGGCTTGTCAGTTGGGAAAGCATCGTCGGTCTACCTTTCCCAGTCGTCAGTGTCGGAGTAGTACCTCCAAGTTTGAGTTGTTTCATGTCGATATCTGGGGTCCGAGTTGTGTTCCTGATCATCAGGGACACAGGTTTTATATGATCATTGTGGACTATTTCTCTCGAGTGTCATGGGTGTTTTTGTTAAAGAATAAATCTGAAGCAGTGAATATTATCATCAATTTTCTTAATGAAATTCGTAATGTCTTTTCTGCATCTGTTAAAATTGTGAGAAGTGATAATGCCCTGGAATTGTGTACTCATGTCCTATCCAGTTATTTCTCATCCCAAGGGATCATCCACCAGACATCCTGTGCCTATACCTCCCAACAGAATGGGGTTGCTGAAAGGAAGCATCGCCATTTACTGGATGTAACCAGGTCGCTCCTTATACAGAGTCATGCTCCTCTTTCTTATTGGGGTGACGTTGTCCTTAGAGTGTGTTACTTGATCATTCGTATGTTGTCATCTATTTTGGGTGAGAAGATTCCTTTCTCACTTATCTTCCCTGGAAAGGAATTATTCTCTCTTACTCCTCGTGTGTTCGGTTCAGTTGCCTTTGTACACCGGTTGTCTCCCGAGACTGACAAGCTCTCTCCTAGGGCTGTCAAGTGCGTCTTCGTTGGCTACTCCAGAACTCAGAAGGGGTACAAGTGTTATGCTCCATTGCGCATGCGGTATCTTGTCAGTGCATATGTTACATTTTTTGAAACCGTTATGTATTTCTCAGCCTCAGGTGATCAATTGATACCCCCTGCTAAGACTGATGCCATTTATATGCCACCACCACCATCATCACCACCATCATCACCACCACCATCACCACCACCACCCCCACCACCATCTCCTGTCACTATACCTATTTCACTATTACCATTTCATTATACCCGTAGGCCTGCTCCAGCTCATGGTCATTTCTCATCACCTAGCTCGCCTAAGGTATGTTCTGAAGATATTACTATTGATGGATCTGATGATTTTTCTGAGCAGGATGTATTACAGAGGTCAGACGAGGACACAGATGATTTAGATGTTCCTATTGCTATACGAAAGTCGAACCGGAGCTGTGCATCATATCCTTTAGCAGCCTCGGTGTTATTTGATCGCCTAACTGGAGAGTTCAGGAATTTCGTCGTCGCATTGTCCGCAGTAGCTATTCCACGAAATTACCAGGACGCACTGAAGGATAGTAGATGGTGTCTAGCCATGGAGGAAGAGATGACAGCTCTTCAGTCTAGAGGAACTTGGAGTCTGGTTCCGGTACCTGCTGATGTGTCACCAGTATGTTGCAAGTGGGTCTTTACAGTCAAGCAGAATGCAGATGGAAGTATTGACAGATACAAGGCTCGTCTTGTTGCTCGTGGCTTTACACAGACATATGGGGTGGATTATCTTGATATATTCTCCCCAATAGCCCGCCATTCCGCTCTACGGATTTTGCTGTCTGTTGCGGTCACTCGTGAGTGGCCGCTATACCAGTTGGATGTGAAGAATGTGTTCTTATATGGTGACTTACAGGAGGAAGTCTACATGTAACAGCCACCTGGTTTTGCTGTTGAGGGGGAGTATCCTAAGGTGTGCAGACTTCATAAGGCTATCTAGGGCCTTAAACAGAGCCCCAGAGCGTGGTTCTAGAAGATCTCAGATCTCTTTTAGAGACAGGGATACAAATGTTCTAATGATGATCATTCCTTGTTTGTACAAAAGACTTCCAGAGGTATTATTGCAATCATGGTCATGTAGATGACATTCTGCTTACAGGCAATGATGAGCAGGGAATAAAGGAGGCGAAAGAAATGCTGGGTTGTGAATTTGTTACCAAGGACCTTGGAGTTGTCAGATATTTTATGGGACTGGAGTTCGCCAGAAATCCTTATGGGTTGGTAAGTCTCAGAGGAAATATGTCGCTGACCTGTTGAGCGAAACAGGAATGCTTGGTTGTCGACCTGCTACCTCACCTATGGACCCGAGTATGAAGCTATATGATGGTGATACAGAGGAGGTGGATAGGAGAAGTTACAGAGAACTGGTGGGCAAACTTCTGTATGTTACTATTACTAGGCATGATATAGCTTTTGCTGTGAATCAAGTGAGCCAGTTCATGAAGCAACCACGTCAGGTACACATGGATGCCATACATATATACTCAGGGACCTCAAGTCATTTCCAGGTGCGGGGTTGTTGTTCAAGAAAGGCAAGGTGATTACTATCTCAGCATGTGCAGATGCAGATTATGCAGGGTGTCCCAAGGACAGGAAGTCCACCTCTGTGTTTGCTGTATATGTTTGAGATTCTATGGTCTCATGGAGGAGCAAGAAGCAAACTGTGGCGGCAAGGTCGAGTGCTGAATCTGAATATAGGGTTATGGCCCATGTTAGCACAGAAATGATGGGGTGAAGGCTGTGCTTACAGATTTACATATAGAAGTCCCACTTCCTATGGCGTTGGAATGTGGCAATCAGGATGCCGTGTTCATTGCAAATAATCCAGCATTCCATGAACGAACCAAACACATTGAAGTTGACTATCACTTTATATGTGACATGATTTAGAAGGGATTCATTGCTACATCCCATGTTAGTTCAGAGAATCAAACGACACATTTTTACCAAGGCTTTACTGCGAGGCCCATTTCAGAAGTGTGCATCCAAGCTGAGCATGATTAACATCTATGCTCCATCTTGAGGGGGAGTGTAAACATATATTATTCACTTATGTACCTTTTAGTTATTTTTCTTTTCCGTCGTACTCTTTATGTAATTTACCCATAGGATACTCTCCTATATAAGAGAGCCTAGGGTTGATGGAATAAACAAGTTCTTTCTTTTTCCCAACAATTGATGTGTTCTTAGATACATTGGAAAGCTTATTTATCTCTTTGTAATGATATATTTTAGTCCTCTAGAACTTTCACGTATAATTAGAAAAAAATCATTAAAACTCTTACATGTTTACAATGTGTCAATATCTTGGCCTTTTTGCCTAATTCGAGCCATTAGAAATATGTTTCATATATACATTCACATGTAAGCATTCATGGATACTTTTATGTCCCTAAATATGCATCTAATCCACTTACGTAATAATAAATACATTCGGTAACATCTGCATTCTAACCATGTTAACTTAGTGTTGGAGTATTTGGGTGTGTGCCATATGAGTTGTAGCAGGGTAAATGGATCCTGGAGAGATCCATTTACTCCATCCACATGTTTAGTTCCACATCTACCAGTGATGGACTTGGAGGCTCTGTGGAGGCTATATAAGGAGCCCCAGACTTCCTGTAACCATTGAGAAAAAGCAATGCAATATCCACCTCTTTGAGGGCTTCTCCTGTGGCTTCATCCCGCTCCTTAGATAGTAGGGTTCCACGTTAAATCATTGTTCTTCCATGTTTATATTTCTCTATATTATGATTTGTTTATCAATCGCTTCCGCATTCTCTATTTTTAACATTGTATCAGAGCGGGTCAATTCTTGATGATTTTAAGTTTTATTTATTCAAGATTCGATTATTGTTTGTTCTTGAAGATCTTCTTTATAAAGATCATGTTTGTGATTTGATCAAGTTCTATCAATTTCTAGGATTTTGATTGAAACTCTAATTTCTAGAATATCTATGTCGTCTCCTCTTATAGCAGTTCTCTTCCAGGGCTTCTCTCAACGCGCAACTCCAGCACAATCGATCACTACGACAACAAACTCCCAGGCGGCGATCATGTTCCAGCCATCGCGCGCGTGCTCCAACGCCAGGCGCATCTCATGCGCATCCTCCAAGCGCGCACGAATCCCCAAGTGACACTCGCATCCCCAGTCACTCCTAGATCCTTGGAGGCACGCATCCCCACCGCCTCCTCCAGGCTCGCAAACAGAGGCGGCTCCAGGCCGCGACTTCTTTCCTGCGCGTCGCTCAGGTGCTCAAACATCCAGGTACACCAGGCGCAAAGAACATCTTGGCGGAGATCTCTAGAGCCCGACCCAGGTGGAGATCCAGGCTTCGCGTGTAATGCTTCGCACGAGGAGTCGCTCTAGGAGGGCGACGCTTCGTCCTTCTCAGCTCGCAGTCGAAGGCGATATTCTAACCACCCTCTGACACCGCATACTCCAGGCGACCTCGTCGCATGATCCTCAAATTTCAGCGAAATTCGATCGTATTTCTGTCGAATATTGATATCCAGTCGAAATCGAAATTCGACCGCAATGACCGAAATGACCAAAATATGGGGGTCCTAGTACAAAAATCGACCGAAATGACCGAAATTCTGGTCGAAATTCCACCGAAATTCCATCGAAATTCTGTTTTGGTCGATACCGAAATCGTGACCGAAACCGACATTTTGGGCCTTTGTTGCATCGTCGGCTCCAGCTTCCTTGTGCCAGGTGGCGCCGCCACTCTCCAGATCTCATGGCCCTCACCTCCTCCTGGCGCATCACCTCCTTGTACGATGGCGGCACATGCGACATCTCCTTCATGCACCCTTGCTTCAATATGAGGGTCCGATCGAGGTGGCAGCCCCTTCTCCCAGTTTTTGCGGCAGCATCAATTGGGAACCCCGGTTCCATGGAACCCTAAAGGGGTGCATACCCCTTCGGGTTTGGCAACCATTAAAAAAAGGGGGGGGGGGCATGCCCAATTCAAAGAGGGGTCGATGGCTTTAAATTTTGTAAGACCAATTAGGCTGGAAAAAAAATGAAAATAGGCCGTGTCTTTCAAAAAAGAGTTGCGTACAAAAAACGTACTTGGAAAAAAAAGATGAAAAAATTGGCGAACGATTTTTTTTAAAAAAAGTTGATGATTTGAAAAAAAAGAAAAAAATGGTGACGGCTATATAAAAGAGAGAGAGAAGGAAGTAGTGAGAAAAATATTTTAAAAGCCGAAAAAGAAATCATGATTATCGCTCAAGCTGGAGCATGCAATGCTCATCTTGGACAAATAGAGAAACCTCAACTTACAATACAAGACAATACAGACAATATCAACTCAATGCGCACAACTGTCGGTTGTTGTCAAGAACGTTCATGTCGTGCATGTGAGGAAGAACAAATGGGTTGGAGTGTGAGTCGAACTGAATCTCTTTGTCGGAGAGCATGTGCTCTGTACTGCCCCTGTCAGAGTCACTACAACTGAAAATGAGTCTCCACTTGGAGAACTCTTGCCTGCCTCAATAATATGACAACTATTCCATCTCTGAAAGGGCTGAATTGAAAAGCCGTGGAGACATCCTCGTCAGAGTTTACGATCATTGGAGAATGGAGTCTGAAAAGTCTCCTCGTCGGAGAACTAGGTCTCTCCCAAACTGGCTCAGAGAATGGGATCTCTACTCTGGAGTCCCTATGAAACCACATGAAAACCCTATCCCACATGGCATAAGGAATGTGATTTCTACTCAGGAGTCCCTATGGATCACATGAAAAATCTGACAAAACAAAAGATGAGGACCACACAAAATGATGGCAAACATGTGCACATCAAACTGAAGACTCGGAATCATCTGAACAATTGTAGAGTCTGTGAATCTGTCTGGCATATGGAATATGAAGAGTCTTAATCTGGAGAGTCTACCAATCTGGCATGTGACTCTACACTATACTCCCCCTTTCTCCCATACTTGTCGGTACATAATGACGTCGATAAAATTGGAAGAAGAAAAGAAGTTAAGAGACAACAAAACAATAAGCTGATCACATTTTTTTTCTCAGCTTTTCAAATCATTCATTTTTTTCAAAAAAAAATTTGAATTTTTTTCCGTACGGTTTTTGTACGATCCTCCTTTTTTTAACTGCCATTTCCTTGTTTTTAATGGCTATTTTTTATTTCGTCGTCGCCTGGATGACCGTCTGCCTGTAACTACGCCGCAATGGGGCAACATTATCATTGTCGAGATTGTGAGCGCGAAGGACGGCTATCAGTGAGATTTGCAACATGGAGGTAGATGGTGCCTCTTGCGCGCCTGATGCACGCCGCCTGGAGGTGTGACTGCATCAATAGTTAGGGTTTGTAGGAACCATCTTGGAGCTGCCTCTCCGGCATGGGTTTTATGTACGGCTGATCTGGGGAGAGAGTACGTGGCTGCTTCACCACCCAGCTTCAAAGAATTGATCGAATAAATCTGCTTCAATAAATAATCTTCGTGAATAACCAAGAACCAAACTTGTTTTGATAATCGAATCTGCCCGTGTTGATGATTTAGAAGAATTAGTATTTCAAAAGAAACCCTAGAACCAAATCTTGAACCTCGATCAAAAAATAAAAGATATAAACTCCTCGAGAATCGAATTCGCTCTGATACCATGTTATAAAATATAATACAAAAGTGAATATCATGGAAAAGAATAAAACATTGAGGCGTGGGATTTTACTTGTACCCTACTCATTAAAGAACATGATGAAACCATGGGAGAAGGCCTCAAAGGGTTATATGTTGCATTGCATTTTCCCATTTGATACAAGAGGTATGGGGCTTCTTTTATTGCCTCCACAGAGCCTCCAAGTCCCGTCACTGGTAGATGTGGCCCATGTGGGACTAAACTCTGGATGTGGTAAATGGATCTTGTAAGGATCCATTTACCTATCTTATATATGATGCATATACTCCAACATTTCCTATAATTCACCTCAAGATGGAGCATATATATCTTTCTTATTCAACTTGGAATAACACTTCTGAAATGTCCCTCTCTGGTAGAGCCTTAGTATGTCTGTAATTTGCTTCATTGAGATGACATGGGATGTAGAGATGATGTCCTTCTGTATCATGCCTCTAGATTAGTGGCAATTTGGGATGTCCTTCTTATCATTCATATACTCAGCAATAGCCATATTATAGATTATAATTATTATTCAGAATGTAATGCAAGAAAAGTATATGATAAAGTTCTCTAACAATATTATATATTCGTGGCCCAGAGTCCTCATTTTATCTTACATTTATGACAAACTTAAAACCGTGGAAGCTACAAAAGTAGTACGACAACTAATTCAAGTCTCTTAGTGAGATTGTACCTTGAAGTCTAGTATAAACTGTGGAAGCTCGAGTCACAACTGATGCTCAACAAGATGCAAACCTAGATGGGTTTCCAAAGATGTATGTATGAGCAGAAAGTTTACTACATCTAAACCATTCTAACAATAGTACACACTCAACAGAAGTACAAAAGAGTAAAGAGAGGTATGTTCATGTTCCATCTTTTGTTATCCTTGTGATTACTTGTTCATTGTTCCGGATCGTCTTTAAAGATTATTATTATTATTAGTTGCATGCAATTCACTACATGTACTATACAAGTTTTTTGTATTATTATTCATATCATGAGCTCATCAATTATTCATTTTTTTCTACATGATCCATTGGGGTTAATCTTACTTGTTTATACACATAAATATAGTATTAAAATTACATTCCATTATTTAGTTGTTGAGTTCAAATCATAATTACATTATGTCAACAGTCATATACTATACACTAGACTAGAGTAACCAACTCAAGCAAGCAAAACACAACACATTCTTCAACCCATTTCCATCAACTTACTTGCTACAAGGGGAATAACCTGGGACAACTGCACCACGACTAGATAGGACCGCATCATGTACAACCTTATGACGAAGTATGAATTCTCGACTGAGTGCAATACACCACAATAGTGCTAATATTTAGACCAACTGTACTGTAGTCCTACAGACCAAATATGGGTAGTCCATCTCAATGGTCGTGCAACAGGAAAACATAGGAGCCGTTGGAACTGAGACCTACACTTATCTAAGATTCACCAAGTTCGTGAGAGATGTGCCCTACTCTCGATTATGTTGTCTTCTCCAAGTATAACACATGCAAACAAACATTTACAATGTGATTTTCAATATTCATTTAATAAAACCATATTCTAGGCAACAATATGTATTCCTTTAGTGTCCTGTGATATTCCAACCCATTGGCAGCCTAATCATTTCATGCCTTGACGCATCTAGATCTACATTCTACTGTAATTATCTTTAGAAACCTTAGTCAATATTATTTCAATCCAACTCTGCTCACCATGTTTAAGGACCATGAACAATTCCCTAGTAGGTGTCACCTCCTTATTTAACCACTGGACACAAGATCACTTATTTCCATATATTTATATATATGCTTATGTATACACATGTTTCTTGTTTATCATTCACAGTTTCTTTTGAAAGCATAATAATTTACATTCCTTGCATATAATCCAAACTCACTCCTTAAGTCCAACTACCCTTTTTCAGGGTCGTGTGCGAACTTCCCAGTTGGTCTTTTAGGACACTTAACTTCTCACAATGTATCCCTTTAATTAGTTATACTTGATATCATGGACAACTTACAATCTTGATCTATATTGGGTCTTACGTGATGACTCCAAGGTACTAAGTACCTTGAGTTGAATTACCTTTGTAGGCATGCATTTGAGGTATGCGCATCCGAAATAAATTCCCAACACATCTACTTGATTTATTAATCCACGTACATATTTATCTAGGCTCATTAGGGCCTGTCTTATCTCACATTTCTCGAATCCATAGGTCATATCTAGGCATGTCCCATTTGAGGGATGCTGATCATTATGCAAGAATTGTAGTATTCTTGTCATACATACATGACACAAAGTCGTACTCAGATTCGTTTTTAAGAGTGAACCACCATAACCTAACATGTGTTTGAGAATGGTCCAACTAACGACCTACCATGGGGTTAATTGAAATTAAACCATTGGTCTAAGAGGAACCTGCCATGGGGGTTTAAATTGTGTCAAACCATAGGTTAAAGAGTAACATGCTATGGGGTTAAATGGTGGCAAATCATTTGTATAAGAGACCAAGAGCTACCCGTCGTGACCTCAAAGTATACCAACCCACGAGTTTAGGGTGACGTCATGGGTTCAAATGGTGTTAAACCATGTGTGCAAGAATGGCCTCCCATATCATGAGCTCGAATGGTGTCAAAACATAGGTCTCAGTGTAACCTATTGTGAAGCAAGCAGTGGCCCATATCAGTAACATGCCATGGGTGACTCGCTATGGGGTGGCCTACTGTGGAGTGACATGTTGTGGTGACCTCCCATGGGTGGCCTGCCATAAGCTCTGCATGTCTTTACATGAGTTTGGTTCAACTTGTTTACACGATTCTCAAAGCTACATAACTCTTATTGTTGTGTTCTTAGATACATTGGAAAGCTTATTTATCAATTTGTAATGATATATTTTAGTCCTCTAGAACTTTCACGTATAATTAGAAAAAAAATCACTAAAACTCTTACATGTTTCAATGTGTCAATGTCTTGGCCTTTTTGCCTAATCCGAGCCATTAGAAATTTGTTTCATATATACATTCACATGTAAGCATTCATAGATACTTTTATGTCCCTAAATATGCATCTAATCCACTTACGTAATAATAAATACATTCGGTAACATCTGCATTCTAACCATGTTAACTTAGTGTTGGAGTATTTGGGTGTGCGCCATATGAGTTGTAGCAGGGTAAATGGATCCTGGAGAGATCCATTTACTCCATCCACATGTTTAGTCCCACATCTACCAGTGATGGACTTGGAGACTCTGTGGAGGCTATATAAGGAGCCCCAGACTTCCTGTAAACATTGAGAAAAAGCAATGCAATATCCACCACTTTGGGGGCTTCTCCCGTGGCTTCATCTCGCTCCTTGGATAGTAGGGTTCCACGTTAAATGATTGTTCTTCCATGTTTATATTTCTCTATATTATGCTCTGTTTATCAATCGCTTCAGCCAATGCTGTAAAAGTCGCCCGACTGGCCCGACTAGTAGGTCCGACTAGTCTAATCAGTAGGGTGGCCGACCGAGTACCGACTAATTCCGACTAGATACACTAATCGACCAATTTTTGCTTGGAGATACCAGGATTTTTTAATGTTTTACTTTTTTATAAGAAAACTTATTATAATATGCTTAATGTTTTATTTAAATTCAATTACTTCTTTTATTTTATTATAGTAATATATAAATGTACAAAATCTATGTAAATATATTTAAAATAATCATAAAATTCAAAGTCGATTAACGTCCGACTAAATCCGATTAGTCGCCCGACTACCGATTAATCCTTAGTCAGTGACCCAACCGACCGAGTACCGACTACCGACTTTTACAACATTGGCTTCAGCATTCTCTATTTTTAACATTTTATCAGAGCGGGTCAATTCTTGAGGATTTCAAGTTTTTATTTATTCAAGATTCGATTATTGTTTGTTCTTGAAGATCTTCTTTATAAAGATCATGTTTGTGATTTGATCAAGTTCTATCAAATTCTAGGGTTTTGATTGAAACTCTAATTTCTAGAATATCTGTGTCGTCTCCTCCTATAGCAGTTCTCTTCCAGGGCTTCTCTCAATGCGCAACTCCAGCACAATCGATTACTACGACAACAAACTCCCAGGCGGCGATCATGTTCCAGCCATCGCGCACGTGCTCCAACGCCAGGCGCATCTCATGCGCATCCTCCAAGCGCGCACGAAGCCCCAAGTGACACTCGCATCCCCAGTCATTCCTAGATCCTTGGCGGCACGCATCCCCATCGCCTCCTCTTGGCTCGCAAACAGAGGTTGCTCCAGGCCGCGGCTTCTTTCCTGCGTGTCGCTCGGGCGCTCGAACATTCAGGTGCTCCAGGCGCAAAGAACATCTAGGCGGAGATCTCTAGAGCCCGACCCAGGTGGAGATCCAGGCTTGCGCGTAATGCTTCGCACGAGGAGTCGCTCTAGGAGGGCCACGCTCCATCCTTCTCAGCTCGCAGTCGAAGGCGATATTCTAACCACCCTCCGACACCTCATACTCCAGGCGACCTCGTCGCATGATCCTCAAATTTCAGCGAAATTCGGTCGAATTTCTGTCGAATATTGATCTCCAGTCGAAATCGAAATTCGACCGAAATGACCGAAATATGGGGGTCCTAATACAAAAATCGACTGAAATGACCGAAATTATGTTTTGGTCAATACCGAAATGGTGACCGAAACCGACATTTAGGGCCTTTGTCGCATCGTCGGCTCCAGCCTCCTTGTGTTAGGTGGCGCTGCCACTCTCCAGATCTCATGGCCCTCACCTCCTCCTGGCGCATCACCTCCTTATGGGATGGTGGCACATGCGACATCTCCTTCACGCTCCCTTGCATCAACATGAGGGTCCGATCGAGGCAGCAACCCCTTCTCCCAGTTTTCGCGGCTGCATCAATTGGGAACCCCGGTTCCAGGGAACCCTAAAGGGGTACATATCCCTTCGGGTTTGGCAGCCACTTAAAAAAAAGGGGGGCATGCCCAATTCAAAAAGGGGCCGATGGCTTTAAATTTTGTAAGGCCAATTAGGCCGGAAAAAAAGTGAAAATAGACCTTGTCTTTCAAAAAAGAGTTGCGCACAAAAAACGTACGTGGAAAAAAAGATGAAAAAATTAGCAAACGGTTTTAAAAAAAAGTTGATGATTTGAAAAAAATGGTGACTGCTATATAAAAGAGAGAGGGAGAAGGAAGTAGCCGAAAAAATATTTTAAAAGCCGGAAAAGAAATCATGATTATCGGCTTAGGCATGTTTAATTTACCCCCATTTTTTATTGTCTTCTTCCAACTTTGTCGATATCATTGTTTTCCGACAAGTATGGGAGAAAGGAGAGTACTGTGTAGAGTCGCATGTCTTCTTCAGATGTCAGATTTTTCATACCAGCAGGATTGTTCATATTCTACAGTGATCAGATATTTCAAACTCGACGTCCGATTCCGAGTCAGTTTCAAACATGTACTTGTATGTGATCTTCTTTCAGATATGCACATGTTGCCATCTTTTGTCGTCGTCCCCATCATTCTTGTTGTTTCGGCCAGTGTTTTCATGTGAGCCACATGGACTCCAGAGTAGAGGACCATTCCCTATGCCATGTTGGCAAGGGTTTTCATGTGGTATCATAGGGACTCTGGAGTAGAGTACCATTCTCTGTACCAGATGGGAGAGACCCAGTTCTCTGATGAGGAAATTTTTCAGACTCCTTTCTCCAGCGACTATGGACTCCGATGAGGATTGCACTTCCACAACCCTTCCAGTGCGACCCTTTTCAGAGATGGAGCAGTTGTCCACATGTTGTGGTGGGCCAAAGTACTCTGACAAAGAGACTCATTTCGGTTGTAGTGACTCTAACATGCGCAGATCAGAGCACATGCTCTCCGACGAGGAGATTCAACAGACTCACACTCAAGCCTTTTTGTCCTCCTCGCATACAAGCATGAGAAGCAATGCCCTCGACAACAACCGATAGTTGTGCGCGTTGTATTGTCTGTAGTATCATGTATTGTGAGTTGAGTTTCTTTTTGTTTGTTCAAGCTAAGCATTACATGCTTTAGCTTGAGGGGGAGTGTCGGAGTATTTGGTTGTGCACCATATGAGTTGTAGGAGGGTAAATGGATCCTGGAGAGATCCATTTACCCCATCCACATGTTTAGTCTCACATCTACCAGTGGTGGGATTTGGAGGCTCTGTGGAGGTTATATAAGGAGCTCCAGACCTCATGTAACCATTGAGAAAAAGCAATGTCATATCCACCCCTTTGAGGGCTTCTCCGTGGTTTCATCTCGCTCCTTAGGGAGTAGGGTTCCACGTTAAATCCTTGTTCTTCCATGTTTATATTTCTCTATATTATACTCTGTTTATCAATCGCTTCCATATTCTCTATTTTCTAACACTTAGCATGCAAATGGATTTAACAAGAGGGACTCAAAAGTCTAGATGACACATGCATCAACGAGAAAACCACAAACAAAAGGTACTTATATGGTTGTTCTCGCATGCAACACTGTATTTCTGTCTAAGACATTTCTCATGCTCCTTGTACCTTTTGGTTGCCTTAAGTACACAAGAGAGAGGTGTTTAGATTTCAAACACCCCAAGAACCAAAAATACGGAAGAGGAGTTGTACTACTATTCTAACACAAGATTTGCATAGATGATGTCGAGGGAAAGCTCCCATGCGAAAAAAAGATGAACAACCAACGTCGACGATGCTCCAATGATGCTTCGACAAGCTTAGGAGTTATAAGATGAGCAGTGGTTGGTACGGTTCGCGATTGAAGAGGTAAAGCATCCAGGCGAGGGTTTTATGTGCCGCTAATCAGACTTGGACGGATCCCGCACAAATCCTGTACTAACATCTCAATCACGAATATTCTTCACTCAATTGACCAAATCTCACTCATCCAAAGTCCTTTGTGAATTTTTTGGAGGCGTTGGATTCCTAGTATATATCCTCTATATATAAAGAGAGCCCGATAACACATAATAAACATCTCTCTTATTCCCTTTCACATATTATTAGAGGGGCGGTCTTGACCCGTATCTCTATACCTCTTTTGAAAAAGTAGGCCCACCTCAAAGCATGTCTCATCATCGCCTTCATCACAACTACAACCCAACAGTTTCCGGCAACAACATGCCCATGTACCCCGCCCAGCACTACTTGCAACAACTCCCCTCTTCTTGCATGACTCCCTAGACCCTCGTGCCTGCCTAGCGCAGTGAGTCCATCAACTCGTGCCAGCACCTTGTGTCATAGATCTCATCATTTCTTCGTGCATAGCGGCCCACCAATGCTTCATATCCTTTACGCGGATTCTCTAGGCTGTGACAACGAATCATATAGGTGATGGTATTCTTGCAGAGCATCTGTCGAGCAGTAAAGAAGGTGCTCTTGGAGTTTTGGGCATCTCGGTTCAGGTTTGTTCTTGTAACTCCGAACTTTATGTCTCAGAGCACCTATAAGGTTGATGGAAGGGTTGTGTATCTAAGCCTACACACATAACCTCTCTTCTATGATAGTGTAAATAAGAATCAATTTCTCCCTGACTTATCCTTGCCTAGCTACATCCATCCATCATGGCAGAGAACAAAGTAGATTCTACTCCATCTCTTTAGGCCATTAGAGCTCCATGTCCCATCGTCAAGATGGATGGGACAAACTACATGTTCTGTGGGCAATGTAATTCATGCGCATCATGGAGAGACAACTGAACACATTCTGATGGTCCTAGAGCTGGTCGCCAAGACGGATGCCAATGTTTCATGGAAGCAAGGTAATGCATGGGCCCGAGTGTGGTTATCGGGTACTCTAACATCTGAGATTGCGAACAAAATCTTACATCAACCTACTGTGAAAACGAAGAGGGACATAGTGGCAACAATATATTCTCAGGTGAAGAATGAAACAAACTTCCTCTGCTTCAACATGACATATACAGGACTAAATAGGGTGGTTGTCCTCTCCACTCATTATACTCCAACCTGAGGTGCATGTACGTGAAACCTCATAGTTGCAAGCTACCAAGCCCCATTATTGAGTAGCAACTAGCATACGAGAACACCACAATGGTTGGTGTATTCCTCATTGGTCTTAACTCGATCTACGACGCATCCCGTAGCTAGCTTCTATCGGGTGCCTCCATCTGTCCTGTGAAGGAGCAATATAGTCATCTCAACATATTCTCTGTGTCATCTATGCATGCACCCCCAACCGCTATCTGCCATGTCTGCCTTATGAGGCAAAGGACGGTTTGCTCAGTTTAGAGGGCATCGCCTCTGTGGTTGAGTAAGTGGTCAACTGTGACCACAATGCACTTCCTGCAATCACCTAGGACATTTTGAGGACACATGCAACTAGAAGCATGGTCCTCCCGCTTATGCTCATGTTGTTGAGCACTTGGAGATATTTAGGGCACCCTCTCCCATCTGAGGGTGATCATGGGATCCACACCCGCTATTGTTGGTGCTCCTCCTCCATCATCATCTGGCACGGATGCCTCTTCTAGTACCTCAGGTATTGGTCATACGCTTACCACTTGTCACATAATTGACCTCAGAAAATAGATAATAGAGGAGCTTTTAATCTTCTTTGTGGCAACAGAGATACGTTTACGTCTTACAGCTCGATTCTTCCTGATCGCTCTATCTTTGTTGCTGATGGGAGATACTCTTCCATCACAGGACACGGGGACATTCACTTGTTGCCTACGCGATACAAAATTTATTATGAATATATTATCCATTCGTCAATTTATTAAGAAATTCAACTGTCATGCCATTTTTAATAGGTCTTCTCTTGTGTTTCATACTTTCGTGATATGCTAACTGATATGGTGATTGGATGTGGTCGTGAGCAAGAGGGTCTCTATAGATAGGTCCAATCTCATTATTTAAGCAGATCTTCCTACTAGGTCAGTCTCCTACTTGTGTCATCTACCCCCTTCAGAAGTTGTGCAGAGTCCCTCAGGTCTCACCTAAGTCTTCCAGTAAGGCTTGCCATCTTTGGAACGATCATCATAGTAGCTTTCTAGGTTGTCATGGTTACAATACTAGTTCCTTATTTAAGCTTGTTCATTTTGAGATTTGAGGTCCAGCTATGTTCCGAACCATCAAGGCCACTATTTTTATCTTGTGATTATTTACGATTTTTTTAGATAATCTTGGATCTTTCCGATGAAACATAAATTTGAGTCTAGTACTGTTGTGCGAAATTTTATCATTGAAATAAAGAATCTTTTATGCCACTATCAAGTATATGCGTTCAAATATTGCATTAGAGTTTTACACTGATTGCTTATATCTTTTATTAAGTCTAGTAGGATTTTACATTGGACCTTGTGTGCTTGTACCTCTCAGCGGAATGCTATTGCTGAGATGAAACATGAGCATTTCTTGGATGTCATCAAAACTTTCTTTATACGTAGTTACGGCCCTTACTCCTACTGGGGAGAAGTTGTTCTTACTCCATGCTACCTAATTAATCATATGAAATCTTCTCTATTAAAGAACATGGTTCTTTTTTTATTGTATTTCCCGAACAGATTTGCTCTCTAATGCCTTATATCTTTGCTTGTGTTGCATTTGTTCATCACTTGACTCCTGGTCGAGATAAGTTGTCTCCTCAGCCGGTCAAGTACATATTTATGGGATATTCTCAGACCCAAAAAGGATATTGATGCTTTGAGCATTTTCAATGAAAGTACCATGTGAGTGCTGACTTCACCTTCTTTGAGTCTGTCATGTTTTTCTATCCCATAGTTAAGTTTGACACTATGGTTTACCTACCACCTCCACCTCCTACTTCATCTCCCCTTACATTGGTTGAGACCTTACCCAAGCGATCGATCGAAATTTCGGCCTTCTCGGTCACATTTTCTTCTATCAAACCCCCTCAAGGCACATGTATTGGCCATTTTGGTTGAATTTCAGTCACCTGTCGGAACTGAAATCCGGTTTGAATTCTCCGAAATTTGATGCCATGACCTTACCCAGTATGTTCTCACGGAGACCTAAGATTATGCTTTCCCCTTCATCCTACTTGCCCCAAGTAAATACTAAACACTTGATTTATATTGGTGCCACAATTGATATTTCTGTTGAGTGGTGTAATATACAACATGATGTGGGTAATATACTACATGATGATGCATCTAAGCTAGAAATTATAGTTCAGTGGGATGGGTCGTACTATCCATGTAAGGATCTAACTTGACCCATTACACATCTGAAGCATCAGTGCACGTGCCACATACCCTTTATCTAGTCATCTCTCCCTCGGTCATCTCTTTGAGGATTACATGAAATTTTCGGTGGCATTGGTGGTCTTTGTTGTTCAACGTACACATCAAGTGGCATTATGAGATAGTTGGTGGTGTCTATACATGGAAGAGGAGATGGTAGCATTGCAACCCAGTGGCACATGGACCTTGGTCATTGCCTTGCTGGGACTTATGTGGTTAGATGCAAGCAGTGTTCAGGAAATTGTTGCACAGTCCGCATATGCAACCACATATGCATATGTGACTTGAGATTCGATTTCCTTAATCGGGCATCATTTGCTTCTTGCACATATTAGGCCTGAATATATTGTATATGCACCTGGTTATGCCTTGTTATGCCTCTATCACTATAACAAGATCCCACCGCATATGGATCCGGATGCTTACATTCTATCAAATTGAATATTTATCAGGTTAAATATGGTTAGTTGAGATTTATTGTTTCTCAAGCATTTTATATTATCATATGTTATTTGAGTTAACACTTTACTATTGTTTTTTGTATGTGTTTTTGGCGGTTACTACTTACATATTGGTTATTGTCGACTATTATGTGTGCTAACTTTTTTTATTGATAGATAAAGATTGTTTTGAGTTCTACATGAAAGTCTTTTTTCTTAGATCTTCTTAAGCTCCGCTTTTATCACATAAATTATATTCAACCATATATTTTTGTAGACATTTTTTTAAATTAAAAACTGGAAAACCATGTAAAATTGCATATACCCCTGCATATCTCTTAATCACTATTAGACTGCATGTTTGATATGCAAATGCATACGCAATATCGCTTTCCGGAGTGCTATAAATCTCGACAAGTGGCAAATGATTTCACCCATACATATGGGGTGGACTATCAAGACACCTTTTCTCATGTGGCACACCGCTCTATTCTTCGGATTCTCCTTTCTGTTGGGATCATCAAATATCGGTCAATGTTTCATTTGGAGGTCAAGAATGCTTTTCTATACAGAGACCTACATGAAAAAGTATATATGCAACAATCAACTAGGCTTGCTGCTAAGGGGGAGTGTTAAAAGATATGTTGGCTCCATAAGGCTATTTAGGGCCTTAAGTAATCCCAAGAGCTTGGTTCCAGATGCTCTTAGACTTAATAAAATAACAGAGCTTCACTAAATTGATTGTAAGTCATTCAACATTTGCGCACATGACACCGAGAGGTACTGTCATCATTTTTGTGTACGTAGATTGCATTGTTGTTATATGAGATGGCATGCAGGGCATTAGTGAGATAAAAGCATTCCTTAGACTGTCACAAAGGACCTTAGGGAGCTTCAATACTTCCTTGGGCTAAAATCTACCAGAAATTACGAAGGACTTGTAAAGAAAGTACATAATTGATCTTCTTCTAGAAGTTGGGATGGTAAGACTGTAAACCTAGCACTATTACTATGGATCCCAGTATGAAGCTCTATGATGATAATGAAACATAAGACGTTGACAAGAAGAAGTACATAGAGCTCACTGTGAAACCTCTTTTTATGACCCATCACATGTCTAAATATCTCCTTCACTCAAAGTTAGCTAGTTCATGGAGCATCCACAACATGCCCACATGGATGCCATCACAATGATTCTCAGGTACCTAAAGTCCTCACAATCTAAAGATTGCTCTTCAACATGGGGATATCTATTGGTATAACAAGCTGTGCAGATGCCGACTTTGGTCGTTGTCTTGAGGACAAAGAGATAACCACAGATTTATTGTGTTCATTGGTAGCTCTTTTGTCTCGTGGAAAAGCTAGGAGTTTGTAGTGATCAAATTGATCACTAAATCTGAGTGCATTACCATAGTTCAGGTTAGCATTGAGATGATGTGGGTTAGGTTTGTTCTAATTGACCTAAAAGTTGAGCTACCTCTTTCTATGCATCTTTTATGTGACAATCATGCCTCATCATTCATCACTAACAATCATGTGTTCCATGAGCGAATCAAACACATTGAAGTAGATTGTCACTACTCCAGAGACATGATACAAAAGGGTTTTATTTCTATCTCACATGTCAGTTCAGCAGAACATATACCCGATGTATTCACTAAAGCGCTTGTCAGGGGACTATTCCACAATTCATCCAAGTTGAGCATGATAGACATCTATGTTCCAGCTTAAGGAGGGTTACAGTAATTAGACTTTCACAATAAATGTAATTTTCCAATCTTCTATTCCTTTTCTATGTGTAGCTTAACATGGCATCCTTAGGGTTTCCTCTCGATATAAAGAGAGTCCTATAGCATGCAATAAACGTCTCTCTTGTTCCCTTTCGCAAGTTAGGGTCGCTTCTCTAAAAGCATTTAAATACAATAGTTTGTCTTTTTTATCATTGAATCCTAGGTGCCCGTATTTGTTCGGCCTTCCCCTCCCAGTCTTTTAGGCAATGCCTTAAATGTCGGTTTGGGTCACCATTTCGGTGACCGATCGAAATGGAATTTCGGTAGAATTTCGATCGAAATTCGATCGAAATTTCGGTCATTTCGGTCATTTTTTGTACTAGGGCCCTCATATTTCGGTCATTTCGATCGAATTTCGATTTCGACAGGATATCGATATTCAACAGAAATTCGAATGAATTTCGCTGAAATTTGAGGCCATGATTTTAGGTACCATTGAAGGAGTGGCTTTCAGGTAATGGATTCTAGCAATGTTGTCAGACCCTGAGGATGCATACTTCCTCATGTCCTTGCCTTAGACACATTTAGGTTTACAAGGGAAAATTTCATAAGAGGTTCAGGATAAAAACAAAATAACATTAAACTTTTTATACAAAATATGCCTGCCTATTTTTTTTCTATGGAACAATAGCTTTTTCCCTGAAACTATTCCTCTAAAGCCTAGTTACATTTTGAAAGGCAATAGTATTGACAATTGTCAAATATTTGCAAGTATATAATAATAGAGTCCGAATGTGGAGATATATTCTTGAAATCTTCTTCTCACTAATTGTTTCAACGTTGTCAATTTTCAGCGAAGCAGAGAGATCCCTTGTAAAAAAATTGTCCTTTCTGAAAGCATCACCGGAGGATCCATTGGTCCCATTTCGGGGTAGGTACTTTTACCTTTTCGTAAGGGAATTTTACTTGTAGAGTCTGACAGTGCTTTTGCCAGAATTTAATGTTGATCGAAGCTGTAGAAGCCCAATACCACATCTGAATAAGTTACGAGGTTTTTGGAGATCATTAAAGCGACCTTTCAGGTATGCATTATTTTTATGAAAACTGATTAATTTTTCAGTCTATTTTTCGATTTTTTGTATTAAGATGCATGTGATAATTATTAGAAAACTTGAATGCGGAAGCATATAAGAAATAAAGAATAATGAACAATGAAGAACGTGGGATTTTATATGGAACCCTACTCCCTAAGGAGCGGGATGAAACCACGGGAGAAGACTTCAAAAGGCCATGTGTCTATTGCACTTTCTCAACTTATAAAGAGGGTCAGGGGCTTCTTATATAGCTCTTACTGAGTCTCCTCATCTCACAACTAATAGATTGGAGACTAAACAACTGGATGTGCTAAATGGATCCTGGAGTGATCCATTTACCCATCTACAATATAAGCGACAAAAGTGTTCTCAGTTGTCATCCACATGGTATCATTGCGATGGTGAATATTGCTATCACCTCCATTATATGACCTGGGTGCATATGCGACCCATGAGCAGATGTAGATGAGGTTGAAGTTGAAGGTTGTGACCAGATTGTCATGATTTCGACAAACATGTCCAAAATGATGGCAAGAAAGGCAAATTGAGATGCAAAATTGCTGCATTTCAATTATGAATATATCAAATAAAAGTATTATTCTTTTTACATGTAATGTATGATTATTTTGGGCATTTTCCATCACTGATATTTTGTTTAAACTTGATGTGACGCAATTAGAGTTTTGCATTAAGTTGGATGGTTGGGTCTTTTAAAGATCAAATTGTTAGAGTTATAGCTTAGGGTTGGGGCTTCTATAGGTTGGCATGTCGTATGTAGAACCTTGTTTTACTGCCATTTGTCCTTTAGAAGAAAATATAAAAATGTGACCCCCATTGGATCCCTTGACTATGGAGTAAGGCAATCATCTTAACTACTATGGATCACTTAGGTCTGCATGGTCTCGAATGTTTGTATTACTACATATTTTACTCTTTAATACTTCAATATGGTATCAGAATGGAAGATTCATTTAGATTGCATGAGTTCACTTTTCATACTCCTTAAGTTAAAATTCTCCAAGTTTTCTCAATGTTTGTACCCACTTAGATGGTCTGGTGGTGTGGTAGTGCAGTATGCCTACCACCCAAAAGACCATGGTTCAAATCCCCCCTTATGAGGGTTCGTTAGGTAGTCGACAGTCAGCGTAAAAAACTGTCGAATCGTTCAACATGGATTTGAGCAAGAATCCATGTGGCCGACCCTACTTATAGTGGGAGAAGGATTTGCCATTTTTTCTCAATGGTTGTGCATGGTTTTTTGAGATTATGCAAGAGTACATGAGGGCATGCAACAGTGTTGGTTGTTTGTGAGGAGCTATGATCAGACTATGTAGATACGCATTATATGGATGGTTTCTTGTGGATAAAGCTAATGGATACAAGAAGCCACATGTCAAGCATGACAACACAAGAACACACCGATACGAGAGGTGTAATTTGTGTGACGTAAAAAAGTTCTTTCTCCTAGAAAACCTAATAGTTTTTGCATATTAGGTCGTGTATGCTCTATGAAGATATCAAAGTAATAAGATGTTATAGGAAGTAAGACAAGATGTTATGTGATATGGCTTGAGAATTTGCAGTTGGAGTATTACAAGACACAAGGATAACGGTAGAGTCTGCAACCGGATAATCTCCCTTCAATTTGGTTGTTGTTGTTGTTGGCCTTTTATTCATGCTGACAAAAGTTAGTCATATCTTTTCGACTCTATTGAACTGTCTTGTTGTATCTTTAATTGGTTTAGGCAATATTTGTCCTCTCTTTCCACCTGTAATCACCTTTACCATCTTTTCTCCCGCTCCCAGGAGCTCCTCCCGCTTCCAAAAAGCATGTGCTTATGCCCAATGCTTTTGCCTATTTAGCAATTTGGTAGATCAGAAACTCTTTTCAAGTACTGAGAGACTTTTTAGGGCAGCATGTCCCTGACTTTGATCGTCTTTGGCATTCATTGGGGCTTAGGATCCTCGTAAAAAGAACTCCTGATATTAAGACGGGATGTTGACAGAAACCTTTTTTGGAAGAAAGGTTAGTATTCATGCCTACTCATGCAGTTCCCGTATCGTTTTATAGTTGTTAGAATACTTCGATGTGTCTATTCCATAGAGCCCTCGGGTCTCTTATATAGGGAGAAAACCCTTGGGTAAATTACAGAGTCTTACAAAATATAAATAGAAATTAGGAAACAATAAAACGTAACATATATATAAGTCTCTACACTCCCCCTCAAGATGGAGCATAGATATCTATCATGCTCAGCTTGGAAGAACATCTCTGGAAAGGTCCTCTGAGCAGTGGTTTGGTGAATATGTCAGCCGTCTGATCCTCTGAACTGACATGAGAGGTGGAGATGAAGCCCTTCTGAATCATGTCTCTAGTAAAATTACAATCCACCTCGATGTGCTTTGTTCTCTCGTGAAAAGCTGGATTATTGGCAATAAATAATGCTGCCTGATTGTCACATTGGAGATTCATAGGCAAGGGGACATCTACAGTCAGATCTTCTAAGACTGCTCTAACCCACATCATTTCTGCAGTTGCTTGTGCCATGGCTCTGTACTCGGATTCCGCACTGGACCTCGCCACAACAGTCTGTTTCTTGCTTTTCCAAGAAACTAAAGAGCTTCCTATAAAGATAGCAAATCCAGAAGTGGATTTACGATCCTTTGGACGTCCTGCATAATCTGCATCTGCACAAGCTGAAATAGATAGATCCGTATCTTTCCTAAATAGCAACCCTGTGCCTGGGGAAGACTTTAGATATCTCAATATCATATACAAGGCATCCATATGAACTTGCCTTGGCTGCTCCACAAATTGACTCACCCGGTTTACTGCAAAGGCAATATCCGGTAGAGTTATAGTAATATATAAGAGCTTACCCACCATCTCTCTGTACCTTCTTTTGTCCACCTCCTCGGTATCATCATCGTACAGCTTCATGCTTGGGTCCATAGGTGTACTTGAAGGTCTGCATCCAGTCATTCCTGCTTCAGCTTGCAAGTCCGTGACATATTTTCATTGAGTCATCACCATTCCTTGTGCATTTCGTGCAAACTCTATCCCCAGAAAATATCGTATCGTGCCCAGATCCTTCGTAATGAACTGGTTTCCCAACAGGGACTTGGTTATCTCAATCCCCTGAGCATCATCTCCTGTGACCAAGATGTCATCAACATATATCATAACAACAACTGTACCTCTAGGGGTCTTCTGGATGAACAATGAATGGTCCGCATTTGATCTCCTGAACCCCTGTTTTTCAATTAGCTGAGACAGCTTCTGGAACCATGCTCGGGGACTTTGTTTAAGGCCATAGATAGCCTTATGAAGTCTGCACACCATCTGAGTCTCCCCCTCAGCAGCAAATCATGGTGGCTGCTGCATGTAGACTTCCTCCTGTAGGTCTCCATACAAAAAAGCATTCTTGACGTCAAGCTGAAAAATGGTCCAGTTACGTACCACAGCAACAGATAGGAGGATGCGAAGAGTGGAGTGTTTAGCCACCGGTGAAAAAGTATCCATGTAATCTACCCCATATGTCTGGGTAAATCCCCGTGCTACAAGTCTTGCCTTGTACCTATCAAGACGTCCATCCGCATGATATTTCACCGTAAAGATCCACTTGCAACTCACCACAGGAGCACCTGAAGGAATGGGAACAAGAGACCACGTCCCTCGAGACTGCAGAGCACGCATCTCCTCTTCCATGGCTAGACGCCAGCAATCAATCTTCATGGCATCTTGATAGGTCCGTGGAATCTCAACAGACGAGACAACAGCTACAAACTTCTGGAAGTCCCCATTGAGACGATGAAATGAGACTTGAGAAGCAAGCGGGTACGAAGCACACTGTCGCCTTGGCTTCCTTTGAGCTATAGGCCGATCAAGATCGTCTATGACTGGCGGATCCTCCTCCTGTTGTAAAGACTCCTGCACCGGTGCATTGGCTAATCCATCATTAGTGGTAACATCAGAACATACCTGAGGCATGCTGGATGGTTGGCATGTAGCTTGAGCTGGCCATGTTCGCCTTGTATAGAACTTAGGAAATGGTATAATTGGAGGTGGTGGTGGTGGTGGAGGTGGATTAGAGGATTGACTCAGACTTGGAGGTGGAGGCACATAGACATGAGAGTTCGTGGATGTGGAGGAGATCAGTCTGTCACCTGCAGGGGAGAAGTACATGACTGGTTCGAAAAAGGTAACGTCAGCACTCACATAGTATTTGTTATGAATGGGATCATAACAACGATATCCTTTCTGTGTCCTGGAGTAGCCCACAAAAACACACTTGATAGCCCTAGGAGAGAGCTTATCAAGTCCTGGAGATAACCGGTGGACAAACGCAACAGTACCAAAGACCCGAGGTGTAAGTGTAAACAAATCTTTGTCAGGAAATAGAAGAGAGAAAGGAGACTTTTCGCCAAGTACAGTTGTAGGCATGCGGTTGACCAGATAGCATGTTGTAAGGATAGCATCCCCCCAAAAAGATAAGGGTGCGGAACTTTGAATAAGTAATGTGCGAGCAATGTCAAGAAAGTGTCTATGCTTTCGTTCTGCAACACCATTTTGTTGAGATGTGTATGCACATGTGGTTTGGTGAATAATGCCTTTAGAAGAAAGAAAGCAAGCAAGAGAACGAGTGCAAAATTCCAAGGCATTGTCAGTACGCACATACTTAACAGTAGACGAAAAAACATTTTGAACCTCATTGATAAGATTTTGAATAACACTTCCTGCTTCTGATTTATTTTTGAGAAGAAAAGTCCAAGACATTCTAGAAAAATCATCAACAACAACTAAATAAAACCTGTGCCCCTGATGATCTGGGACACGACTGGGACCCCAAATATCTATGTGAAATAACTCAAATGGGGAGCGACTGCTCCGACCCTGACGACTGGGGAAGCTGGACCGATGGTGCTTCCTTAACTGGCATGCTTCACAACGAAAAGACGAACCCGGAGATATCTGAGGCAGGAGGTGGCGCATTTTCTGTAGTGGCAGGTGACCAAATCGAAGATGCCAGGTATATGGTGAGACGGAGCCCTGAGAATGTAGTGAGACTCCAGCATACGAGGTCCGTACAAGACGATAGAGGCCATTGTGCTCAGAACCACAGCCAATCACCCTGCCCGTTAGTATGTCCTGAAAAATGACAGAAGATGGATCAAATATAGCACGACAATGCAAATCTCTAGTAATCTGGCTAATGGATAATAGATTCATAGAGAATTCTGGTGCATGCAAAACATTCTGTAAGTGCATAGAGGGCAGCAAATCTGTCTCCCCCTGACCGACGATCGGGGAATGAGTACCATCAGCAATGAGTACAGAGCGACCAGGCTGAACAGCTCTATAGGACTGCAGGATATCTCTATCATGACATAGATGATGGGTGGCTCCAGAATCAACAATCCAACCTGTGAGATCATGGTTATGATATGAGACCAGAGGACTACCTGAGGCAGTAGCAGAGGCAGATGTACTGGCAGATGCCGAAGCGGCAATCTCAGAGGTGTCAGCACCCTCTGACGATGACTGTGGCATGATATCACGAAGCCGTGCCACTAGCTCCTCGAACCTGTGATCTGGAGTAGATGCTGGTGGACCCTGAACATGGTCAGCGACACGTGCAGAAGGAGGGAAGCCATGCTTGGAATAACACGTATCCTCTGAGTGACCAGTACGGCGGCAGAATGAACACGTGGAACGTATGCGACCTCCGCGACCACGTCCACCACTTCCTCTTCCACGAAATGAGGACGAACCACCACGTCCCCTGGAAACTGCCATTGCTGACGGAGTCGCAGTCGCTGTATTGGACGGAACAGGTACACGACTGAGCCTCCTGTATACCTCTTCCATCGGTGGGATGGTGGCATCTGCTAGGATCTGAGCGCGTGCTGCCTCGTACTCCGGGTCTAGGGCAGCGAGCAATACGCCAACCATAGTGGCGTTGCGGAACGTCTTCTGCTGTTCCGGCGTGGCTGTAAGCGGAATGGTGCTATAGAGCTTCTCGAACATGCCACGAAGCGACGTGTACAGGGAATGAAGAGGCCTCCCATTCTGCTTCGTGGTAAATATATCATGCTGCAACTGGAGCATCTTCGTCTCATTGCGGACCTGAGAGTATGTCATAGACAAAATATCCCACATCGCCTTAGCGGTGGGCTGGTGAAGGACATCATTCGTTATTTCCGTCGTGAGCGTACCTGAGAGCCACACCTTGGCGTACGCATCATCAGCCTCCCATGAGGCATAGATCCCTGTCTTCTCCGGTGGTTCATCCTCGGTAAGAATATGCTTCTTACCACACGACTTCATGAGACTGAGGAACTGCATCGCCCACAGTTCGTAGTTTGTCCCGTCCATCTTGACGATTGGTGCCGAACCTTTGAAGGCACCTATGGCGGGCATATCGATCTTCTGGTCTGACATAATGCCAGAGAAGAACAACTACTGATAGACCAAGAAAACTGTCTACCAAGACCTTGTAGGATTCAAGTGCATAGGTAGACGATTATGCACTTGAATCGAACATGACGCCGAGTCCGAAGAACGCGGCGCACCTGCAACGAGTAGAGGCTTTGAGAGCCAAGAGCCTCTACTTGACAAAGACGACGACTAGAAGGGGACGGCGGCGGCTGGACAGCAGGTGGGGCCCTGCGGCAGGGCTGGTGGCAGGTAGAGGGGGCCCGACAGGGGCTGGCAGGAGGTGGGGAGGTCCCGACGTCGGTGGGGAACCCGGCGGAGGAGAGAAGGCGGGAGGCTTGGCGCCCGGGGTTGGGCGGCGAAACCCTAGAGGGGGGGCGGCGGTGGAAAACCCTAGGTTAGGGTCATGGCTCTGATACCATGTTAGAATACTTCGATGTGTCTATTCCATAGAGCCCTCGGGTCTCTTATATAGGGAGAAAACCCTTGGGTAAATTACAGAGTCTTACAAAATATAAATAGAAATTAGGAAACAATAAAACGTAACATATATATAAGTCTCTACAATAGTGCATCGATGCATAACCTTAATGGATTCTTTATGGTCTTGTATCTTCAAGCCTTGGCACTGATGTTAATGGTTCTCTCCTGCATTGTCTTCAACTCAATTTGTCTTTTTCAAACCCTCCGTATGGATCTACTCTCCATCCATACTGAGTGATTATATTTTCTATGATTGGCTAGAAGGGGAAAACCTACTCTGTTCTTGGGGTTCTGGTTACGAGGCTTTCTCCTCTTTCCATGACTAATAGTTTGATTTTTCGTGATTTTAATAGGGTGGCTATTGAGATTCGCAAATTAAGCAAGGATATTGGCTCCTTCATGAACTTTTCTTGGATAGATCTTTCGCGTACAATCCGTTAGAAACTATGATTGCGGAAGCATAATATCAGAGATAGAAAATAAATATTACATCGGGATTTTTACGTGGAACCTTACTCCCTAAGGAGCAGGATGAAACCACATGAGAATGATTCAAAGGGATGATTCGTTCATTGAACTTTCTCATCTGATACAGGAGGTCTAGGGATTCTTATATAGCCTCTACAGATTCTCCAAGTCCCACAACTGGTAAATGTGGGACTAAACACTGGATGTGGTAAATGGATCCTGGAGGGATCCTTTTACCTAACTACACAAGTGGTGCATATACTCCAACACTCCCCCTCAAGATGGAGCATGCAATGCTCAGCTTTGACAAATAGAAAGAAATCTCGAAATCAAAACTACAGACAATATCAACTCAATGCAAACACGGTTGTCGGTTGTTGGCGAGTATGTTGCTTCTCATGTCGTGTAGGTGAGGAGGAACAAACATGCTGGAGTGTGAGTCAAATTGAATGTCCTCGTCAAAGAGCATGTGCTCTGTATTGCGTCAGTCAGAGTCACTGCAACCCGAAATGAGTCTCCTCGTCGGAGTACTCTAGCCCGCCACAATCATGTAGACAACTGGTCCATCTCTAAAGAGTCGAACTGAAAAAGACGTGGAGACATTCTCGTCGGAGTCCACGATCGTTGGAGAATGGAGTCTGAAAAGTCTCCTCTTCGGAGAACTGGGTCTCTCCCATACTCACTCAGAGAATGAGATCTCTATTCTGGAGTCCCTATGAAACCACATGAAAACCCTAACCCACATGGCATAGGGACTGGGATCTCTACTTTGGAATCCCTATGGAACACATGAAAACTCTAAGACGAAAAACTAAGATAGGGACCACACAAATAATGATCGCACACATGTGCCTCGGAAAAGGAGTCCCTCTCTAGAGAACTCAAAGAAGTTGGGTCACTAAAATATGGAGTGCCTCGAACTTGAACTCTGAACCAATCCGCATAGTTTGAAACTGAATTATGGAGTCTGAAAATCTAGCTTGTCTGGAATCTAGAGAATCTGAAAATCTGAATTCGACTTGTAACTCTACACAATACTCCCCCTTTCTCCCATACTTGTTGGAAAAACAATGATATCGATAAAGTTGGAAGAAGACAAGAAAATAGGGAAGACAAAAACCAATGAATCACTTAGCCAATCTCAATTTGTTTCGGCTTTTCTTTTCTTTCTTTTCAAATAAGCCGATCACATTTTTCGACTTTTCTCAAAAAATTTCTCAAATCATTTTTTGCATCTATTCTATTTTTTAATAGACATCCCCCCTTTTTAGCATACAAGTTTTCTTTGTGTGCGCCTTTTCTCAAAACAATTTTAAAAAAACACAGTAGTGACCCAACATGGGCCCCAAAAGAATTCTCCCAATTTTTTTGAACACAATATGACCCGTTAATAGGTATGCAAACGAAGGGATACATACATAGATATTACATAGATATTATCGTATCCTTATCCATTTTTTAATACGAATGCAGGAACTAATATTAACGAACATTAAAAGTATCTTACCATATCCTTAAAAAACGGATACGGATGTAAAACGGATACTGATCGCATACGAGTAATGTTAGAAATACATTGTAGAATCGACTTAAAATATATACAAATTGGATGGAAAACACATGATATATATTTAGTAAATGTGTTTGTATCATAAAAAATACACAAATATGGTAAAAGAATGTATATAATTATGCTATATAGTGTTAAAAATAAATTTATTACTATATTTATATACAAAAACAGATATACTAATACGGATACAGATGTTTGCGGATCCCAAAATGATATCTATATCTGTATAAAACGGATATTGTGACGAGTTAGATAGGAATCTATCATTAATCGTTTGCATCACTACCCGAGTACCCGTTAGGCGTAACTCCTTTCCTCTTTTTTTATACGCAGAGCAGCCCCCACCCCTTTCTTCGCCCCACTTGGGAACCCTCTCTCGAAGCCGCCCCCAGTGGGGGCCCCTGCTCTTGCTGCTGTCACTTCATGGTCGGAGCGGCATCGTTGCCGCTTGGAAGAGGATGGCAACCATCACCTCCTGTTATCTAGGAAGGAGATGCACCGCGTGGAGCATCCTGGAGGGTTGCTGGAGATGAACGAGAGGAGGTTGTAGATTACGCTGCTTGGAGCTTCGCCCACGGGAGGGCTACGCTTGGAGCATCGCGCAAAGCGGAGGAGTGGGTCCACCTGAAACTGGAGAAGTTCGAAAGAGGTTCGTCGTAAGGAGAGGAGTGCCACCTGGAGGCGCTCGCTGCTACTGCTGATTTAGATCTGGATGTCTCGCACCACCTGGGGATGTTGCTGTAGCGGCGGAGGAGTCACTCGAAAGGGGTTGCTCTAGGCGCAAAGTCGTCGGAGGTACGGCTTCGGGAAGAGGTGATTCCGCCTGGAGCTTCTTCAACGCGTGGAGGTATGCTGTGTGGGATCGCATGATGTGAGGAGAGGGAGGAATCCATCGCTTGGTCAAGATACCTTGCTTGGATTAGGCTTCATCACCGACATATGCATCCTACTGGCCCTTGTCGACCATCATACCGGTGTGGCGAGGATGACTGACGATGCTGGGGAACACAACCCTTGGAGCATCATCTCCAACGATCTCATGATCTGCTAACTGCAACTCCTGTAACAGTATGGAGCGTTGTAAATCACTTGGGAGTTTCACCGTCGTGAGACTAGGGTTCCAGATTGAGAACCCTAGTTCCATGTGTCCAATGACGTTGGATAATTTGAATTTTAAGAAACAAACCCTACGACTCTTCTTGATCACGAACATGAACTTGAGTCGAACAATAAATCCTCAAAGTAGTCTTTAAGAACGTAATTAGGGTTTCAATATAAACCTTGTAATTGAATTTTGAATTTCGAACGAAAACAATGAACATAAAATCCATGAGAATCGAATTCGCTCTGATAACATATTAGAAACTACGAATGCGAAAACGTAATATCAAAGATAGAAAATAAACATTAAGAACAACAAGACTTTTACGTGGAACCCTACATCCTAAGGCCCTGTTCGTTTGGGTCATAAGGAGGAATGGAATAAGGGGAATAAGCCCCCAACACGCTTCCCCGTGGTACGACTATTCCCCATTATTTCATCTTATTTCACTCTTATTCCTATCTTTATCCCACCTTACCTACCTTTATTTCACCTTATTCTCCTTATTCTTATCCTCTAGCCGAACGGAGAATAGACCCTTATTCCCCTTATTCCCCATCCTTATTCCTGCTTATTCTCCTACCGAACGGGCCCTAAGGAGAGGGATGAAACCACGGGAGAATGTGGTTGATTCGTTCATTGAACTTTCTCATCATATACAAGAGGTTTGGAGTTTTTATATAGCATCTACAAATCCTTCAAGTCCCAACACTGATAGATGTGGGACTAAACACTGGATATGACATCTACACAAGTGACGCATATACTCCAATACATCAAAGGATTTTTTACTGGAAAAGCAAGAAATACATTTGTTGAAAGAGAATAATGAATTGATTCATAACGATACCCTAAGGTTCTCTTATATAAGTGGAGAAATCAGTTGGGAAAACTACATAATAGAAATATAAAGGAAAGGAATACATGTAATAGGAAAGATAAATGATCTCTCAACCCCCCCCCTCAAAACGGAGTACAGATAGCAATCATGCTTAGCTTGAAACTACACCTCTGGAATGACCCTCTATCTAGGGCATTGGTGAACACATATGTTGTCTATTCCCCTGAGCTGACATGGGAAGTAGAGATTAAGTTCTTTTGAATCATGTCATGAGTATAGTGACAATCAATCTCAATATGTTGTCATGTAGGGATGTTGGCAACAAAAAGAGTAGCATGGTTGTCATATTGTAGATGCATGGGAAGCGACACATTAACAACTAGGTCAGTCAGAATTGATCTAACCCACATCTTTGTAGTACTCCCCCACGCCATGGCTATGTACTCACTCTGCTCTATATCTAGCAACCACATTCTGTTTCTTGCTCTTCCATGGCACCAAAGATCTCCCTAGAACACTATAAAACCTAAGTAGGGGTGTCCATGGGGCGGGTACCCACCTCATCTGATCGTGACCCGCCCTGCCCCGCCTCGTTGTTATCGGGTTACGAGTCGACCCACCCCATTTTAATGGGTACCCAATTGTAATGGGTTCCCAGCTAACGCCAATGGATGCTGGCTACCTATGGGTACTCGTGGGGATACCATATTTACTAAAAATAGTAGCTAATCTAATAGATAAGTATCAATAAAAGGACAAAATAAGTAATTATTTTTTCCTAAAATTTATATATCAACTTTGAAACTAACAGGTTTTTTTGTCGTCACTCCATGATTTGGTTTGTTCGGACATTAGATTGATCGATTAATTTTATGTAATTTAATTATTTAATATTCAAATGAAATATTATTTTACCAATATTATGGTAAAAACTTTATATTTATGGATTTACGGACTCGAACATTGTCGAGTAGGGTATGTTGGGTATGTTCTCTGAATAAAGAGAGGTAGTTCTAGTGAAAGGTGATGTGTGTAAAAATGCAAACGATATGTCCAACTATGCATATCATTATCGATATCATATTGATAATGATAATGTCGGGACACGAAGATCTAAATGGTATGGAATGCATTCAAATAGGGATATGCAAACATTGATAAATAAATTTATGAGGATAAACATTGATTAATAAATTTATGAGGATATATAAAACTATGTGTATAATGTAAACCATATGAATACATGAAATTGGAAGGAATGCAATCGGATACAGATCCAATAATCACACATTCATGTAGGTTCTTCCTCATAATGAATTAATCACGAATAAACGAGAAGTAAATATATATATATAATTGGAGGACACCATGACAATTACATAAGTATAACCATGAAAATTACATAAGTATATATTCCTCTTCGTAAATGGTTGTGTTAATTATCACCATATCTGGTTATCGCAGTATGTATATGCCCGATACAATTTGTATTCAATTGTATTCATTATCATCATGTTAGGATGCCGGGATGTATGTACATCAATTTGGATCATATCTAATTCATTATCATATATGTTAATTCAAATTTTTACATTCATATATTTTTCAATTTCAAAATGGATACATATATGCATACAAATATCATCGTGTGAGCCCTCTCATACATAAATTTAATATAATCTATACAATTTTTATTCTATTATTTTTCCAATCTAATTTATGTATGGGAGGGCTCACACGATGATATTGGTATCATTTTGTATGGGAGGGCTCACACGATCCATTTCATACGGTATCATTTTTTAACGATTTTGGCAATACATTTTCCTTATTCACTAATATTTGTATCCGCATCCATATCTATATTTTTAAATTAGATAAGTGTAACATCTATAGGAGCATTTGGTCTAACCATTTGCATCTTTGTGAATCAATTGATAATGGAAGCTTCCAACCGGGCACCTGCGGGTACTCACCGAGTTTTCTGTATGGCACACGTGTCATGGCATAACGGGTACCTGGCCCATCATTTTTAAACATGTAGCTAAGAGCTTAGGGTCAAAATGAACAGGTCAAGCTGGGTACCTGTTGACCCGATTATTTTTTAACATCCCTACCTAAGGTAAACTTTCTATGCATGGGACATCCTGCATAATCTGCATCTGCGCATCTTGTAAAGACAACAGATGTTCCTTTGCTAAACAACAATCTAGTATCGAGAGAGGACTTCAAGTACCACAGAATTATATGGATCGCATCCATATGTGCATGTCGAGGTTGCTCCATAAACTGGATGACTCCTATTGCAAAAGAGATGTCTGACATGGTGATGGTCACATATAGGAGCTTCCCAACAAGATCCTTGTTATGCATCTTGTCTACTCCTATGTATCATTATCGTATAATTCCACACTAGTGTCTAGGGGAATAGTGGCAGTCCTGCAGTCTGCCATGCCCCTCTTAGAGAGCCAATCGGTGAAATACTTTCTCTAGGTCGTAACAAGACCCTGCTGATTCCGGGCAAACTCAAGTCCAAGGAGGTAACGTAAATCGCCAAGGTCGTTGGTAAAACTATTGTCCAAGGAAATACTTAGTCGCATGAATGCACTGCACATCATCTATTGTAACAATGGTATCATCAACATAGATCCTTGTAACAACTATACCTTTCCGAGTCCTCCGAATAAACAGTGAATGATCTGCATTCAGTCTCATGAATCCATATTGCTCTATCAAGTCCGAGAGCTTCTAAAGCCATGCTCTAGGACTTTGCTTAAGGTCATAGATAGCCTTGTGAAGTCTGCAAATCATCTGATACCTCCTATCAACAGTGAACCCAAGGGGTTGCTACATGTAAACTTCCTCCTGCAAGTCACCATAGAGAAATCCATTCTTCACATCAAGCTGAGATACAGATTGGTTTCGTATCACTACAACTAAAAGACAGATATGTAGTGTAGAATGACGAGCCATGGGAGAGAAGATATCCTGATAGTTCAACCCATACGTTTGGGCCACGAGCTACAAGCATCGCCTTGTAACGATCAGAACTGCCATATGTATGGTGTTTTACTGTGAACAACCACTTGCACCCCACCACTAATGATCCTTTAGGAGTTGTAACAAGGCTCAACGTGCCACGTGAATGTAATGCGACCGTCTCCTCCTCCATGGCAAGATGTCACTAACTGCCTCGCATGATCTCCTAGTATGTTTATAGATTTTCTATGGTTGGCAGACCCACAACAAACCTCTTGAAATTTTTTGAAAGATGCCCCCAAAAGACATGGACAGTGTAAGGATATATATCATAGGTATGCGTCCGCTTCTGCAGAGCAATATGTACTCAAGGTCATATACATCCACCTCAACCTGTAATCTTCTTGATAAGGTATCTGCTCATCCTGTATAATTACTTACTACATAGACAAATCACTAGTGTCGTCGTTAGAAATAATATGCTCAGAACATACCTAGGGTGTGATGGATGATGGGGATGGACCATGAACTATGGGAATAGTGGGAGACCTGTGAATGTAAAAATATCGCAAAAACTAACCTAACATACTAGGGGGTGGGGGACAGAGGAGCAACTAGAGTAGGAGGTGACAGTTGAGGTGGTGTAGGTGGGACTACATGAGGAGGTAGTGGTGGAGTTGGAGGAACCACATGAGGAGGTGGTGGAGTATGAGGGACCACTGAAGGAGATGGAGCTAGTGGTGGAGGAGGTAGTACGTGTACATCCTCCCCTGACTCAGAGGCAATCATCTTATCACTTGTAGGAGTATAGTACATAATGATGCAAAGAATGTGACATCGGCACTAATGTAGTACTTTCACCTACATTCTCGAAGTAACGGTACACTTAACGTGTTCAAGAGTATACCATAAAAATGCACTTGATAGCTATGGGAAAGAGCTTGTCACGAGCAGGGGTTAGATGTTAAACAAAGGCCGTTGAATCGAGGACATGAGATGATTCTGAGAAAAGATTTGTATTGGAAAATGTTATCGAGAAAGGAATATTTTAACCTAACACGGAAGTCGACATCCTATTGGCAGGTAACATGAAGTATGAACAATATTCCCCTAGAAGGAGTGTGGAGCACAACTCTGAATGAGAAGAGTCATGGTCACATCAAGGATTCTAGCAGAAAAATGTTCTTTATTTCATAAATATATGATTGATGACAGAGCCTTCCTTAGATTTATTTTTCAGTAGAAAAACTCATGACGATCTAGAGCAACCATTCACAGCTACAAGATAAAACTCGTGCTTAATGGTCAAGGACACGACTTGGATCCCAGATATCAAAATGTACTAACTTAAATAAAGAACTATTGCTACGACTTTAACGATCATGATAACTAGAACAATGATGCTTCCCAAGATGACAAGCCTTACATTGAAAGGTAGATCTGGATGAAATTTGAAGGAAGACTCTAAACAACTACTATAGAGTAAGATGACCGAATCGAAGGTGCCACATGTAGGGAAAACTGACCCGGCGGGACTAGAAGAGGCACCATCATATGGAGGATGAACCAATCTGTAGAGTTCCCTTTGCTCACGGCCGCATCCAATCACCATGCTCGTGAGTATATCTTAAAACACAAGAGAAAAGGAGTCAAGGATGACACCAATGTAAATCCTTGGTGATTTGACTAACAGATAATAAATTCATTGAGAAATCAGGAGCATGGCGAACATATTGCATGTGCTTGGAATGTGTCGATCTAATCTCCCCTTATCCAATAACAGGGGAATACGTGCTATCAGCACTAACTATTGTTCTGTCAGACTGAACAGTTCTATAGGAAGTGAACTTAGCCCTATCTCTACACTTGTGACAAGTAATAAGGACATAGATTGTACCTGAAGTAGCGATCGACGCAATGGCATCAAAGTCGGATGAGTTGGATGGAGCACTAGAAGATCTAGAAGTCGGGACATGATCTCCCTGATACGAGAGACTAACTCATGGAATCTCTGATAAGAAGCAGTGGCAGTAGGAGCATGCATCTCAGTCTGCTCAGCAGCACGTGCAGATGTTGGAAATCCATGCTTATAATAGTATGTGTCCTCGGAGTGGTCAGATCGGTGACAATAAGTGCATGAGGATGAGTATTGTGAACGACCCGTTCCTCTACCATGAGGACATCATCCTCTGAACTATGAAGGAACAATGATCCTGCTAAGTCTACAGTATGCTTCCTTCATACGTGGTATAGTAGCATCTTCAAGTCATTGTGATCATGCGACATTATACTATGGATCATGAGCTGTCAAAAATACACCAACCGTGGTGGTATTCCAATATGTCGTTTCCTTCTCTGATATCACTGTAAAAGGCATGAAGCTCTCTAGTTTCTCAAACATAGCCCGAACCTAAGGATGTGTATAGGGTATGAAGAGGACAACCATTATTCTTTATCGTGGATATATCATGTTTGAGTTCAGTATCTTTGTTTCATTCTTCACATGAGAGCATGTGGCTGTGAAGATGTCCCACATCGCCTTTTATTGTGGTTTGATGCAAGATATCATTAGCTATCTCCACAACTAAGGTATCAGATGGCTACACACGCATATACACATCATCTGCCTCTCATGAGGCATTAGGCCCAGTCTTGTCAGTCGGCTCCTCTTGTATCAGAATGGGCTTCTTTCTGTTGCACAACATAAGGCTCATGAACTGCATGGCACACAACTCGTTGTTGGTCCTATCCATCTTGACGATGGGTGCCAGACATTTGAAGGCACTTGAGGATGGGATGTCAATCGTGTTCTATGACATTATGTCGATAATTGTGACGTCTGTGGATCTGGTTTACCCGTTTACACAGCACTCGCAATATTATATTCGTAATTGATCGCATTAGGTTACTGAAATTTAAGGAAAAAATCGCATTTCGAATGACATTCACAATAATGTAAACAACCACAAAATTAATAGGTGTGTCACCAAATTCATATTTGCATTAATTTTGATATACATTTACATGTAATAAAAGAAACTGTCATCATGTACATGTGTCACAAAATATAGAAGAGAAAGAAAAGCAATTACATTATCTTGTACAAAAACTATAACATGTGTACCGTCGAAAGTAACTACGGAAGCTCAGGGTCCAACTATCAGACTACTATGATGCAGGTGATTTACCAGTTATTCATGTTGAGAACAAGAGAAATGCCAACAAAGGTTTAGTACAATCTAATTTATTAAAAATAAAAAAAAGTGTTTTAGTTATTTTAAAAAGAAGCAAGTAGATAGGGTTTGATATTTAAATTTAACAAAATACTTGCGTGGAAATTGGTTTTCAAGTTGTTCTATATGTAAATCCCATGCTTACACATCACCCTTTAACTTTCCGTATATAACATTTTTACATGTTGAGAACAAGAGAAATGCCAACAAAGGTTTAGTACAATCTAATTTATCCCCTCCCCTTATTTAGAGTCAGCAATTGGCTGCCGGATTTCGTCTCGTTTTCATATTTCTTCTAATAGTTTCCCCCGATTCGATCTGCTTTGCAAACAGCTTTGCTAAGTAACCCAGAAGTGTTGCAAAAAACGAGGATGAAAAACAAAACGGAATGTACCGGATTTTTAGTGATTTTAAAAAGAAGCAAGTAGATAGGGTTTGATATTTAAATTTAACAAAATACTTGCGTGGAAATTGGTTTTCAAGTTGTTCTATATGTAAATCTCATGCTTACACATCACCCTTTAACTTTCCGTATATAACATTTTTATTTAGTGGTTTTATGATCCATATGTAGGTTGTCATCTTTTTATTACATATAACTCATGTTAATGGATCTTGGGACTATAGATGATGAGTCTCTGATCTGGTCTTTGTCAATGTCAAATTCTCAAGCTTAGTGGATAGTATGTGGTCTTGGTCTGAGTGTGACCTCACACTATGACTCTAAGACATGAAGAATGCCCTAGGGTTGGGGTGCCTCCATAGGCATGCGGTGGAGTGTAATGCATCCTAAGTTCTCAACACATCCACTAGCTTCACCTAATATTCGTAGTAGTAGTTTTATATTTAGATTAAATATTGATGATTGATGATTTCTGTCTCACGATCTTTTCCTTGCCAAGACCTACTGACGGAACAGTAAACAACCTCAAGAACAATACCAAACTCAATTATAATCAAGCTCAGCAGTAACCAAACAAAACTATAACCAACCTCAACTGTAACCAACCTCAACTCCAGCTGACAACGATTTCTTCTTCGCCAGATCCTGATGGCGGAACAGTAATCAAAACTCAAGCGGCGAGGAAGCCTTTAAGAGACTCTTCCTTCTTGCCCACCATGTGGAAGTTCGGTCTCAAAGAGGGCTAGGCACACTCCAAAACTATGCCATTGAGACAAGTCGGAGAGACTCTTTGGTCCGAATCACTCCAAAAATTGGTTTGGCCGATATCGGCAAAAAGACCTCGAAAAAACAAAACCGAGGGTCCTTCCTAGGTACACTACTGAAAGAGGATCAGCGGAACTGGTCAAAAACCTGGATCCCAACGAAGCGTAAAAATGTTGCGAGCTCGCGTAAAAAGGATTGGGATCCTAGACCCGCACACTAGGCGGTCGCTACCCTAACTGAGTTTCCTATCTCCCGCCCTGTTGAGGGTCATTGCACCCTCGCACGGTCAGGTGTAAGGGTCATCATGATCGGCACAATTAACTGTTATTATTGATTAACCATCATTTTCACTTGCTTAATTGTTCATTTTTTTATTAATCCTTTCTGTGGTGATTGTTCAGATCTAGGTCCTTATCCATAATTTTATCAATAGTGATCTATTTTAGTTGATGATACTTAAGGATAAATTGATTGAGGATTAATAATCATGATGATCATAAGAAATCATTTGTTGACTTTATAAGAGATGGTATTAATATTTTAATATGTGTATTTCAAATCTCTTATATAAGGTCATGATACTTCGACTAAATATCGATCTGTTTTCAGGCAAATTACATGCTAATTTCCTGATTTTTCATCTTTCTAAATCAAGGATTCTAGAAGTAATTGGTGATCTGACATTTGAGTTGATTTCATGTCAAGACACCTAACTTATTCGTTTTTTAAATAATGATTTTTAAAGTTATTCATGTAATTTGAATTTAAGTTCAATTCTATGTAATTTCCTCCCAAAATCTTTTTATCTTAAACTCATGAGATTTTGAACTGCTTATTAAATCTGAATTTAAATTCAATGCTACACAAAATTTCCAATTCTTTTAAATCTTAAAATCATGAACTTAGTAGCTAATTAAGGATCTTCCTTTTGGTCTAATTTGTATGTTGATCATCCCCAAATCTCTCAATTCAAGCATGAAATCTGTTGCTATTTGTGGTTTGATTTTAGACTCAAATCACATGCAATTTCTGCCTAATCTTTCACAATTTATGCATTAAAACTTACCTAAATAATCCTTCGATGATCCGTAGAACAAAAATGATAAGAAAACTTATCTAAGTCAACCATCAAATAAGTGATGACTGATGAGATGTTTTGTAGATTGAGCATGAATGTCTTACTGCAAATTGCAGCGAGATGTCGTATTCAGAAAATATGGTTTTCAAGAGGAAACGTCCTCTTGAACCCTTTGGTAGAGTGTCACATAGGGATGCTTAGCTAGATGAGGGTGTTTCCTTGTTTGAGTGTTTAGTCAGAACCTAAGCTTATTCTTGGCAAGCTTGTTATGACAAAATTGTTTGTTTCAAGGACATAATTTCATCTTCACCTGTCCCACTTCGGATTCATTCTATAAGATTGTTGTGTCCTCGATATCAATTCTTATCTAAGTAAATTTGTGAAAGGGATAATGATAGACTTTCATTGAGCGTCAATAAGAATATATTGCCCACTCCCGCAAGGCTTCCGACCGACTCAGGCGTTATTGCAACTATGTTCATTTCAGCTTGCTACCGAAGAAAGATTCATCATCTTCCTCTATGAATCAATATGGTTTTAAGAGTAGTTGCATTAGTGCATATATTAGTTCCTTATTGTGGTACTTAAGGATTAGTGTTAACATCCTCAAGCACGGTAGAAACTGGTGTGGCTCAAGACCTAGCTCTAAGCTTGTTTGTCGAGCCTTGTTGTGTGATAAGTTGACCTTGTGTGACTGGTGGTCTCTAGTCCCTAACATCTGGTTGTATCTAGTACTTGCTTGCATTATGGAACATGTGCTCAAGGCAGTATTTAAATTTTATAACATCTGGTGCTCAAGCCACCCATTGTTAAATTTTATAACACGTCTTGTTGCTTGAACGACTTCAATGCCATGAAACTTGTATAGAAGATAGACCCTACTGTTCTATGGAACATATTGGATAGTGTCTCTACCGATCCATCGTTCCAATGTGCATAACCTATTATGCATTACTAGGATTCTCTTAATGGTACCAAGCATAATATATCAATACAAACCATCTTTTACAAATACATGGTACTTAACTATACATATTAGGCAATGATTGAGTAAGTTTTTCCTTGCACAGATACAACCATATCCATATAAACAAAACACACATTGTTTAATGTTTCTGTAATGGTACCAAATATCCATGAACAGGTAACTTACTGTAATATTGCGAGCTATTAATCAACATATCATCCGATGTGATATAGAGCAATGGTAGATACCATCTTTTGAACAATAAAACAAAGCAGGATTAACGTTGGGAAATGGGGGAACTAAGTCTGAAATCCAGATTGCAGATATCAGGACAACAGCTACAGAACCATCAACGCAAATGAAATTAAGGGGATACACATACATGATAGCAAAGAGGACTTAAGATGTGTACCTTTGGATCTTTAAAATTGGAGGATTTCATCTTGATATTGCATGCACAACAGCAAGGGCTCCTTCAGCTGTTTGGAAGCAGCAGCACTTCCAGCTGCTTGGAATCAGCTGCTGCTGCAATTTGATTGGAATCAGCAGCAACAAAACTGCTTGAAGGCAGTAGCTTGCAGCTGCAGCAGGGGTCTGCAGCAGCAGCTGCTCAGCTCGACAACAGCAGGGGAAAGCACTAGCTACTCCCCTTGGCTTCTTTGGACAGCTGCCATGGTTGCTTGAATCTGCTTAGCAGAAGTGAATGGTAGTGGTTCTAGCTGCTGGAGCAGCAGCTGCAAGAAAGGTGGATGTGCTCCTTCGGCTGAAATAGAATTACGAATTTGAAGGGAGAATTTGAGGAATAAAAAGGGGCTTGGTGGTATGTACAAGGAAAGGGAGTGGGGGCTATAGATGACAAGTGGAGGCAAAAGAGAGCCTCTTATATGGTTGTTGGATTTTGAAATTTATTTATTTTTTAAAAACCATTATCTCTCTCTTATGTATACCAAATTTATCCGTGTTTGCACCTTTATTCTTCGATTCTACTAGTAGAAAAATAAGTCGGATGCACTATACGTACCCGAGGGCTCTCTTATATAGGAAAATAGTCTTGGGTTAATTACAAGATAAGTACACTGAGAAAACATGAATTAAATAAGAAAGGTGCAACACGATATTTAACTTAACACTCTCCCTCAAGCTGGGGCATGTATATCTATCATGCTCAGCTTGGACCAACATTTCTGAAAAGGACTTCGTGCTAGAGCCTTGGTGAAGATACCTGTTGTCTGATCTCCAGTAGACACATGAGATGTAGATATGAGTCCCTTCTGTATTAGATCTCGAGTATAATGGATGTCCACCTCAATATGCTTCGTTCGTTCATGGAATGCGAGATTGTTTGCAATGAATAATGCGGCTTGATTATCACATAATAGCTGCATAGGAAGAGGAACATCTATGGAAAGATCGATCAACACCGATCTAACCCACATCATCTCTGTACTCCTTTGGGCCATGGCTCTGTATTCAGATTCTGCACTTGATCTGGCAACTACAGTCTGCTTCTTGCTTTTCTATGAGAGAAGTGAGTGTCCAACAAAAATTACAAACCCTGAAGCAGACTTCTGACCGTGGGGCATTCTGAATAGTCAGCATCTGCACGAGTTGTTACCTCCAAGGACATATCCCTACTGAATAGGAGTCCTGAACCAGGTGAGTTCTTCAGATATCTCAAGATCATATAGATAGCATCCATATGAGCCTTTCTGGGACACTCCATGAATTGGCTAACCTTGCTTACAGCGAACGTAATATTCGGCCTGGTGATAGTCACATATAGAAGCTTCCCCACAAGCTCTCTGTACCTCTTGCTATCAAGTTCTTAAGTATCGTCATCATACAATTTCACACTTGGATCCATAGGAGTCGTAGCTGGCTTGCACCCAGTCATACCCGTCTCAGAAAGGAGGCCATGACAAACTTTCTCTGGGTCATCACTAGACCCATGGTATTAAAAGGCGTGCCTCGAGGCGGTCGAGGCGTACGCCTCGAGGCGAGGCGGGCCTTTTTAGCCTCGAGGCATGCGCCTCGGCCTTGTCCAGTGAGGCGTGCGCCTCGACTGGCTGAGGCGTAGCCTCGAGGCGTTCCGCCTCGAGGCGGTCGAGGCGTTTTTGTTTTTTTTAAAGTTTTCTTGTATGATTTTGATAGTTACATGGTGGTTTGAGAAGCTTATAAATATATACTTGTTTAGGATAATGATTATACAAGTTAAATGCCTAAATCTGATGTTTCTTTCATACTCATAACTCCACATTTACTATTAATTATGTGTAACTATTTTTGCAAACTACTTCATATTTACTATTAATTATATCTAACTATTAATTTATGCAAAATGTATGCTTAAATTTGATCTCTTTCATATTCATATGCTTTAATTTGACCTATTTCATATTCATATTTACCATTAACATGCCAAATTATTTTAGTGAACGCTTACTATTACATCCTTAAACATATAAAAATGTGTATACGAATTTGAATCCTCATAAAAGAAAAAAAATGTGTATACCCCCGTTCTGGTAAGGTATGGTGCAACAGGGGGGATGCATACAACCGTTCTTCACTTGGGTATAGTAGAACATATAGTTAGGATTCAAATCATATGATTTATATCAACACCTTGGATATTTATAATGACAACTATAGCCAATCCCTTTTACATAATTTTTTAGTGATAGTTATACGTTATAACCAATGATTTTCGTTTGATTAGGTAGAAATTTAGAAAGGTTTATGGCATTGAGTCATTGATATATCCTTTTTTCATGTTCTTATCTTCATAATATCATCATATATTACATTGTTATATACTATATGTTTGTCAGATTATATTATTTCATCAATAAATATATGTATTATATATTATATATTTATTTTTCTATACAAAACTGAGGCTTACGCCTCGACCGCCTCGAGGCTACGCCTCGCCTCGCTTCCAGGGAAAACGCCTCGTTCCGCCTTTCGTTTTTTCAAACCTTGACTAGACCACAATGATTCCTGGCAAACTCTAATCCCAGGAAGTAGCGAAGGGTGCCAATGGTCACAAACTCTTTACCAAGGAATTTATTGGCTACCTGAATGCCTTGAGCATCATCTCCTGTCACAATAATGTCATATTGACGTCGTGGCTTCCTCAGCGCAATAGGAACATCCAAATCGTCCTCCTCAGTGTCCTCTATAGCAGAGTCATCCTGTAAAACTCCAGTGCCATCAGTAGAAACAATGTTATCATGACATACCTTAGGCGTGCTGGAAGATGTGGACGACTGATGAGTAGAAGAGCTAGTAGAAGACCTGTGAGTGTAAACAATGGGTAAAAATTTCGGCTCAGGTGGTGGTGGTGGAGGAGGTGGTGGTGGCGGAGGTATATGATGCTCGGATTCAACTGTTGTGCGAGATGGACGTGGAGGAACAACAATATCGTCCGTATTGTCATTGGATAACATGTCATATGTAGGAGAAAAGTACATGATAGACTCAAAGAAGGTTACATCTGCACTGACGTGATATCTCCTACTCATCGGGTCATAACATCTATACCCTTTTTGAGTATGAGAGTACCCAACAAACACACATTTGATAGCTCTTGGAGAGAGCTTATCACGACCAGGGGCACAATTATGCACAAATGCTACAGACCCAAAGACACGAGGAGTGAGGGAGAAGAGGTCATTCTCTGGAAATGCAATCAAGAAGAGAATCTTCTCTCCAAGAACAGTAGACGACATACGATTCACCAAGTAGCATGCAGTGAGAACAGCATTCCCCCAAAAAGAATGAGGGGCACGACTATGGATCAACAACATCCGAGTGACATCAAGAAGGTGGCGATGTTTGCATTCTGCCACACCGTTTTGTTGCGAAGTGTAACTACACGAAGTTTGATGAATAATGCCCTGAGAACTGAGAGAATCAGACAAATGTAATGTTGAAAACTCCAAAGCATTATCCGTGCGAATGATTTTGACATTAGTAGAGCAGATATTATTAACTTCTAAAATAAATTTTCGAATAATAGGACCATCTTCAGACTTTTGTTTTAACAAGAATACCCAAGATAATCTGGAAAAATCATCAACAGCAACCATATAATAACGATGCCCCTGAAGAGCAGGGACACGACTCGGACCCCAAATATCAAAGTGAAATAGTTCAAAAGACCAACTACTATGATGACTCGGACGAACTGGAAACGAAGACTGGTGATGTTTCCCCAACTGACAGGCTTCACAATCCAATGCGGTACGGATAGATATCTGTGGCAAGACATGACACATCTTCTGCAGAGGCAGATGGCCAAATCGAAGATGCCAAAGGAACGGAGAAATGGATCCAGAGGGAATAGTAGCGGCGCCAGCACATAATGATATAGCAAACTTATACAAGCCTCTCTGCTCACGGCTACTTCCAATCATCTTGCCAGTCAGTATGTCCTGAAACACAAAAGTAGAGGGGTCAAAGATGGCACGGCAATGTAAATCTTTTGTAAGCTGGCTAATTGATAACGGGTTCATCTGAAAGTCAGGTGCGTGTAAGACATTCTGAAGCCTCAAAGAAGGTGTTAGAGCAATCTCCCCCTGACCAACAATGGGTAATCGGACCCCATTGACAGTGACAACAAATTGGCCTGGTTAGTAAACTGCAGTCTATCGCTGCACATATGATGAGAGGCTCCAGAATCCATAATCCAATCTGTCAGGTCCGAGCAAGTAGCACTGGTAAGTGCATTTGGAGTACCTGATGAGCTAGAGGACGCTCTGGCTGAAGCTGCAGCATTCGTAGAACTTGGAGACGAAGACGAGGGTGTACTGATCATCTCACGAAGTCGTGAGACGAGATCATCAAAGCGAGCATCTGGAAGTGGTGCGACGGAGGCCTCAGTCTGCTCTGCAACACGTACAGAGGCTGGATATCCATGCTTGTGTTGTGAAAGCATGTCTCCTCAGAGTGGCCTGGACGTTGAAAGTGAGTACAAGGGCTACAGTTTCTGCCTCCCCCTCTACCACGAGGTCCACGACCCCGAAAATGTGGCGCTCCTCCTCTGCAACGAGTGGCAGCCATAGCTGAAGGGTGCGACGGAGGCCTCAGTCTGCTCTGCAACACGTACAGAGGCTGGATATCCATGCTTGTGTTGTGAAAGCATGTCTCCTCAGAGTGGCCTGGACGTTGAAAGTGAGTACAAGGGCTACAGTTTCTGCCTCCCCCTCTACCACGAGGTCCACGACCCCGAAAATGTGACGCTCCTCCTCTGCAACGAGTGGCAACCATAGCTGAAGGGGTAGGTTGGGCAGTAGATGTTGATGCAGTAATAATCCTACTCAATCTCTTATATACCTCCTCCATTGGTGGAATGGTCTCGCCAGTCAGAAGTTGAGTACGGGTTGCACCGTACTCAGGATCAAGGGAGGATAGAAATACGCCGGTCATCGTAGCATTTCTGTATGCATGTTGTTGTTCCGTACTGGTAGTGATCGGCATGAAGCTATGCAGTCTCTTGAACATGCCCCGCAGATGAGAGAAATGTGCATGTAATGGCTTCCCATTCTGTTTCATAGAGAAGATGTCGAATTATAACTGGAGAATCTTGCTCTCATTCTTGGACTGCCCATATGTAGCGGCCAGTATGTCCCACATAGCCTTTGTTGTGGGTTTATTCACAATATCATTTGCAATCTCCGTAATCAGCGCCCCAGAAAGCCAAATACGGGCATACGCGTCGTCTTGCTTCCATGTCACATTTGCTCCGGTCTTGTCCTCCGACTCGGAATATGTCATAATGTGCTCCTTGTTGTGGCACTGCATCAAGGCGCGGAACTGCATAGACCATAATTCATAGTTGGTCCCATCCATCTTCACTATAGGGGTTGGGCCTTTGAAGGCACCCGAGGATGTAAACACATCACCCTTGTTCTCTGACATGATTGATGAGGAGCCTAAGACCGATGGAGATAACCAATGTATGCGGTCTATAAATCATATGAAGGGTAGGTTGTATGTGTAGACTCATACAACAACCATCCCTTGGCCCGGTTGGAGTGTCGACCCTAGTGTTGTGCCGCTTGGGAGGGGTCAGCGGGGCCCGTTGTGGCTGGAGTTACACGGGAAATCATCTAGTTGTTGTCGGAAGGCGTCAAGATGCTGATGGGGTTGGTGAACGACGCCCGAGGCAGCGCTTGGGGCGGCGGTATGTCGCAGGTAGCGGCGCTGGGCCGCCTGGAGGTCGTGCGAGGGCTCGTGGGGGCCGCCTAGGGCTCTGGGGCAGCGCAAGGGGCCGCCAAGTGCGTTGGGAGCGGCACGGGGGGCTGCCTAGGGCACCTGGGAGCGGTACGGGGGGCCGCCAAGGGCCCTGGGAGTGGCGCGGGGTGCCGCCTAGGTAGGGTGGGCCGCCTGGACGTTGGGACGGCGAGAGGGAGGCGCAGGGGGGGTGGAGGGCTTAGGGTTAGGGTTTTGGGTGGGATACCGAAAACCCGATCTAGGATCGTTGCTTCGATACCATGCTAGTAGAAAAATAAGTCGGATGCACTATACGTACCCGAGGGCTCTCTTATATAGGAAAATAGCTCTGGGTTAATTACAAGATAAGTACACTGAGAAAACATGAATTAAATAAGAAAGGTGCAACACGATATTTAACTTAACAGATTCTGATTTACAACATCTCGTTTGGATCACCTGTAAATGACGATCAAAATGAGTATAATGTTCATGTACTTTTGTGTTGAGATATTTGTATCTCTTCATCGTTACTTTGGTATTTTTTATTTCTTCTGTCTCTATATGTAATTTTTACTTAGAGCTTGTTTCTTATATAAGAGATTTTTAGGGCTACGGTGAATACAACTTTTATTTTCCATCATTTCCACATGGTATCAGAGTGATGGTCTTAAATCGGAGTCGTGCCCTAGAATCCCTACTCCACCAAAACATTAGTGCTTCCTTGCGCAGCCGCCGTCGTCGTCGACATTTGCATGACTGCAGTAGCCACAGTTGTCGCCAACAGGTTGCAGTGGCCTCAGCCACCGCCCACTGTCGCCAGCCACAATGGCGACTACAGTCGTCGCCTGCAGCAACAACAGCTATCGCCGCCGCCCAACGCCGCTGAAGTGCTACTGCACCGCCGCTTCTCGTGTGTTCGGCTAGGTCTGATTTGGTTCCTAAGGTGCGGTTTATACTCTAAACCCATTCTAGCTAGCTAAAGAAGCCTCCAGTGGAGGGAAGAGGTTGTGGTATGTATGAGTCTACACCCACAACCGTCTTCCTATATGTCTGTGTGGACATAGTTATTCTAGTTTACAACCCCGGTCTTGGAGATTGTTGTCAATGTCAGACAACAAAGCAGATGTTCCATCGCTAGGTGGCTTCAAAGGTTCGACATCCATCGTGAAGATGGATGGAATGGACTATGAATTGGGGTCATGCAGTTCATGAGCCTAATGCAATATAATGGCAAGAAGCATATCCTCACACGAGGAACTTAGTGAAAAGACTGGGGTTAACGCCTTATAGGAGGCAGATGACACTTATGATATACTGAGTCATCCCACGACGAAGGCTATGTGGGACATTCTTGCCGCTACGCACTCTCCGGTGAAGAACGAGTCGAAGATTCTGCAGCTTCAGCATGACATCTTCACGTCGAAGCAGAATAGTCATCCTCTCCATACCCTTTACACTTCTCTAAGGGGTATGTTTGAGAAGTTACATGGTTACATTCCATTGATTGCACGCCAGAGCAACTCAATGCATATAGAGATTCGGTGATGACCGGAGTTTTTCTAGCGTTACTTGACTCTGAGTATGATGTTGTTAAAGCACAGATTCTTACTGATGCCACCATGCCTTCGATCGAGGAGACATGTCGCAGGTTGAGAAGGCTCTCTGTATGCTGCTTCAGATATCTTCAGTCGTGGCAGCATCTCGTGGTAGGGGGAGCCTTACACAGTATCGTGGTCGAGGTAGTCCTGGCAAGGTAGAGAGTTGTCGGTCCCCCTGTCAGCCTTGTACTTACTGCCACAGGCCAGGTCACTCTGAGGAAACATGTTATTTTAAGCATGGATTTCCAGCTTCAACACGTGGCAGAACAGACCCAGCAGGTTGGCAGTTCTTCACCTGCATCTGATCAGAAATTTAATGAACTAGTGGCGTGGCTCGAGGAGATTATGTCTACTCCTAGGTCAACTAGCTCTCTGTCAGGATCATCAGAGGTAGCGGCCTCATCTTCTGCGTCCACATCATGTATTGCATACGCTTTTACTGGTTGTTACAGGGCAGACTTGTCGGAATGGTTTATGGATTCAGGAGCTTCCCATCTTCTCTACCGTGACAGAGGACAGTTTGGTACTTATATCCCAACTCAATCAGGTAGATCAGTTGTAATAGTTGATGGGACACAATCTCCCATTACTCAGAGGGAGTGTAGTTAACTCCTGCATTGCAGCTTCAGAATGTTCTCTATGCTCCTGAATTTTCTATGAACTTACTATCCATTAGTCAAATCACTAAGGATTTACATTGTCGTGTCATATTTGACCATTCTGCTCTTGTATTTCAGGACATACTTATGGCAGGGAGATTGGATCTGGCCGTGAGCAAGGAGGCCTCTACAGACTGGTACAATCTCCTTATGATGGTGCCTCCTCTCTCCACATTGGATTTGTTTTCCATATGTATGGCATCTTCGGTTTGATCATCTTCCTCTACAAAAGTTGTCACGTTCTTCCACAGATCTCCCCTCGCTCTACTTTTCAATGTGAGGCATGCCAGCTTGGCAAGCATCATCAGTCTACATTCTAGAGTCGTCGAGGTCAAAATAGTCAGTCTTTTTGAGTTGATTCATTTTGATATTTGAGATATTGGTTGTACTGGTCATTTTCTTTTAAGATATTGGGATTCTACATGCAATATAGCTTGTATATTTTCTAACTAGGGATGTTGAGTATTTAAATCTTAGGACCTTAATTGACAAGAGTGATGCGACTCAGACTCAATTGTCACTCTAAACCAAGTAGTCTAGAATAGACAAGTTTTGTGTGGTGTAAAGGTGTCAAGTATAAAGCCTTAAGTTAGTTTTTTAATGTTAGCATTCAAACAATGACTAGCCTAAACTCATACGGCTAGTTGCATCTACTTTCATACAGTATATGTGTAAGTACATAGCATAGAATGACTACCGTATTACTTCAAGACAATACCTTACATATTGTCCTTTAACCACTAAATCTGCTAAGGGAGTCCTCGTTTTTTTAAAGTTGGTAATAAATTTTTGATACTTAGAAAAGTTTTAAATTTTTCAAAAATTTTGTTATACCTCTAATTTTGATTAAAAAAAATTTAAAGTAAGTATTATACACAACACACACAAATGTATAGTATACAAATTATAAACAAAACTTACCCCTTCCCAATTTTTAGTTTGAAGATAGTTAAAGTACGAGCTATGGGTAAAGTACATAGCATATGTACACACCCCATGTACGTAGCAGGTGTTATGTCCCCATTGTTAAAGGTGGAATGAAGACATATCTCATACTATAGTTTAGTGACCAGAATAGTAAGTAAATTACCACTTTATACTTAGGCTTTTGAGGTCCAAGTATATCGTAAGTGCATGAAACGGGATGGTCGAGGGTGAGAAGAAAGAATAGAAGTGAGGTATACATGATGATATCGACCCCCTATACTTATGCTCATGTCAGCCTAAGTGTGGTAGACTAATCCCAAGTGGATGAATGAATGACGACCAGATGGATACACAAGTGATCGATTGAATCTTCTAGTTACATGAAAGAAGATGACTTCTTTCATCAAGGTTTCACACGGGTCAGATTGGTCTTTCATCTGAATATGTTCTCTATGTGAATGAGATATGCATGACTTAGACTAATGGCTCATTTGATTCTACGAAGTGCTTTATTAGTTGTCCATTGACTAGGGAAGTGTGTGTACTGTTTGTTGATTCAGAAATTTCAACACTGCCATTGTTGTGTACTTCCCTAACGACGAATGGTCCCATCCACTTTGATTTCAATTTTCGTTGGAAGATCTTCAACCTTGCATTGAACAACCATACTTTTTGCCCTAAGACAAAGTTCTTAGTTTTTATAAGTTTGTCATGTCACCTTTTCACTCTGACCTATATATGGTAATGATTTTCATAGCATGATTTCTGATTTCGATAAGCTCATTTAGATTCAAATATCTGCTCTTCTTCCCCTGATGACAATTCTAATTGATCTTTCTAATTGCTCACTCCGATTTGTGAACTAATTCTATGGGAAAATAACACGGTTTTCAAAAGACCATTTTAAACGGGGAGGTGCCTAATGGGTCTTGTAAGCCATCATGTAAGCCCATAGAACTTGGTCAAAGAGTTGGGGCTAGTTCTTCCTATCAGTGTGGACTAACTTCTGCAAAATTCCTTCAACCTCCATGTTTGACACCTCAGTTATGCATTACACTGTGGGTGGTAAGGGCTAGCAACACAATGCTCAATACAGTAGTCCTTAGTAAACTTCTTCATCTCCCTGTTGACAAAGTGGCTACCCCATTAGATATTAATACTTTCAGGATCCTGAACCTCGAAATAGTATGATCTTTCAAAAATTTACAGATGGTCTTACTGTATGTGGCTCGAGTAGGGATAGCATCCACCCACCTTGATAAATAGTCTACCAAGAGAAGAATGTATTCAAATCCATGATTGTTAAGGAATGAGCCCATAAAGTCAATGCCCCATGCATCGAATACATCACAAATGATCACTAGTTACATGGGCATGGCATCTTTGAGACCAATGGTCCCTCCATTCTCTAACAGACTGGACACGACCTGGCAAAATTGTAGGCATATTTAAACAAGGCCAGCCAATAAAATCTACATTGCAGTATCTTCCCTACGGTCCTCTTCTCGGATTGGCGTCCTCTTGCCTCCAAAGTATGGCATGGAGTGAGGATACTTTGTTATTCCTCTTGAGGATTACATCTCCTCCAAATGCAATTTGGTCATTCGAAGAAAATGAACGAATCCTCCTAATGGTAGTGTCTAGATTCCAACTTTAATCAACCAATTATGTTCTTGGACCAAATTTAAGGAACTTTCTTATAGAAAAGATAGCTAACCATGTCGACATACCATGGGAGAGAATCAATGACACAAATTGACTCATTTGGGAAAAATTCATGGATCGACTCTAACTCAGGAAGTTTGCGTTGCTTGATCCAGGACAGATGGTCAGCCACAACATTCTTCACTCCAAGCTTGTCTGTAATCTCCGAATCAAATTCATGGAGTAGAATAATCCATCTAATAATACAAGCTTTTACGTCTCTATTTGCCATTAGAAATCAGATGGTTGAATGATCTGTAAACATTGCCAACTTAGAACCAAGAAGCGGAGATCTGAATTTTTCCAACAAGCATCTCCTTTTCTGTTATAGTATATTTTTTCTGAGATGGATTCAAAACTTTGCATGTGTAGTGAATAGCATACGATACTCCATCTCTCCTATGTCTTAACACAATCCTTATTGCAAAATTAGAGGCATCGATCATGATCTCAAAGGGAAGAGACCAGTCAGGGGCTTGTAAGGAAGGAGTCTCAACTATCCTTCTTTTTAGTAACCTGAAGGACATAAGACACTTATGATGTATAACAAACTCAATGTCTTTCCCTAAGAGCTCAGTAAGCAGTTGGGCATTTTTCGATAAATCTTTAATAAACCTTCAATAAAAACCCGCGTGCTCTAGAAATGGACACACTTGTGTTGACGTTGATTGATGGCTTGAGTTTCTTGTTCACATATACCATGGCAAGGTCTACCTCCATTCCCTTCTTGGAGATGATATGCCCCAACACAATGTCCTTCGTCACCATAAAGTGACTTTTCTCTCATGAGAGCACCATATTTACTTCCCTATACTTCTTAAGGACTCGATCCAGGTGTGCAAGTCAATCATCGAATGAGTCACCATGGACTGTCAGTAGTAGCAACAACAACGTCTATACCAATGAGGTCATCTCGACTACCAACGCCAACAACTACTGTATTAGATCAAGGCCAACATAGCCAATACCATCCCACTCTTTTTTACCAATAGCCCCAAGCCATACATGGTCAGGGGTCTTCCTCTTCCATCTCTCCTAAACTCTAAAGGATTCTTGAAGAATTACATGACATGAAAGTTGATGTCAACTGAATCTCAAGATGGAGAGATGAATTCATTTCACCATAAATCACAATTCCAACTCAAGTCTAGGCTAACCCAAATAACCTCAAACACAAGGATCATGTATTACTTTCAAAATATTCTATACCTAAATACAAGATCTTTTCACATGATGTCATCAATCATATTTCTCTCAAAAGCATAAAGATCGTAACCATGCTTGATTGAGCATGGGAACGTAAGGACATTTCCCTAGTGTCGACAATAGAGAACACTTTTGGGGATGAAGAGGGGGAGAGGAAGCCAACACCATCACCGTAACACCTTCAATGAGGGGGCCTGAATCTGTAAAAATAATAAAAAATTCAAAAATTTCAAAAAGAGGAGAAGCACACACATGGAATCAAGTGAGTTCGAATCAGAGGAGGAACATACACCTCGTCGAAAGGAGGACAAACCGCAGCAACAACAGATTTCCCAACAACATCAATCATTTCAGTCCGAGTCCTATACAAAACTTTGATTTCAATAAAACTAAATTTTCAATTTCTAATCTTGATCATTCAATTCCTTTACCCCATGCTCTAATGGCAGGAAAGAAGAAAATTTTTAAAATAAAAAAGATGAAGAGATGTCCCAAATATGCAAAGAAAACATCAAGGTCACCTTATCTCTAGGCAAGATGATAGAGAGAAACTCTGCATTCAGAAAATATCTTAAGGTGAGATGCACACCAACCAAGGTTAGCAAAAAGAACCCTAGCACAACAAAGAAGCGCATCTTCTCTATCGCAACATCTTGCTTAATCCGTAATGTGCTCCCTAGGAAGAAGAGAGATATGGGGGCACATTTTGTGACAAGTTAGATCGATGGCATCAATTTTGTTAGAACACTCATAAATAACAATTCCTCCATCAATCTCATGATAGTGCACTTGAATTCTACAGTACTCAGCTCTCTCAGTTTCTTCGATCATATGATATTATGCATCAGACATCTTATGTGTATACTTCTCAACATAATAGGGTGGCTGAGTGAAAACACCGCCATCTTTTGGATGTTACCAGGACTCTTTTGATCCAATACGCTGTCCTAATCAGAATATAGGGCTATGGCCCAAGGGAGCACAGAAATGATGTGGGTCAAGTCCGTTCTGATTGATCTTGCAATTGAGGTGCCTCTTCCAATGCACCTCAAATGTAATAATCAAGCAGCTCTTTTCATAGTTAATAATCCGGTCTTCCATGAGAGAACAAAGCACATCGAAGTTGGTTGCCATTATACTCGTGACTTGATCCAAAACGGGTTTATTTCCACCTCCCGTGTTGCTTCAAGAGAACAGATTGCAGATATAGTTTACCAAGGCTCTCGCGAGAGGTCATTTTCACCGTTGTTCCAAGCTGAGCATGATAGACATATATGCTCCAGCTTGAGGGGGAGTGTTGAGAGAATTCTATGTCTTTGTCTTTATTTATATTTCTCTAGTTTTTCTGTCTTCTTTATGTAATTTCTCCCTAGAACCTTTCTCCTAAATAAGAGGGTTTTAGGGCTACGTGGAATATAACTTTTCATTCTTTACATGTCCACAACTACGACAACCTATTCCTCCCTATTCCTCAATCACGACAGCCTATTCTTTCTACATTCTACAAACCTCTTGACAGTTACAATGATCCTATTGAATTGGAGAGGCTAGGATTTTGTATGATTTAAAAGCTTCAAAAAGATTTCGAGTCACTTTCAAGGATAGTTGAGAACGAATGGGCCGTGATGAGAAACCTCAATAGGGAACGACCGAAGCACATAGATGCCTTTGTTTTCTTTCTATTCCACTTAAATGTAAGCGGAGTGCGTACACTATTTATAAAATGAAGGGCTAAATGGATCCGCGAGCTGCTTATTCAAGTAACAAAAAAATCTTGTAATCTCATATTAAGGTATACTAATTTTGAGAATGAGGGGGGATTTGTAGTCGGCTTGTGTGGGAGTGGGTGTTTGTGCGTGTGTTGGTGTGGGTGGTGTTATAATTCGCCGATGGAGTTTCTTTCAGTGTCTTAGATATATTATGGCAGTTGTGTTAAATCCATCACATACCACATGATGCGGAACAATTTAGATGTTTTCTGAGCATTTATGATCGATGTTAAATATTTACTGATCTCTGCTAATCAGTTAAAGTGCATTGCTAATGATGATTTCCCCTATGTGGGAGCATGATGACCCATTTTCATGCTACTGTTGTTTGCAACCAAAAATAATAATCCATATCATTAACTTATTTACAGGCATAAACGATCTGATACTGGATTTGCATCCGTCTGTTTGGGTGCGCCCGTGGTGACGAGGAGCTATTTTTCTCCGATGATTTATACTCGTATGGTAACATTATTATTTATGTTTGCAATCCTGGGAATGTACTCATGTGCAAGTAGAATCAGGCTTTTGCTATGCAACAAAAAAGGCAACCCTCCACATTGATGGTTAGCTCAACATCCAAGTTGCTATGTAGATTGTTTTTTTCATATGCGTTTTCGTGGTTAGTTGATGCAGTATGCAAGTACATATGGTCAGACTTTACGTTTTATATCTACCATACTTCATTAAGCAGGGAATTTTATACCGTGGTTTGCTTGAATTTGGTTTGAGAAGAACAAAGCGCCGGCAAACACACTGTTGGCCACTCACGCTTGCATGGTAATGCTTGAAAACAAACAAACATGCATGCACACAAAAGTAGATATGTGCAGAGCTGCGCAGATACGCATGTGCGCATGCAGAGCAATATGTTGATGCATGCACGACCATGCCTGCATGAAGGGATTGAGCAAGTAAGGACCATGTACGCAATCCATGAGATGGACAGCAGAAATGAAAAGGGGTTTGCAAATGGATGCGGAAACATGGTTCAGGTATCAGGGACTCTGCAACGGTAATGACTCCCTATCTCAGGTCGTTTTGATAATGTACATTTCCCATTTTGATTTCTGATGAGTTTTCTTCACCCTTTTAACTTCTTGGTCTAGGAGTTAAAAAAATCCATCGAGGCTGTTGCGAGCTGCAGAAGCAAACACACAAACGATCAATCAAGCAAGCACGGGTCTAACTGGCTACATCCTTGGGCACCGGTGATCAGTTTTCACTATGTGGAGAAAGAAGAATACATATGATACCCAGTACGGATGAGCCCTACCCTAGATGAGTTTATATACTACTCCTGGTACGGATGAGGTATTGTTTGGTGGGGGTTGAATATGACGGTTCTTCAACTTAGTTCATTAATACATATTTGTTAGTATTCAAGTCATATCAACAGAGGTGTTTGTAGTCGGGGTGATGGTGATTTAGAAGGATTTCTGGTCTTCCTGTTTAGATGGATTAGATTAGAGAAGGGCACTTGTGCGCTGAAGTAAAGAACCTATCTTTAGAGTAAAATGAGAATTTTGCTGTTTAAAATGACCCTTTGAACGTAAAAGATTGGAGTAGAAGCTGATGAAGAACATTATAAAATTATTTTAAGGGATTAAATAAGTAGGTGATTTCTAGAATGTCAATCTGGTGTACAAATATGGTGCAATCTAAGCAGCAGAGGGCCCTATAGCTGGTGAATTGAATAGTGGCGATACATAACAAGGGCTCCCCCTCAAGATTGTCAGAAAATTGAAGCTACTTATACTCGTATATAAGGAATCGAATGGCGATTATTTGGCTAGACCTGCAAGGGACATTGGGGTACATTAATAAGGAAATGGACTGATAGTGCATCCCGATTCGCGATCTAATTGATGAGCATTCATTAATCAAGACAAGAAATGTCCTTCCAAAGGCAAAGAAGAAGTGGGCTGCCCGCGTCCTCGCGACTTGCTGGCTGTTGGACTTTCTTTTGCTGGCTTGAGTCCTTTCTCGAAGGAAAAAATCTCCAAAGAAAATGATTCTCAAACTTAGAATGTACGAAAAAAAACTCGCTCATACGTCACATATCTTTGACAGCCATCATAGTAAATATTGCATTGGATTGTGTTGTACTCATGGCATGTTTCAGTCAGACGGTCAAACCTACCATGAGATCGTTCATTTTGATGATAGGTTTTCCCCTCACTTGTGATGAAATTGTTCAAGATGATAGGTTTTCCCCTCACTTGTGATAAAATTGTTCATTTTGATGATAGGTCCCTCCTCCCTCTATATGCATGCGTGAGTTCATTCGTTTTTGCGAGATCTTTGAATTCCTACCATGAGTTCGTTAATTTCATGGCAAGTCTCCCTTCCTTCTGCCAGTGAATTATTCATATTGATGACATGTCTTCGGGGACTTGCCATGAGTATTGTTTATTTTTATGACTGGTCCCCCCCCCCTCACTTGTCATGGAGTTCGTTTATTTTGGTGGCAAGTTCTTCCATATGCCATGAAGAGTCTCATTTCGATGATAGGTCGCCATCACCCACCATGACTTCATTTATTTTGATGGCACGTCTCCCTCCTCCCAACATGTCATTCGATCTATCATCACTAATATTACCTTATCCTTCCTCTCACATGCACTAATATCGCACCTCTATCTCCTTCCTATTATCACATCGCTTCCACTACTATTGCATTGTTGTCACCACTCATGCACCATCATCGCTCCACCATTGCCATGTTGCCACCACTACTCACACCATCGACACCACCACTGGTACTATCAACGTCGATATGCGCTCTCATCCACATGGTCGACCCACTCTGACAGCACCACCACGCCATCACACAATTACGCTTCTCTCTCTGCACATCGTTGTAGCTAGCACCTGCAATATGGGAGGTGAAGTTGTCCTCATTAGGGTCATCTTTGTAGCCATGTGGGATCCACATCGGATTTGGGTGGGTTTCTTGGGTGTTTTTTGGTTGTCGTTGCTATATCTCAACCTTTAGGCCCTTTGAGAACTTGATTACGAACAAAAGTGAGGTTGAAGATCATTCTTGGGACCCCATTGTTAGTGATCAAACTTAGCAAGTAGCACCTCTTCTCCTCAAGGAGCCTTTTTTTTAATCTCCCCATGGACCATGAAGCTCCGCACAAAGACTCGTATTGCCTTGAGAGCCTTCTTTCAATCTCGTGGGACATCACTTCGCTTCCTTTAGGTTGTTTCGTTGCGATAAAGTTCCACCTTGTTGTCCATCTCATCTATGTCAAATGGATTTTACAACAAAAGAAGAATATGATTGGCAAGATTTTGCATGTGGAAACATCATGGTGGTGCCAAATGGGCAGGATGTTAAATGGTGAATGTTGTTTGGGGGATTCTTTAAGGGCATCAAGTTTTGGCATGCTAATTGTGGAAAGAAACCTTTACGGTGCGTTTGGTTCATGTGTTATCTGGGAGAGGATAACCCGTTTTTGTATTTTTGGTGTTTGGTTGGTGGGTTTAGAGTTGGGAGGGTTTGTGTGATGTAATTATATTGAAATTTGAAAAAGTGAGTAGTTATTATAATATGATTGTATTGAAATTTGAAAAAATAGGCAGTTGTGATGTGATTGTATTGAAGTTTGGAATGGTGAGTAGAAGTTGAGTATTTTGTGATTTTTAGTTGATATTATGGTATAATATATATTTCTTTTGATAGTTCCAATCTATTGAAATAAAATGAGGCTATTACATAGAAATTGACGGGAGACGGGCAACAAGCTGCGCCGCCAATCCCTTTTGAATGGCAAATCCAATCCTTCGAAATACAACATTCATAGACTTAGGAACCATAACATTGCTATGCATGATTTTTTGAATCCTTTTAAGGAGCTCCACTGCTTCATTTGTCAAGAACCCAAATGTATCAAAGCCAAAGGGAATGAATACATGTTGATTGTCAATGCAGGCCTTCTCATGCTTAGCCACTTTAGCTGAGGCAGCTTTTTGTGCAGCGAATGCTGCAACAAAATCACTCTTTATCCGACCCACTAATGGAGAAACTCCAGTCAAATCAACACATGCATGTTTTCCTCCAACCCATCCAAATATTAAGACATCTGCCGGTCTAAGTGTCGATCTCTCCTCTTGTCGATCAGTCAAAAAATTCACCGGTGCTTCTTTTTTTGAAGCAACCCCCGCATGTCTGAGTACATCAAAAAGAACATCCCTGACAAGATCATGTCTATATTTAAAACCTGGAAGTTCGTGACAATGAACGGCATGCTCCCCAAAAGCGTCTAAGCAGGATTTGTGGCATACAGGACAATCCTCATCTGGTGGGAATAGAGGAATCATGAGGCGGTACTTGAATACTGCGATATTCAACGGGTGACATATGCATTCCAAGTCCCTCAATAGTAATGGCAAGAAGAAAATCTTAGGCATGTTCAGCTTGTAAACATCAGAAAATAGCTTTTTGTCTAGCAGTCATGTCAAACTCAACTTCCATTTCTTTTACTATTTTGCTAAAAAAGGATCTCGCCAAAGCATTCTGGGCTTTAGGGGGGACGGTATCCTTGCTAGCAAAATATGTAAGATCAAGAGATGGGAGTGCGACACGTAGGCCTTCCAAAGCATTAAGAAAATCAGAATCCATACTATGTATCATGCTGTCTCGTAGCAAGTGGTCTTGAAGCATCCATTATTGAGCCCTGGAGGCCAAAAAAGCATAGGAAGAAGCCTCAATAGCCGAGTAAAGACCTAAACCACCGAGTCTGATGGGTAGCGACGCCACTCTCCACTGAAGGTCACCAAAGAAAGGACCTCCACAAACCACAATATCCTCAATAGCTCCGCGTAACCCTTTCTCAAACCAAGTAGCGGCTCGTTCCATATATGCAGGTTGGCATGTCCGTAAGCCGAACATAAGCTTGGCGGTACCCATGCAAGATCGTAATAGAATTAGCTCACTTTGTGGATCATCCAACTGAGGAAGTAAATGCATTAAGTCAACAGCCTTGGTAGCCCTCATCATAGCCAAATCTTCAATAAAGTCTTTATCCCTACTCACAGCTCCTCCAAGCAACTTCACACCTAGCACCGGCCTCCCAATATCCAAGGGAAACAACCCTTTACAGATCTTCTGACCATCACATGAGGGCCAGAAAAGCTCTGTTTTTTTCAATTTAGAATAAGCCCCATCTCTGGGCCCCTGCATTGAATAATGTCGAGTGCCTTGGCCACCTCTAAAGTGTCCCTAATGATTGTCCCATCATCAAGATACCAAGCATGGAGTATGAGTTTACAATTGTCTCTGATCTCATGAATAAGTGGGTGCAATGCCAGAGAAAAAAGAAGGGGGCCTAAAGGGTCACCTTGCTGCACTCATGTTGATGACCGCAAATAATTGTCTCCAATATATAATCTGGCGGCTTGAGCATAAATAAATTCCACCCATGAAGAAATAGAGGGGCATCTCCTCCTACCTTCACTAAGCATCAGAGATCTATCTATCAAGTTGAAAGCATTAGAAAAATCCACCGTAAGCATAGAGAGAGACCCGTCCCCGTGAAGTTTGCTCAAAAGACGGGGCGGGTCGGGGATGGGGGCGTTGGGGCGGGGCGGGTCGGGGATGATGGAAAGAGAGTGGGCCCCAGTAGTGGGTTAGGAATATGTGGTTGGGTAACCCACCCAAAGTGAGGGGTAACCCCCAACCGAACGCCTCTTTGAGAAAGTGTGGAACATGTATGATGATGAAACAAGAGAATACATATGATTGCTAATTATGATGATATAATAGCAATTATCTACAACATGATTTTTCAGTTCCTACAGTAAAAGAATTATATATAGGTCTCACTCACATTTATAATGTCATTCTTATAACAGATCGACCATCCATTAGCATGAGAAGAACAAATGATTGAGTTACTTTGGAAAACATTTTTAGATTGGTTTACGGAACGTGTAAAGTTTTTTTTAGGACGATGCATTTTTTTCACTTTTACTTGGCTTATGATACTTATGATACTGTTCGTCGATCAATTTCCCGACGGAAAAATTCCAAAATCAGATGTACTGAGACATGGTATTTGAGGGGCAGGGATGAACTGCCTGGGAAATCACTCTGATTCTGCATATCTAGTTGGTTCAACAACACTGAGATAAGATAACGAAGATAATGAAGTGGAGACCAACTTATTGAACTTGGTGAAATGGTAACATTGATATTGATCGATACAACAAGGAAGAGTAAACATATTTTTATATGAGGAAAGGGATCCTACGTAATGAAGTAGGTAACTTACCTATTTCATTCTTATTTTTCCCACTTTTTTTTAAAAAATACTTCCGTGGATTTTCAGAACTATATCCTTCTAATATGTCATTCGAATTTTGTCAGAAACAGAGACTCATATGTCATCCATCTATAACAGAGAATTTACAACATATCTAAGGCCATTAAAATTACATGTTATGGATGGAGGGCATAGGAGTCTCTATTTCCGATAAAATTTGATTGACATATTAGAGGGATATAGTTATGAAAATCCGCTGCAGCATTTTTCAAAAAAATAAAAAAAAGTGGGGAAAATAAGAATGAAATAGGTAAGTTACCTATTTCATGAAGTGATGAAGTAGGATCCCTTTCTCTTTATGTATTAGTAAAAAAAAATCTAATGTTTGACAGATGCAGTTTATTTATTTTATTGTATTGTACTTTCTAAACAAATATGGTAGGATTTGGTAGAGGATATGGATCATATGTTATGTCCTTTTGCAAGGTGATGCATGTGCCACTTTAGATATGATATTGTAGCTTTTCCTCATCCCATCCAAAGTTTGTGGCTCCTCCACTTCACATGCAAAGGCTAAGGCTTTTTCGTCCTTCTCCTATACTATTGCCACACAATCTCTCTGTAGATATTGTTGCATACGTAGGAATGAAAGCGAATATGAATATATTCGTGTTCGACGTGATATCATATTCATTTTATACATATTTGACATTCGTATTCGTTTTAAAATAGCTGCGGATATGGATATCACTTTGACATTCATCAGCATTTGCATTTGTGTTCGTATATTTGTTTTCATACATGAATATAGTAGAACATTTATTTAGAACTATGCATAACAATATTTTTATGAGCATTCACCATTGTTGATGTAAATTTTTTGAAATGAATATATCCAGTATATCTATTTTATGAGTAAACCGTCTTAAACATGTATATTTAAGTTAATCTATTAAATATCTCTGTTATTATTTGTATACGATTCGTACAAAAAAATCGGTTAACATTCGTATTCATTTTTAAGGATATGATAACACATTTTTTATATCCGTCAATATTCATATTCACATTCGTATTCGTATTTTTAAATTGATATGGATATGATTATACATATATTCGCATCTGTATCCGATCGTTTTCATCTCTATGCATACGGATCTCAAGATACCATTCCAGGCCTTCTTTTTGGCATTTTTTAACCTTTTTCTTGTATTGCTATTAAGATCTCATACTAGAGATTATGTTAAATGCTCTTTCATGTTTAAGGACTTCTTGAATAGTCGTAAGGTGGCATTTGAGATCGTCAACTAAACTAAGATGCTAGGGATGGAAATGGTCGGATACGGATACAAATGTATGTATCATCATATCTTTATCCATTTGAAAAGTACGAACATGAATGTAGATACGAATATTGACGGAAATATGTTACTATATCCTTAAAAAACGAATACAAATCAGATACGAAAAAAAATAGAAATCTTTAATAGATTAATTAAAATAAACAAGTTCGGGATGGTTTGCACATAAAAGAGATATACCATACATATTTATTCACAATAATTATATCAGCAACAACAGTTAATGAATTTATAAAATGTTATTTTACACAATTATAAAATAAATCTATGGCTATATTTATATACTAAAACAGATATACGAATACGAATGTGGATGTTGAAGAATGTCAAATGATATACATATCCGCATGCACTTTAAAATGAATATGAACAAATGTCAAAACATGTATAAAAACGAATACGACAGTAGATCTGATACAAATGCATTCATATGTGTTTTCATCCCTAGCTACAAAGTATCGTTAGTGTAGTATGAGTATCCCTATTCATGAGCATGAGAGGTCACGTGATATGTTTGTGGTATCTGTCAATCTCCTATTTATAGTAAATTATTATAACTAACTTTTAGCAAGTTTTCAAAGTAGAGTCAGACTTGCCCTAGATTGCGGAGGGAGAGTTATCATTCTGCATTCACCCTTATTAGTGAGACAATGATAACTGGTATATTTCATAAAGTGCTTAAGAAGCCTTTTAGGGGACTTTCGATTCGGAAATAAGCAAGAATAAAGATGAGGAATAATGAGAATAAGGGTCTATTCTATGTTCTGCTGAAAAGATAGGAATAAAGAGAATAAGGTGGAATAATGATAGGTAAGATGGAATAAAGATATGAATAAGAGTGGAATAAGGTAAAATAATGAGATGTGGATGAGAATAGTCACTCTTGAGAACTGCACCAGACGAAAAATTGACCATTTATTCCAGTGATTATTCTCCAAACGAGCAGGAGAAATCCACATGAGGAGATGGCTTAAAGGACATGAAGAGGTTTCGTCCTACTTGGCGTCCCCCAGAGAGGTAAAAGTTATTTTAAAATGTTAATATTTTCAAAATCGCCAAGTTATGATTTTGGTATAATTATTGGTCGATCTTTTTAATTTATCATGTTACTTAGGATGTGGAATATTGGAAAAGGTCGATATCTGGTTGGACAAACAACCAAAAAAATAAGGTCGACGTGCGGCTAAAAAACCATAATCGAGTTCGGAAAAAGCTTGTAAGTACTTTCCTTTTAATATTTAAATAGTGATAATGACCATATTTAATTTGTGTCATATGATTAACTAATTTGAGTAACATATGCATATATATGAAAATCATGGAGGAATGTTTCCACTCCTGATGTTTGTGTAATTCTCGTAGGGATGAAAATGGATATGGATATGGATATATTTGAATATTTGTTTACCTCATTCGAAAAATTACTGGATACGGGTATCCATATCCAAATATTAATCGAATACGAATCGAATATGGATATGAATTGTAAAAAATTTCCGGATATGAATACGGATAGGGTAATGGTTTGAATATTCGGATCCGGATATCTGAATACAATATTTAATATTATTTTATATATTAGTTAATATAATATAAGCCACAACCTTGTATTATTATATTAGTATTATACATTATAAAATACAATATATCAATGATATTAATAAACTTCCATTTGTTTGGGGATGCACACGAACAAAAGTTACGAAACCATGTCCCCTTTTTGCTTCTAGTCAAGAACGTAGGTCACCTTAACATTCCCATTTGCCATAATGCAATTTATTTTTCATTATTATTTTTAAAAATCATCATGAATTTTGATAAAAATTCAATTCATATTCGTATGTGATCTTTATTCAATCCATATTCGAATTCCATGTTTATTAGATCCATATTTGGATCCCACTCTTTAATCGATTCATATTTGGATTAGTTTTTTATTCGATCCATATCCGAGTCCGCTCTTTATTCGATATGTATTTGGATTTGACAAATATCAGATTCGGATTCCTATCCGTATTTTAATTTTAAGGATATAGTTTCCTTAATGCATATCCAAATAAAATCCGTATTCGTATTCGATAGAGATAATGCATGTATGAATATGGAAATAGGCGTATTTGATACATATCCGATCCGTTTTCATCACTAAGTTCATGTAAGTTGTTTAAAGTTTTATCTTCTCCTTATATTTAATTTTTTTGTGCTGCTCAGAGAAAAACAATAATATGCAAAAACATGAATTCCGATTTCTATTTCATGCAAACGTAAGGCAAACCACATTTGCCAATCTATAACTTCCAAATGTCAAGTTAAGAAATGGTTTTCAACAACATTGCCATTAAACCATTCACACACAATTTGTTTTTACTCCCAATACAAATAAATATTATACTCAGTTTTTTATTTCCTTTGAATTTTTATATCTTTGCATGGCATTAACGATACCAAGAGCTTTGTGTGCAAAAATGGTACAGTACACTCGAGGATGCACTGCCTCAATTCGATTCAGATTTATGGAAGTAGGTATCAATATAAATATAAGATTTTTATTTTTACTTCCCCATTTCTTATCTAATTTTTGTTCAATTTTTGTTGATATTTTTTAATTACATGCATCAGATGAGATGGATGTGGGATTGGTGTGGAGTATCAGCCCATAATATAGTGCTTAGAAGGTCATATTCATATCTTAGGAGATTTTCAAATAATTATTAAAATATTTTTAATTAATTAAACAACCATCAAGTTATGATATTTAAAAAAAATTACCATCAATTGGCACTAGAGGTGCCAATTTGGGGATTCATGTCCAAATCGGCTCTTGAGGTGCCACTTGAGGTGTGATTTGGAGTATATGCCCCAAATATGCACATCAAGTGTTGATTTGGGTCTAACCCTTTCTTATTATTTGCATTTTTATCTCTCATTTATTATCAATACTATTTTCAACTACCTTCATTTGTTATCAAAATTTTTTTCATCTTTTTTTCCTACATAATTGTTCATTACCATCTTTATATATAGGGGACCCTTCCAATATATAGAACGCGGTTCATCCGAAGTTCAGGATGTTCGCCCTCGTTTTATATAAAATATAAGAACTTTAATAGAATATGTATGCAGTTTGTATTGTAGCTGCACATTATAAATACAAAACTGCATATAAAACTGTACATTATAATACATACATTAAAACTGCATGTTATAATACAAACTATATACGTATTCTACTAAAGTCATTGTGTCTTAGAAAAAAAGGGTAGGCCTTCCTGAACTCGGGAAGGACTGCGTCCTGTTGAAAGGAAATCCTATATACTTATATATTTATATATATTGAGTTTATAATTCTTTTATGTCATCATATAACATATTTATTAAGTCTGTGATTCTAGTTAATCATAATTATACATACGATTTAGAGCTTATTCAGTTTTAATGTTCATTGTAGACAACAATTATAATACCTTTATAAATTTTAAAATAAATTTCTAAAAGTCAAATAAATTTTAAATTAATGGTTTAAATAAAATAAACTTATATTCAAATTTAAAAATATTAGATTAAATAAAATAAACTTATGTTTAAATAAACATATCTTATACCATCAACTAAGGATGACGAGTGTTGCACTACAATCAATGAGATTTGAGATATGATTAGCATTTTCTAGTACTCACTCACATAGTTCATGGACTCTAATTTTGTCTCACTTGATTTTTTTTGTGCATTATGCATAACTTAATGCACTACTTTAGGATACAAAAATTGAAGTGAAGAAAATAAGAAGTTGAACTTGCACAACTTCTTGATTTTCCTCTTTCTCGAGTATTTCTTCTTTGAGCTTTTTACTTCATTTTGAGTTGACTTTGGTAAAGATGTCTTTGCATTATTTTATACTCAATTCTTAGAGATTTTCCCTCTATCTTCTAGCTTTCTCCTTCTTCTTGACATAACCTAAATAATTAGCCTTCTACAAAAAAATAAATATAAAAATCAACACATTGTCTTTATAAAAATTGTCACTAATAGCTAGATCTACTTAGGGATGAGATTAAAAAATTAAGAAGAAGATAACACATGATGCATGTAACATAAAGTTGACGTAGACATCAAAACAATTAGACTGGCTGAAACCTTTTTTGATAAAAATATGTTAGATCAACTTTAATTATAAAGAGATGGCACGAAATAATAAAAGTACAAATATGGTATAAAATGTAAAAAAAACAATTGAAACAATATTAACTTAAAATACAAGATTGGAATTAAATATGGATAAAGGAATTTAAAAAGTGGACTAAATATATGCATAAGAACTTGGGCAGTGAACAAGCTAGCAATTGATCATGAATAGGATATGGTTGGGGTCTTATTTTTCACGGGATTTGTGGAGTGCATAACAGAATTTATGTCAATGAAATCCATTTAAAAATAGGAATTATAGTGATTTAATTAACCTAATTGTGAAACCTTTAAAAATTTTGCTAAATTTAAGGAATTATAAGGTAATTTTTCGAATTTTATTTATACATGAAATAATGAGCTACATGAAGTTAGGGATTGGTATGCAAATAAAAACTGTTTTCGAAGTCAAAAAAAAGCATAACGCAACCCCCATTATAAAGTGCACTTTTTCTCATATATATTATCATAAGTTGGTGAAGCCCTCTCCCGCTATAAGTGGGGTCGGCTGGATGGATTCTTGCTCAAACTCATGTTGAAAGATTCAACTATTTTTTACGTTGATTGCCGACTACCTAACGCAATCCCCACAAAGGAGGGATTCGGACCCTAGTTTTTTGGGTGGTAGGCACACTGCGCTACCACCAGACCTAAGTTGCTTTAAGAAAAACAAACTCATGGATTGGCCAAGCAATTTCTTGCAAGTTAGAGGAAATCTCCATTCGAGAATAACAATGAGTGGTGGTGATGGAGACATTGCGGTTAGATAGCAAACTTGATTAGAGATATTAACATTCATAGCTAATGATGCTCAATTATGAATGACATAGATTATTAATGTCTTTGATATAGAAGATGGCTATTGTGCTCAATAATGTAGATAACACGCGTGGCAGTGGTGGTCACAATATTTAGTTGGGCTTCATCTCAGTTGTGGATGCATTGTTGCTGATTCTCTTTCTTTCAGATATAGGTAAGGTCATTTACAGTTAGATAATTGTCGCTATTCATGTTCTTCTCAACAGTGAGATGCTGCTTTTCAGCCATAGGTTGATGCTTAGTTGCACATCTAGGCATTCTCTGTGAGGGTCAGTTTGGTAACCGAGTTACTTCAAGGTAACCTGGTTTACTCCTTTCTTCTTCAGTTGGAATTCCATCACAAATCATAGTAACATCACATCACATTTCTTATTCCAACCCTCTCTAACCCCCATCTCAAACAACTACTATTCACATCAGGTTACCTCAACCCTCTACCTCATCCCATTAACCAAACACATCCCATTAACCAAACAGACCCTAAGTGTCCAGTGATGGTTATTGTTGTCAACAATCAAAGGGACCGAAGACATGGTTGACAAATCAAATGGTGAATAAGAGATTATGGATTTGAGACCTACAAACAACCTTGATTAGTTATGTTGAATTATCTTTCAAAATATAAAAGCAATAAATTTGGTAGTCGATTATAGAAGATAATAAGATTAACTAAAGTTGGTGATTTGAGCATGAACTTATTTCTAAGAAAAGGACCACATGTAAAAAAGGGAACAATGTCATCAATCAATGTGAATGTGAATGAATAACATAAGATGCAATTGTAGAATAATATAAAAGGATAAAAGTCAAATTGCAAAAAAGATTGAAAATGCATGGATAATAAATGGTTGATAATAAAATACAGATATGATATTAAACTAAGAATGATAAGGAATGGAATGACTAAATAAAAAATAAGAAGAAGACAACACAAAGAGCATTAACAACTTAAGAACAAAATAAAAAGATTGAAAAAAAAAGCATAACAACAGTAGATGAGAGAAGACTAAAAGAAAGTAAACTAAAGGAGGGAGTAACTGCTTTTAAATGGTTTTCTCCCCTTTTCCTACACTAAGGTGTCGTTCGGCACATGGGGTAAACTCTCCTTTGGGGAGTTTACCCCATTACCCCATTCTTCCTCACTCCTACGTGGGCCCTACTTTTTATCTTTTTAAAAAATTAAGTAAATCAATTTTCCATCAACAATTCCATAAAAATAATATATTATACCATCATATCATATAAAAATTATAAACTACCTCGCTTCTACTCACTTTTTCAAACTTCAATACAATTACATCACAATAACTACTCACTTTTTCAAACTGCAATACAATTATATCACAATAAACCCACTTCTAACGCACCCCCAGTTTAACCCTCTATCCAAACACTAAAACACAAAAATGGGTTACCTGCTACCAATTTAAGGGATCTTAACCCACATACCAAACACACCCTAAGAAAATTCTCTATCTCCTAAAGGAGTTGAGATGTCGATGTACATGACTTTTATATTTGGTTCAATGTGGGTAATTGGATCTCCATGTTATTGCATGGAAAAGAGTGAGGTGATCTCTATAAATAGCTTTAGTTGATGCAAAGATAGGTAGATGAACATTGACCTTTAGGGTTTTAATAACATGAGCTATCAATTGGTGTTTGGCCTAACAAGATTGATTGTAAAAAAAAAATTAATGGGCATGTGAAAGTTTTTTGTTATATACAAACAAACAAGTTTACATTCATACGCATAGAGATAGAGAGATCCGCATACACATATAGGAGACCTTTATAATGAGCATGTGGCTAATCAGGATTGTAATGAGCCCCTTAGTTTCCAAGTCTTTAGCATCATTTTCAACGCAACTATTTATTATTAAAGAAATTGTTGAGAAAGAGATGGCTTTTTTCGGATGAAATGAAACATTTAATGCATGTAAAAGGGAAAAGAATTCTTATTCCTTAGAAAGATATGCAGAACATAATTGACTGGGGGGTAGAGTCATGGAAATACTTGTTTATTCCATATTTTGGACCTTAGATCCATGGAACAATATGCTACTACTGAAACATGGAAGAAATGAAATCTTAGATCAAAACACTACAATGAATTGCCTAAACGAGAATTCTTGAATGACGAACAACCAAAGCCTATTACTCATTATATCAAAAAATTTCCATTGATGAAACCATGTAAATCAATCAGAAAATCAAAAATACGCGTGTCCGGTGAAATGGTTGTTGATATCCGATCCAGTAATGAATCATCGGTTTAACTGGATAATTAAAGAAAATAGATAGAACTTTTCTTCGTCTCAAGTGGATGGATCTTCTCAATTGAGGATCCCCAATATAGATAATGCACATTCTAGTTGACCAAGCTTAATTCTAATTATTTTATCCCAAAGCAAATATTTCTACTGGGGATGGTTCATCGTATTCAGATATTCATGAGCAAGAGATATTGGAATCATTCTTGTATCAGAACAACGAGTTTTAAAGTGCATCGAGTACGTTATATCGTCAAATGTATTAAAGGGGTCTAAATAAGATAATATAAGGTTGCGACCTTCGGCATCAGAGTCAACAACAATCCATACCTGGGGGAGAAGAAAAGGCCTAAAAGAGGAAAGAGAAATTTCTTGATGGCTTGTCATGACCGTCCTAGTTTGCGAGAAACTCTCGCACGTGTCTATCACGGAACTGGCCTACATGGAGATCTTTGCTATGGGTCTCTTGATCGAGAAGGGATTCGTTCAAGATAGAGAACTGAGATGGAGAAGGGGTAGTTTTGCTACCAGTATGGAATATGCCTTTCTTTATTATATATTTGTTCGAGAACTTCCTTTCTCTCCCACTCGCACATCCCCTTTTCAGCAGTTCAGCTCGGGACTCGGGTCTCCTCAACTCCTACATGTCGCTTCGGTCTTCTCTGCATCGTCTATTCAAGCGGCTCGAAGTCTTTGAGAAAGTGGGAATCCTCAATCTAGTGGAAATGGCCTAGGAAAAGGGGCTTTCTGTCCCTCCCTCTCCATTTCCATCATCCCTCTCCAGTTAGTCAAGTCCATTGTCTTGCCCTCCACAGATGTGTCATATATTCCTAGAAAGGGCGGGCAGTACTGAACAAACTCTCGATGCCTGCTTGACAGTGTTGTTCTTTGAAAAGGGGCGATTTCATTTTCTGAGAGTCATTGGAAGCGAAGTCGTATAGAGTGGAACTACTTTTGTTGTGTCTTTTATTTGAATAAGAACTCCCCGTATATTATATATTCTGTGGTGGAGGAATACATGTAATATAGCACGTTCTTAAGCGAATCTTAAATTATTTTAAAATGGTCTTATCCTTATTTGTAATACAACTATTTTTTACATTTTAAAAGTCCAAAATTATCAATCTTTTTTAACAACATAGGCACCTCGAATTTCAATGTAATTTAATCTATAATCTATGTGATGTGAACTTTTAGGTCAAGCCATCAAATTGCAACGTTCAACTTTTTAAATTACTTTCTAAAATGTCATGTGTTCATGGGACCTCCCACACACATACAATACAAGGTGATTTCTTTATATAAATACTTGTATTTTTTGTTTTATTAAATAAATATAATACACATACACAAACAATACATGTAGAAATATATTTAGAAGAATATCATACTATGTATTTCCAGTCTGTTATCAAAATGCTTATTTAAAAAACTAGAAGTATATAAAGTGAATAATAATAAATCAATATTGATACATTTATAAAAAGAGAAAGCGCACTCACCTTGACCTTAGTAATGGCGATTTGTCAAAAATATCTTAGATTTGTTTAATATGATTAACAAACCCTCAAGTTACGCTAAAATATTTGATTCCAAATCAAAGTTAAGTTATCTCATCCCAATCGAAGATATATTCTCTTATAATCTTGAACATATTTGGAATCATGTTATAATTTATGTGAGGACTTGCTTTTTACTACTCTTAATTATGTCAAATTGTTGAAGCGGGTTATAAACATGTGCGATGGAAACCAAGCAGAAATCAAGCAGCTAAAGATATGATAATTTATTTATTTTACTTGGGCAAATTTAAGGTCGGAAACAAGGAGGCAAATATATAGACTTCGAATCAAATCAAGCAATAAGTGATTTAGGTTCTGAAGAAATGATTTTTTATATGTTTTATACGATAATGAAAATACAATGAAATGCAAAATATGCAACAATGAAACAAGATGCAAATGAATAAAATGCAGAAGTGAATGATGTTACTGTAAAACCAAGGAATAATACCTTATAGGGTAGTTTTGCAAATCAATATTACAGCTTAAATCACAACATGAAAATTAGATAAAACTTTTTTTTGACATCCAAAATAAATCAAGTTATCTTAACCAATTTTCTAGGTATTTTGAAAATAAATTTTGAGGTATATAAAATGAGAAAATGAAAACCATGTAAAATGCAAAGCCTTTAACTTCTTGATTATCGAAAAAATATCAGAAGTGTGAATTTTGGAAAATTAGTATTCCTAGACAATAAATATTAAAAACTATTCACATTAAAAATGAGATATATTGATGTATGTTATTGTTTATGATATTGTGTTGATTAATGAGACTAGAGATGGAGTAAATGAGAAGCTTGAGGTTTAGAGATATGTGCTAGAGACTAAAGGATTTTGTATCAGTAGAGCTAAAACGGAATATATGAAGTGCACATTTCATGGAAAGTCGTGACGAAGGAATCATGGTGAAGATTATTGACGATAACATTAAGAAGAAATATTCTTATAGATATTTGAGATCTATTTGCGACATAATGGGGAAATCGATGGAGATGTTACTCATAGAATAAATGAAGGTAGCTGAAGTGAAAAAGAGCCTCTATTATTCTATGTTATAAGAAAATTCTTTTTAAAATCAAAGGAAATTTCCCATCATCAGTGGAGATAGACCGTCAGATAAATCTGAACTCTGATCTTAACCATGAAGCAACAAGTACTCCACCATTGTTTGATCAACAAAGGATCCAACACACATCAAGACAGCCACGTGGAAGAACAACCGCTGTCAGATCAGGATATGATCTACCTCCAAGAGCGATCTGTGTGACATCATTTGACATCGCTCGATTAGGAACAATACGATTGTGCTCCACCGCTGGATCAGAAGCCCACTCACGTGCCTAGAGCATGTGATTAGAAAATTGCATTAATATTCATGAACTTTCAGAACTGCATATTAGTCCTTCCTTTGGGAACATCACCAACACCGGAATTCGAGGATTTCATAACAACCTTTCGGAAGCTAAGTTTTGGAGTTTCATCTATTTATTTTTATAAGTATACCACTGAGAAAAATCATCTATATCTTGCAAACTATAGCTCAGATATTTTTATTTTTATATCTCTTTGTAGTATATTTAATTCTCTAAGTTTAACATATTATGGACACATATTAAACATCAATTGAAGAATTTACCGAATTTTGGATAAAAGCATTGATTTTTGGATTGTTTATTCATTTAAATTCATGTGTATCTTGAATTTTTTAGAAAATAGTAATTGTGAAGCTTATGATGAAGTATATTTTTGATATATCATTCACTAACATTCATTGAAGTTTGAACTTTGTGGAAATTAATCTTTGAATTCCTTGTCTGATTTTTCTAAGGACAAAATTACAGTAGTTTCTAAATAAAATAGCCTTAAATACCTTATTGATTACTTCGTCAATAGTTTTGTTTGGATTTTTTGAAATGATTTTCTTTCTTTAAAAAATAAAAATATCAAATCATTGATTTTTACAATGGCATTTTAATTTATTCATATTAAATATAGAAATGACAAAAAATATTAGAGTAAATTTATTTCATCATATTGTGCATACCATATGTTTAATTTTGTAAAATATTGCATTTTCATCCTTACAATTGAAAAGGACAAAAAAAGTATTGTGTGCATCATAGTTAATTCATACATCATTGAAAATTACAAAAAAAATATAATTTGTATCCCTCATATGAATTTTAAGGGATAAATAGAACTTGGATTTTTGTTGTTAATTTGATAAAGACGTCTACTTTGAAATATTGCTTTTTTTCCTAAAAAATTGTTTGCAAAATCACATACTTTTTTAGTATTTTTACTTTATTTCTTATAATCAATTCAATTACTATTAAAATTAAAAATTTCCAATAAAAAAATATCACATTGCAATTCAACACACAATCTTGGTATTTTGCACATTATTTGGACATCTTGGAATTAATCAAAGTTATACTTGATATCTTCACCATCTCCTTGAGTATTTCTTAGTACACTTACCAAGTAAATTACAAAGTACACCACGTCACACTTTATTCATATATTTTGTGCTATTTTTTATTGATAGGTTTTTATTCGTTGGTACTAAAACAATGATAATTTAACATAATTAACAAAGGATAAAAAAACTCATTAGCATTATAACAACCCAACTCACAAATATAATCCCACATCTAAAACTCATGAAGTGTGGGTGTGGGTTATAAGTGGTGGAGATTACTACTTGACAACTTGCGCTTAAGCATTTTGGATGGTTGTTGATTAAATAGTTTCTACCTTGTTTAATAAAAAAATTGAATTTTTGTAGTATAAGAGGAAGAAATCAATTCAACCAAATCACACTTTTGAATATGTGACAAAATTTTACTTGGAAACATACCAAAGTCAAATTCAGGAAATGATGTTTCTTTAGTTGAATGGTTAAATCAATCTAGGTAACTAAATAATTGCAATATTAATTTCTATGTCAAATGAAGAAAGAGTGAAAATAAATAAATAAAATAAAGAAAGAGAGATAGATAGAGAAAATGATATGTGAATACATATATATTTTATCCTCAAGTCTATTAACCAATTTAACCTTTAAATTAATTCACAGATCCATGATGATGTCCAAAAAAGATGTGTTGAATAAAAATCCACAATAGTAGGATATTAATTGCTCAAAATGATAAAATATTAAGTCTCCTCTTCTCCTGTAATAATTAATTACTCAAAGAGCAATTCTAATGAAGAGTAATCGAGGAATAAAAATCCAAGCTCTCTCCAAATTGTCCATGCAATAAGATCAAGTTCTTCACAATATAATTTGCAAATGTATATGTCAAATCAAGCTTGAATATATCAAAGTAATTCTCATACAATAGTTTTCATTAAAGAACCTCTAGTATATTACGAAAATTATAATGAGATAGATCATAAAACAATCTTTAAAATGGCATAGTATACATAAAGTTAGATAAAAATTGAGAAAGATGTGCTCAAAATAAGTTCCATGGAACTAATTGTAATTAGAATAAAGTTTCTTATTCAAAATGATCCAGGAAAAGGGCTTATCTATGATAATTCATAGCCATAGGGGCATCTCTGAAATTCACCCCAAGTAAGGTTTCTGAAATTTCCTGGGGCGTTGCTACAAAATTAACCAAGTCACATGAAAAATTCACATGACTAGATCTATCTCTAAATGATTGAAGGAGTGGGGGTGATGGCGCAAGAATCCCTCCACCGCATGTGAGGCATGTGGGGGTGTTAAGGGTTGGGCGGAGGCTCATCTGCCATGCCTCCACGTGGTGCGGTTGTATGGCGTGGACCCACCCGAGGCTATATGCTCGAGTCAAAGTGGATCATATGGTGGAGGGACTCTTCTGATGGTTTGATCATGTGATGGGACGATGCTCTGATATGGGTTGTTGGATCAAATCGAGGGCTTTGATCCTACGGTACATGAACGTCACTCCCTTCTTCATCCTCAGTTGAGAGGTGTGAGAGTAGAGGTGGTCAGAACTTTGTTCCCTGGTGGTTGAAGACGGGGGTGATGGTTCTCCTGATCTCCAGAGCACGTAGACAAGCTCAAGTAAATATGGAGGACAGAGCTCCTGAGGTCAATGCAGCTCAAAGTAGGGAGAGGAGATGGTTGATGGCAGAACTACTCGTACATGCCGAGATGGGTGGAACCAAAGGAGGAGCTTCTCCTTTTTTTAGGTGATTGGCATGAGCTCCAGAAGTAGCTCTAGTTGGTGTGTACTTTCAATGTTAACGAAAACAAGAAAAACAAACAAGGGGGCGGAGCTCCTTGCACAAGCGAGGGATAGAGATGAGCTTCAATCTATGCAAGGTCGGAGTTGGGGAAATTCCAAGAGGTAGAGGGAAGAAGAGAGGGAGATCGTACGAGGCGATTAGGTCTATCAGTGGAGGGGATTTTTGATATGAATCGGAAATGGGCCCTTCGATGGTTCTGTGGTACATCAAAGAAAAGGAAGAGGATCATATGCTATATGAATGCCTAGAAGTATTGCGGAGAAGAAGGCAGAGTTGAGGGTGAGTGTTCGAGGTTAAAGGGTGAATCTGGTGGAGGTGGTTTGTTTGAAAATGGAGTGATCTTCTTGTGTCTTCTCCCAAAGGTTTTGGCGAAGAGGGAATTCTAAGCTCATGTTGCTTAGTTGAGACAGCAGCTGCTCGATCTGGGAGAAGGCCAAGGATCTCATCATAATGCAGCCCTCTCCTGATCGAAGTGCCTCGTTCTCTGTCACTAAAGAGGAAGATCTAGCTGGAGGGGAGGGGGTGTTGTAGTGGTGGATGGCATTTCAGGAGGCAGTGTTGGAGGTCTTATAGGGGGCTTTGTAACGACCGGATGGATGATTTGAAGGCTACGCGAAGGGCACTGGCATGCAGGGGTTACATGCATGGTGAAATCAAGGCGAATGATGGCGAGGGATGACATGTATCCAAGTGAGATGGAGAGGGTGTCAAGCACCTAGAGTGTAACAGCGGAAGTTTGAGGGAGTTGACTCGAGTCGATTAGGGGTGTGCCCTGATTAGCTGGAGGAGTGCTAGAGAGAGGGGGGCGGCTTAGATGGCCTAATCAAGGGTGTATATATGTTGACCTTTGACCAAGAAGAAAAAGAGAAGAAAATAAGGAAATAAATAAAAGGAAAATCAAATGAAATAGTGGTCAATATGAAAGTTGTTAGCGAGACCTACAACTTTCATGAAGGGCCCAAAATAAATCATATGTATAAAATATAGTTTTTATATAGGTTTTGATTTCCAATTAATCCCCTATTTTAACATTTTTATCAGTTGTACCCATCTGAGATATTGTAATATCAGTTATGTCCATCATTTTTTTGGAATATCAGTTGTACTGCTTACTTCTTATCGTTCTATCATGTGTACCCCTCTGTTACTTTAGCTGCCAATGAGTTGAACTTAACCATAATTTTTTCAAACCATGGTGAGGTTCAGAGGGACATAATTGTCCAAAACCTCCCCACACCCATCCTCCTCCTTCGACCCCTCCTCCATCGTCTCACACCCTCCAACTTCCTTCTTCAGCATCCTCATCGATGCATGGAAATTTATCCATAGTAGCAGTCCACCGACACATAGAAAATAGAAAATCACATTGAAGGTGAATGTGTACATCTATGAGATGACGATGTTTGAAATAGTGTCAGGGAGGAGGAACACAGAGGAGGGGATGGTATTCTTCCCCACATGGGCGAAGTGGAAGGTGGCATAGGGGGAGGTATGGGCGGTGGTGGACGAGAGATTGCTGGGGATGGTGGAAAATGAGGAGGAGAGTATGTTGGAGAAGGGGGAGGAGGAGTAGCATGGGGTGGAGGAGGATGGAGGGGGAGGAGAAGGATCAGGGGGCGGAGGTAGCTGGGAAGAGGGAGGAGGGGGGCATTATCGGAGGAGGGAGAAAGAGGAGGAGCAGGGCGGAGGAGGTTGTGGAGTGATGAATCTCGTATTCATCATGTTAACATCAATTTATTAATCTCCTTGCTTAAATAATTCAATAAAAATCATTATTAATTTGTTATTCTTAACCTATATTATATTATATAGATTATGTATATAATTAACACTATATTTATTGTATTTAATAACTAATATTTTCTTTGATTAAAACCCATAAAAAAGAGAGTAATTAATTGTCTATAAGTTTTTTGAACTTTAAAAAAAATAAAATTTAAAAAAATATCAAAACCAAAAAGTAGTATTTTTATCCCTTTAAGAATACCTCCAAAATACACTTTTGTACAAATGACCTCTTTTGACTTTTTGACCAACATTAAACTTGTTGATCTCATCGAGATTTAAACTTTAATGTATTGACTTTGTCTAATTTTACCTCTAACTATTTCTTTTATATTTTTCTTTATTTTTGTATTTCTAATTTTTCTGGAGCGGCCACGTGGCATCCTATGGGCCACCCACGTGGCTGCCTCCTCTCTTCGCCACCCGGCTTCTCCAGAAGCTGTCTGATCTTCTTCTCCCCTCCTCCATCACAGTTGTTCCTCCCTTCTTCCAGCACAACCATCTGATCAACATCCTCTTCTCATCTGGACTGCCCCCCTCGCGCCTAAACCCCAACCATCAGATCCCTCCTATCCTAAGGCTCTCCGCTCGCCACGCCGCCCCTTCTCCCTTCACCCTTGGATCGAGCCCACTCCTCCATCTGGTCCATCTATTTACTCACTATCATCTACCGCTGGATCAGATCTAATGATCTGATCTCAACCCTTCGTCCGTACCTCCATCTGGGCCATTGGATCGCAAACGATCCAAAACCCGACATCTACCTCTGTAACCTCCCCCCCTTTTCATTTGTTACGCCTCTCAACAACCCTGACCCCTTCCATTTTTTGTTGCTCCTCCCAGCCACTCACTCCTCGTCCTAACGCCTCCATCACGAAGCTCTATCATATGCCATCCTCGCATGACCTCCAATGCTCACCTACATTACTCCCCTGCCATCATCACTATTGCAAAACCCCACCGTGACCACCTTTAATGCCACCATCCTCGCCTATTTAACCACCTTCTCTGCCCATGTCTTACCCCGTCCACCACTTCCAGGCGATAGCCCAGCTTCACCTGCCCTCCGGTGACAGCGGAGGGGCGGTTCTTCGAGGCAACGATGACTCTCTACCCTATTGTCGACTGATGAAACTTAAATTAAGCCTCTTAATGTTGTCAAATTAATCGTTGCAATCGGGCAAAATCGGGTCGATCAAAAACCACTTAATTAATTTGTCAATTAAACATAACCGGTCACATTTATTTACTTGGGCAAGCCCAAGGTCGAACTCAAGGACACAAGCCTCTTTAGTGATTATTCAGGTTTTCAATACTCGGCTCAAATGATGAATAAATAACCATATAGATCACGACATAAAGAAACATGATGCAGACTGATGAAGACACTTTTATTTAGTTTTTATGATGCAACTTGATATGAGTGTAAATAAGTGCAAATATGCAAATATATCATACATGAATCAAATCATTGAGCGATAAAAATATGCAATTATCTTTAGGATCAAATAAGAAGCAAGCTTAACCAATGAACGAGCAAATGACATTAAAATTCATTCAACATAGGATACTTCCTTACTAGAACTTCTCATCTAAATTTAAGTGTCAATGGTAATAAATAATGTTAATTGGTAGATAATGAAGCAAGCTTTGAAATGAAACTGAAATTAACTAAAACGGAGAACATATGCTCAAGATATTCACAAAGGAGTACATGGATATAAACGTAAAGAAAACATGAAAATAATGGGAAAACATTACAAACAAGTACTTGAAATGGCATAAATGTAATTAAAATTAAGCACGAGGCTTCCCCATAATTTTCCCATACGTGTGGGGTCATATTCCAATTATTAAAACCCAGAGGGGGTAGAATACAAATAACCCCAGGTGTGCATGTTGTACACGTGCTTGGAAGACCTATCTGCAATATGGAGAAATAGGAGATGCATTGTTGCAATTGTCCCACCTCTCACGTGGCATGAGCACGTGAGGAGTAGGCTCGAACGAAGGCTCAGGCTCGGTGCGTGGCTGGAGGCTCGAGCCACGTGTCATCACGTGGCGCTCTAGTTTGGCTCGAACACCTCGATCCTGGAGGCTGGAGGTGGAAGCTTGGGCATGGACACGTGGCTCCTTGTGAGCTGTTGGATGGGCACTAGGGAGTTCCATCCAATGACACATATACACCGAGTTCTTTGGCTCCGCCACCGACTATGGCGTACTTGGCGGGGCTCCAACGAGCTCCCCTCTCCTCCGTCAGGTCTCCATCATATGGCTGAAGCTTGAGGAAGCATCTAGAGGTGTTGACGATAAGCTCCGACATCGGAGAACAAACAGGGCAGTCGAGGGCATCGTGGCGAGGTGAGCTCATCGGAGACAGAGCTCTTGAAAACAGCTTCGTCGAGGCTCCGATCATTGACCAATAGTGTACATGCAATGTTAATAAATAGCCGAAGTGTGCGACCTTGGTACGAGGTGAATGGAAGGTGGTCCCTTGCGTATGAAGGAATGTTGGACCTAAGCTCCATCTCCGGCAATTTGGAGAGGAAGTGAAGCATAGGTGATCAGGTGAAAGAGAAGAGGAGGAGGCGAGTGGGGTGTGACACGAGGATAAGAGAGTACGGTGAATCTAAATGGGTGGTCAATTGAGGGTGAAAACAAGAAGGGGTGCCTAGTTAAATAGCATAAATCAAGAGGAAAATCAAGAAGGCTTATCTGGAGATCGAGGCAGAGGAGGGCGGTCTGGGCTGAGCTCCAAGGAGAGCTCCGATCTTTGCTGGACTCCGGCGAACATCTGGAGCAGCTCACCGGCGGGTTTAGGGACATATCATGGCCTACCATGTCCATGGGTCATCGCCGAAGCCATGTCGGTCTTTGCATCATCGATATGACCTCCCCCTGTCACAGGGAGATGGAGAGATGCTGGGTCATGTCCCGCGTAAAGGTGGACGGTCGCGAAAATGGGCGGTGGTGGCTTATTTGAAGGAGAAATGGCCAAGGTGCATGTGGTGGAGATCGTGAGATAGCAGGTTCGCTCTGACCAAGATAAGAAGGGGGAACTGAGGTTAGGTGGCGCGTGAGGATGATGAGAGTTAGGGCTTGGATTTGGTCTGGCCAGGTGAGCGAGGGGAATGTTGAGAAGGTGGTGGAAATGGGAAGGGGGCGAGTGGTTCGACATGGAGATCATGGGAGAGGGAGAGAGGGCGGACGGAGGTGAAAGATGGAGGCTTGACCGCTAGATCTTGCGGTCCAATGGTTGAGATTTGGGCATGACGGAGCGGCCCTGATCTAATCGATCAGGGTGCATCATCGGATGTCAGTGAGGGGATCGTGGCCCTTTGATCTAATGATCTAATGGTCATGCTGAGGGCAGAAACGGGCACTCCAGATGAGGTATGGAGTCTGATCGGAGGGCGGAGATTGAAGAGGGAACAAGTGGCTGAGATGGGAGCGCCTGAAGGTGATCGGACGACGGGAAGTGGAGGGCGCGTGGCGCGGGGGGAGCGGGTCGCGTGGCTCAACTAAAAGGAGCCACATGGCCCAATGGGAATTATTCAGAAAGAAAATTCGAAAAGAATGGAAGAAAGCCGAATTTGCAAAAATGCAAAACATGAAAGTTGTAGATCTCGATGAGATCTACAAGTTTTATGTTGATCAAAAATACCAAAAAGGTCAAATAAAGGAAGAAATATTTTTGAGAGTGTTTTTAAAGGTACAAACACTGTAATTTTTTGATTTTGTAATTTTTGTATTTTTAATATAATTTAAAGACATATATAAACAATATTTACTCAGGTTTTTATTGACAAAAAATTAAGCTACGGGATTAATAATGGGAAATTAGCATAATGAAACCGAGGTTCATCATCAACCTACAACCAACACGGATGTGTCGCGGTGGCTCCGCCCTACTGAGCACCCCATCGTGGTTGCACGGATCGTGCGAAGACCGGAGGCTCCCAAGGAGCCTCAGCCCAGGCCTCTTCGACCGTCGTCCTCCTCTTCAACTTCTAGATCTTCTTCTTCCATGATTTCTCTGACTTTTTCTCCCAATTTATCCACCTTCTACGCTATACTCCACTACCACCTGATCAACTCACGACCTCCATCATCCATCCTTGTCCACGCGAATGCCTCCGATCAACCCCTTCATTCCTCAGAAACCCTCCACTCTGACCCATCTCCTCTTCGGCTCGTCGAAGATGGAACCCAGGCCCTCCACCTTCTTCACCACGCACAGGTCCTCACCCACTTCACTTCACACACACGATATGCTTCAGCTACGACTAACCTTGCAGGATCTTCATTGGTCGGAGCTTGTCCGAAGACCTGTTATGCAGCTCTGCCACCAGCGAGGCCTCGTTGACTAGCCGATCTAAATGCTCTCAGAGTCTCGTTGCACCTCCAGCTTCTTCGCAAGGACCTCAGAAAGCTTATTCGACTCTCAGGCGAGCAGCTGGAGCATGGAGGAGCCACACGGAGGTCGTCGGAGCGCAGCCTCCTCCAATGACCTATGACAGAAGATGAAGATGCAGTTACCTTATGATCCTCACGATCGAACGGTCTTGATAATGCCACGTGGACCGCACGAGCCTTACGCGGAACCTATAGGCCGGGCGACCTGATCCGAACACCAGAGCACCATGAACCGGACACGTGGCCCGAAGCTATTGATCCTACCGAGCCTGGCCCCCCTCATGTGCGCTACACGTATGGGGCTGGGCAAATTACACTGATGACCCTGGAATGTTTTGATATTACATTTCGGTCCCCAAGCGCATGCGTGCCTAGGTATTTTACAAGGAGTCCCTTGTGGTTTTTAGAAATTTCAAGATGGTCCCTACATACTTTGATAAATTGCAAAAAGGACCCTATCAAATTTTTCAAATTACGAATAGGTCCCTCTAGGGGCCTATTTGTGATCATATATCTTTTATTTCCTTGCATTCTTATTACAACCATGCCCTTGCACTATTTCTTTGATATATTAAGCATATTAAGTCCGAATTAAGTAATTTCAGTTTCATTTTATTGCTTATTTTATTCTCTATTTTATGTCATATTTAATCAATATACTTAATTATTTGTGATAACTTTTGATGCTATATAGTATCTCTTGATCTTAATTCATTACCACTAATAGATGCTGGCTCTTGATTTTTATGCTCAACTTGACTCTGAATTTAAACCATCATTTGTGCTCATTAACTTAGTATTTTGAAGGGTGTATTTGTATCTTTTGTCTTGTATGCATCACATCATGCATATTTTATCTCTTATGATTGCATTGAAAAATAACATAAATTTACAAGCACCATTGTGTTTGCATTGATTTATATGCATCTGCATGAAGACCTTAAACTTGAGATCTACTCACTCTTAATTTAATTGACAAAATTTGATAAATAGATGAAGAAGCTCATGTACCTGAGTTCGACCTTGACAAACTTGCCAAGTAAAATAATGTCCACATATTCGAATGTCTGGTCTTTGATGACCGAAATATGCCTTATGTTCTATGATAATTACATATTATTATAGAGGCAGCTTTCGTGTTCATCATGGAGGGGGAAGAGAAGGAGTAGGATCAGTGGGCAGAGGTGGCTGGGGGAGTGGGAGGAGGAGGGTTGGCACCAGAGGAGGGAGAAAGAGGACAAGCAGGGGGTAGAGGAAGTCAGGAAAACGAAGGAGGAGGAGCAGTGGACGGATGTGGTTGGGGAGGGGGAGGTGAAGAATGGGGAACGGGAGGAGGAGGAGGGGCGGAGGTGGTTGGGGAGTGGGAGGAGGAGGAGGGGTGGTGCCAGAGGAAGGGGAAGGAGGAGGAGCAGGGGAGGAGGAGGTTAGGGAGGAGAAGGAGAGGAGGGGGAGGAGTTGGTAGAAAGACCTTTCAACCTTTTTATTTAATTCCCCTTATGTGCTCAAAGTTAACGTCTGCATGTTTGTGTTGGGGATGGACCGCAGCTAATCCGAAGGATACAAATGATCATTGTGGAAGAAGTCGGGGGCACAACTGATATCCCAAAAAAGGAAAGGGTATATCTGATATTGCAATATCTCATAGGGGCACAAATGATAAAAACCCTATTTTTACGTTATGTTTTTTTTATTTAGATTCCAATTATATATACAATATATACATGATTACTCTAATTTTTATGAATTTTATAGGTTAAGAGAAAAAGATGAAATAAAAATGTCAAGGAGAAGATTTATACAAAGTCAGATCCTTTTGTTTTCTTTTGATTTTATGATTTTTGTGAGTTTTATTTCTTAATGCTAAATTAATGGGTGAAATAAAGAATATGAATGAAAAAGGATTAAGTTAGAGTATTTAGTTTTTTTGTGCATAAAATAATAAGCACAATAATAATGAGAATCATGGTTTAATATACAAATTTTAGCTCTAATTTCTAACACTATTAAAAGAGTTAATTAATCTGTTTTAGGGGATCTGATTAATGAATTCATAACAGAATTTCGCTAAGATCTCCATGTAGAGTAAATGAATCATAGATTCATGACTCTCCTATACTTAAACATTTGCTTATCCCCGAGCAATTTTGAATGAGTTAGAAGCTTGAATCCTTGATTGTGCAAGTGTGAATACAAAACTTGAAGACTAATCTACAAGTTTCATGTGGCTCCTTAAATCACAATCTAACCAAAACATATCCAAAAAGGAAGTTAACATTTCTTATATTCAGACTCTCCATTGGTCCATATAAGTATGGCAGGGTGTCAATCCTCGACTCTGGTCCAATGATTGAGTTTCCCATCAATTCATTGTATCTTTAGTTGCCAGCCTTGAAAGTGTAATGATGAGCGTACCAAATATGGAGGATGTAGGAATGCGTCTTTTCTTTCCTCCTCTTATTTTAACAAGGATCTCTCTGGTGTCTTATTACACACATTTGTTTTTATTGTGAATCATCATGTCCGTCAAGAGATAAGTCGTTTGCACTTGTTTTTCTAGGATGCACTAGGGTGTGCCTTTTCTGAGTACCTAAGGTACCTTCTACACAAAGACTTGTAGCATTTATGATACATGATCCTTTTTCTGTGCCCACACGCCTCCTGTGGCCTAATAGCTTTGGTCCAAGTGGACACTTTGAAAAGGTTGGAAATGCTTGCTAGTTATTTCGCTCTTTTTATGAAAAAATTCTTTGAAATGTCAAGCTCTCTTCTTTGATTTTTTAAATGGTAATGGTCTGGCTATCTCCACTGTTTTTACCAAGTTGGCACATGATGATATACATTTTTAAGGTTTTTAACACATCCTGACACCTAGGTTAATTTAAGATTAGTACATGGACCTTGTTCCCATACTAGATTATTTGCTAACACTCAAGTTTCATGAAACGATCCTCAATCAATTCTCATCCTCAACAATGAGATACGAACTCAAGCCTCTCATCCTAGCCCCTCAGGCGAAATATTGACTCATCACAAAGATTATGTCATCGTGCATGTGTTGTACTGGTCATTTTCTTTTAAGATATTGGGATTCTACATGCAATATAGCTTGTATATTTTCTAACTAGGGATGTTGAGTATTTAAATCTTAGGACCTTAATTGACAAGAGTGATGCGACTCAGACTCAATTGTCACTCTAAACCAAGTAGTCTAGAATAGACAAGTTTTGTGTGGTGTAAAGGTGTCAAGTATAAAGCCTTAAGTTAGTTTTTTAATGTTAGCATTCAAACAATGACTAGCCTAAACTCATACGACTAGTTGCATCTACTTTCATACAGTATATGTGTAAGTACATAGCATAGAATGACTACCGTATTACTTCAAGACAATACCTTACATATTGTCCTTTAACCACTAAATCTGCTAAGGGAGTCCTCGTTTTTTTAAAGTTGGTAATAAATTTTTGATACTTAGAAAAGTTTTAAATTTTTCAAAAATTTTGTTATACCTCTAATTTTGATTAAAAAAAATTTAAAGTAAGTATTATACACAACACACACAAATGTAGTATACAAATTATAAACAAAACTTACCCCTTCCCAATTTTTAGTTTGAAGATAGTTAAAGTACGAGCTATGGGTAAAGTACATAGCATATGTACACACCCCATGTACGTAGCAGGTGTTATGTCCCCATGGTTAAAGGTGGAATGAAGACATATCTCATACTATAGTTTAGTGACCAGAATAGTAAGTAAATTACCCCTTTATACTTAGGCTTTTGAGGTCCAAGTATATCGTAAGTGCATGAAACGGGATGGTCGAGGGTGAGAAGAAAGAATAGAAGTGAGGTATACATGATGATATCGACCCCCTATACTTATGCTCATGTCAGCCTAAGTGTGGTAGACTAATCCCAAGTGGATGAATGAATGACGACCAGATGGATACACAAGTGATCGATTGAATCTTCTAGTTACATGAAAGAAGATGACTTCTTTCATCAAGGTTTCACACGGGTCAGATTGGTCTTTCATCTGAATATGTTCTCTATGTGAATGAGATATGCATGACTTAGACTAATGGCTCATTTGATTCTACGAAGTGCTTTATTAGTTGTCCATTGACTAGGGAAGTGTGTGTACTGTTTGCTGATTCAGAAATTTCAACACTGCCATTGTTGTGTACTTCCCTAACGACGAATGGTCCCATCCACTTTGATTTCAATTTTCGTTGGAAGATCTTCAACCTTGCATTGAACAACCATACTTTTTGCCCTAAGACAAAGTTCTTAGTTTTGATAAGTTTGTCATGTCACCTTTTCACTCTGACCTATATATGGTAATGATTTTCATAGCATGATTTCTGATTTCGATAAGCTCATTTAGATTCAAATATCTGCTCTTCTTCCCCTGATGACAATTCTAATTGATCTTTCTAATTGCTCACTCCGATTTGTGAACTAATTCTATGGGAAAATAACACGGTTTTCAAAAGACCATTTTAAACGGGGAGGTGCCTAATGGGTCTTGTAAGCCATCATGTAAGCCCATAGAACTTGGTCTAAGAGTTGGGGCTAGTTCTTCCTATCAGTGTGGACTAACTTCTGCAAAATTCCTTCAACCTCCATGTTTGACACCTCAGTTATGCATTACACTGTGGGTGGTAAGGGCTAGCAACACAATGCTCAATACAGTAGTCCTTAGTAAACTTCTTCATCTCCCTGTTGACAAAGTGGCTACCCCATTAGATATTAATACTTTCAGGATCCTGAACCTCGAAATAGTATGATCTTTCAAAAATTTACGGATGGTCTTACTGTATGTGGCTCGAGTAGGGATAGCATCCACCCACCTTGATAAATAGTCTACCAAGAGAAGAATGTATTCAAATCCATGATTGTTAAGGAATGAGCCCATAAAGTCAATGCCCCATGCATCGAATACATCACAAATGATCACTAGTTACATGGGCATGGCATCTTTGAGACCAATGGTCCCTCCATTCTCTAACAGACTGGACACGACCTGGCAAAATTGTAGGCATATTTAAACAAGGCCAGCCAATAAAATCTACATTGCAGTATCTTCCCTACGGTCCTCTTCTCGGATTGGCGTCCTCTTACCTCCAAAGTATGGCATGGAGTGAGGATACTTTGTTATTCCTCTTGAGGATTACATCTCCTCCAAATGCAATTTGGTCATTCGAAGAAAATGAACGAATCCTCCTAATGGTAGTGTCTAGATTCCAACTTTAATCAACCAATTATGTTCTTGGACCAAATTTAAGGAACTTTCTTATAGAAAAGATAGCTAACCATGTCGACATACCATGGGAGAGAATCAATGACACAAATTGACTCATTTGGGAAAAATTCATGGATCGACTCTAACTCAGGAAGTTTGCGTTGCTTGATCCAGGACAGATGGTCAGCCACAACATTCTTCACTCCAAGCTTGTCTGTAATCTCCGAATCAAATTCATGGAGTAGAATAATCCATCTAATAATACAAGCTTTTACGTCTCTATTTGCCATTAGAAATCAGATGGTTGAATGATCTGTAAACATTGCCAACTTAGAACCAAGAAGCGGAGATCTGAATTTTTCCAACAAGCATCTCCTTTCTGTTATAGTATATTTTTTCTGAGATGGATTCAAAACTTTGCATGTGTAGTGAATAGCATACGATACTCCATCTCTCCTATGTCTTAACACAATCCTTATTGCAAAATTAGAGGCATCGATCATGATCTCAAAGGGAAGAGACCAGTCAGGGGCTTGTAAGGAAGGAGTCTCAACTATCCTTCTTTTTAGTAACCTGAAGGACATAAGACACTTATGATGTATAACAAACTCAATGTCTTTCCCTAAGAGCTCAGTAAGCAGTTGGGCATTTTTCGATAAATCTTTAATAAACCTTCAATAAAAACCCGCGTGCTCTAGAAATGGACACACTTGTGTTGACGTTGATTGATGGCTTGAGTTTCTTGTTCACATATACCATGGCAAGGTCTACCTCCATTCCCTTCTTGGAGATGATATGCCCCAACACAATGTCCTTCGTCACCATAAAGTGACTTTTCTCTCATGAGAGCACCATATTTACTTCCCTATACTTCTTAAGGACTCGATCCAGGTGTGCAAGTCAATCATCGAATGAGTCACCATGGACTGTCAGTAGTAGCAACAACAACGTCTATACCAATGAGGTCATCTCGACTACCAACGCCAACAACTACTGTATTAGATCAAGGCCAACATAGCCAATACCATCCCACTCTTTTTTACCAATAGCCCCAAGCCATACATGGTCAGGGGTCTTCCTCTTCCATCTCTCCTAAACTCTAAAGGATTCTTGAAGAATTACATGACATGAAAGTTGATGTCAACTGAATCTCAAGATGGAGAGATGAATTCATTTCACCATAAATCACAATTCCAACTCAAGTCTAGGCTAACCCAAATAACCTCAAACACAAGGATCATGTATTACTTTCAAAATATTCTATACCTAAATACAAGATCTTTTCACATGATGTCATCAATCATATTTCTCTCAAAAGCATAAAGATCGTAACCATGCTTGATTGAGCATGGGAACGTAAGGACATTTCCCTAGTGTCGACAATAGAGAACACTTTTGGGGATGAAGAGGGGGAGAGGAAGCCAACACCATCACCGTAACACCTTCAAAGAGGGGGCCTGAATCTGTAAAAATAATAAAAAATTCAAAAATTTCAAAAAGAGGAGAAGCACACACATGGAATCAAGTGAGTTCGAATCAGAGGAGGAACATACACCTCGTCGAAAGGAGGACAAACCGCAGCAACAACAGATTTCCCAACAACATCAATCATTTCAGTCCGAGTCCTATACAAAACTTTGATTTCAATAAAACTAAATTTTCAATTTCTAATCTTGATCATTCAATTCCTTTACCCCATGCTCTAATGGCAGGAAAGAAGAAAATTTTTAAAATAAAAAAGATGAAGAGATGTCCCAAATATGCAAAGAAAACATCAAGGTCACCTTATCTCTAGGCAAGATGATAGAGAGAAACTCTGCATTCAGAAAATATCTTAAGGTGAGATGCACACCAACCAAGGTTAGCAAAAAGAACCCTAGCACAACAAAGAAGCGCATCTTCTCTATCGCAACATCTTGCTTAATCCGTAATGTGCTCCCTAGGAAGAAGAGAGATATGGGGGCACATTTTGTGACAAGTTAGATCGATGGCATCAATTTTGTTAGAACACTCATAAATAACAATTCCTCCATCAATCTCATGCCCACTATATTGTTTGATCATCTGAATCTAGGTCCTCTTAAGAAGTCATGAGTTGTACTTCAATACATATACTAAGAGGCCCAAGGGATAGATCTAGAATGTTATGACAAACATAGAGGGGCGTGATTATCCTGTGCACTTTAGGGTCCTAGACAAGGATATCCTTAAAAATTAGAAAGATTCTCATATAATTTTAGGACGGCCATTCCTTAGGACCGCAGGAGCCCTATTTGATTATACTTCTAGGAAAATCCAGTTCATAGATGTTGAGTTAGAAATTAAGAAAACAAGAATTCAATGACCTTATTCAGAATCCAGCACCGAGCATGCTTCTTCCGAGGTTGATGCAGACCACAACACAATTACGACAATAGGGTTCTAGAGACAGAATCCGAACACAATTGAAGAATCCATCTCATCTGGAGGAGACATCGTTAATACTATAGTTTTCCAGTTCATTTAGGATGATTATTTCTATGCATCACCTTATACTCATGGAGACTCAGAGGTCTATCTTGACCTGTTAGTTCCATTTCTCTTGGAACAATCAGGAGTGAGGATGATGGGTCGGACGTAACTTTTGCTGAAGTGAGGCACATCTTTGGCAATCCAACCCCCGAAGCCGTTTAGTTGGTGGTAACAAAATACCATGCAGGATCCAACCACATATGCAACATTGCCAGATTCAGTAATGATAGAGACAGATTTCTTAAATGATACAGATCTACCCGAGCTCAAGCCATTGCCACCCCACTCTCAAATACGCCTTCCTCGTTGGACCTAACGGAAATTTTCTGGTTATCATTAGCTCACATCTGATCGAAAAGTAGGAACTCCACTTGCTAGAAGTATTAAAGAAAAAACCGCAAGACCATAAGCGAGAGATTGTTAGATCTCCCAAGGATTAACCATGCTCTTTGTTCACACCATATATACCTTGAGGAGAATGCCAAACCCTCTTGTAATTCGAACGTAGGCAGAATCCAAATTTACAAGGATGGTAAAGACTGAGATAGAGAAGTGGTGTGGAGCAAGATTCATCTATCCCGTCTCAGACTCCAAGTGGGTGGCACCCTTGCACATAATCCCGAAGAACTCGGGACTTCATATCGTCACCAATGAGCAGGGAGAGGAGATCATGACATGAGTACTAACATCACGGCATGTATATGTGAATTACAGATGCTTGAATGTCGTGATGAAGAAGGACCACTTACCATTGCCATTTATTGATCGGATCTTGGAGAGATTGGATGGGAGAGAATACTTTTCTTTTGGATGGGTAATCGAGCTACAATCAAGTAGCCATCTCTCTGAAGGATCAAGAAAAGACAACATTTAATTGTGTCCTTTCAGCACTTACATATTCAGACACATGCCTTTTGGGATATGTAATGCTCCTGGTACTTTTTAGTGGTGTGTGATAGCCATAATTGTAGAGATGGTTAGGGAGTTCCTCAAAGTCTTTATGGATGGGGCTACTGGAATCCAGGATGAGGCTATTGTGGATGAGGAATCGAATTTGAGTTGGGTTCCCCTCAGCTTACAGGATCGATATTATACTGGGCATTGTTTATCTTCGTGACTTGTAGAGGTTCCTCTCAAATTATTTGTGCAGAAGATTCTTCATTCTGATTTTAACGAGTGAAGGATTGGTCTCCACCCTAATTGCTCTGTGACTGTATCCATTTCACTTGAATGTAATGAATCTGATGTACTAGGGCAAGGGTGTAGTCAGGGTAGATATCTGGATTTTTTATACCCTATCAGCAAGTTCCTCCATCAATTGGGACAGTTTAGACAAGTTATCTAGGTTTGTGAATTTGTAAAGCTCGTCTACTTTCTTATTAATATGTTCGATCATTGTGAGTTTCATGGCAATTATCCCCACGCCGAAGCTCTAGTTGGTGGATAGACTTTTCACATTCTTCTTTACCCCTTCATTTGATAGGAATGCACGGGAGTTGGGCAAGTATGCCCGGCTAGTAGTCTGGGAGTGACTCCTATTGGCTAATTTTTTGAAAACCTTCCAGAAAGTATCCTCATATCAGCCCATGTAGTTTCCTCCATGAAGGATATTGAGAATCTTCAAGCGCATCACGGAAGTGTGTTGATCGCATTATATGCGATCGAGGTGAGTAGTCGTACTAGTCGCAAGATGTAGTGGAAATTAAATTTTTTTAATCAAGTGATGAAACAACATGATCACAAGAATATTTCTTAGATCGTTTCATCAAACCACAAAGTATTAGAAATGCCTCTTGAAGCATGGTTGCAATCACGAGATCTCTAAAGCAAGAGATCCTCATGTCTCAAGTCCAATCCACGAAGATGGCACTTGCGGGCGCGATGATGAGATGCGTTCTTCCCGCAATCCTCGATGAAGATCCAAGCTACGAATCCCCTGATTTCGTCCAACGAAATCCATCGTCTTCCTTTAGAGCAAGAAGCCCCAAAGAAGATGGAGATCCTCGAGTAGTCAAAGGCGAAGGAGAGAGTCTCCCTTTCTCAATACACAAGATGGACGATCACCTTGAATAAGAGAGAGAGAGAGAGTAGGCAAGAATGAGAGAGAGAGAGAGTAGTGGCCTTGTACAACTCTTGTTTATGTACCTTGAAAAGGCTAGGGTAGCCCTCCTTATATACTAGTTTGGGATCCAATGGATCTCAATCCATGACACACATGGATCCAACGACTAGGTTGATCCATGTATTAATCAATGGTCATGATTGTTGTTGGCTAAAAACCAACAACATTAATTTATATTTAAATCAAACATATATATGTTGCATTATCATCAACAAATTTAATTTAACATAAATTAATTATCAAGAGATAACAAGATAAAAAAGAAGGAGATAATAAATCACCCCCAAAAATAGGGTGCGTCACCCATGGTTGACGCCACCTATATTTTGTGGTGATTAATCTCTTTTTTATTTTATCTATTATTTTTTAATAAATTTGTAATAACCATTATCACAAAATTATCCACCAAATTAATTCCAAATTAATTTGTGAATATTTCAATCATGCCATTGATATATATGTGTGTGTGTGTGTGAATCATATTCACAATCCAAACTAGTTTGTAAATTACATTTCAAATTAATTAGCTAATGTGAATCCAATCCATATTAATAAATAACAAATATTATTTACAAAGTTTCTCTCTCTCTATCTCTCTGATATATATTATAAATCACATTTATAATACACAGACATTATGGATAGTACTGTCCATATTCTGTAATCCTTGATAATTAAATCCCATTTAATCATCAAGACCTTCTTGCTTGGATACAAAATTCATCATAGGAATTATTCTTGAACTCCTTCAAGAATAATGTGCTTTTCCCGTAGATACTTGGAGATAAGGACAGGACGATTGTATTGTTCCACGTATAGTGACTTGGATGTTGAGATCTCATCTCAAATCCAGATCTTACGAACCTCCCATAGATGCTTGATTAAATCAAGACCGCAAATCTAATCTTCTTATTGCATCTGAATCTCATTCAGACCAATGTCCAATATTTGGACCAAGATCAGATTGCTTCTCTACTGAGAGGAGTCACTAAAATCCAGACATGTTTCATCACTCCCTCGGAATGGAAGCGTCATGGTTATACAATCGTTTATGATCACATCACCCTCAGGTATTCCCAATACTTGTACATCCTGCATACTGGAAGACCTATGATCAACCTAAAGATCAAGATCAATTTTAACTGTCTTCTTCAGGGTTTGATCATCAAGTTTCTCAATCTTGGTCATTGGGAATTGGTATCGATCATATGCTTTCCCAAAGCATATATCATACCTTCAAATTCATGTCATGCTTCCAAATCACGACGACCATGCATGGAATTTGATCGGTCCCAATACCTCATGAGTGAGCTCATGTCTTCCGGTTTATAAGTGAACCTGTATGATCCCTTTGAGAGATCGTATTACTCATATGCCCTTACATGCACACCAGCGCACCGGTGTATAGACCTTGGTTAGGTCATCAACCTATTGGTCTGCGAAATGTACACGCTCAGACATATAGTAACACATCTGTCTCCGGTCAGAGGATGCATGCCTATGCTGTGACTGCATTCAACATAGGACTTAGGTTATCTCGATCTTGTTAAGTCAACCCATTGACCTAACTAATCTGACACCTCTGAATCACTATTCCCATGTAGAGGACCTGCATCAAGAGGTCAGTCAGATATCAGACTATGTGAGAAATGATTGCCATCTCCTACTCAGGCTGTAGATCTTGTAGATCATCTCTTAATAATCATTTGATGGTGCTTGATGAGTCCTCTATCTAACTCCTTAGATATTCATCCAAACACCAGCCTCTATGATTCATTTAACGAATCAACAGCTATATGATCATCAAGATGGCCATGGTACATAACCCTAATTGTATAGAGGGACCTTATAGTGCATTCATTCATTTAATTTCAGAAAGGGAGTGGAACATCAATAACTTTTATTGATAAAGAAATATATATATATATATATATATATATATATTACAATAACATTTATTGTAAGAATGGTTCACCCGGGGCTCACATGTCTAACACTCCACAGGAAGCGCTCACCAACCCTTGCATTTATAAGTTCATACCACTTATAAGACTCTGGACCAACATCATCTTACTAATGTGTGCCCTGGGCATTTATAAATTAGGTCCTTAAACCTCTCCCAAGCTTCATGAAATGGTTTATTTGGAAACTGGGTGAATCCTGCGATCTTGATAATCATTTAATTAATTCTACTTATTAGGTAGAATATCTTTAAAAATAGTCTTGAAAACAACCCATGTTGTGACCACCTCCCCTAGATTTTTCAACCAATATGCAACCTTATCTGTTAAGGTAAAGGGAGTAACTCTCAATTGAATATAGTCTTGACTATCTCGAGGGTGAGACAAATTGTCACGGACTAGCTCAAAATCCCAAAAAAATGAATAGGGTTCTTTATTGTGATTTCTGTTGAATTTCGGGAGCAACGCGATGAATGTGGTTTCTGTTTGAATGCATCCCTGGAGGTATTGTCTAAGCCAGTTGTAGTCATTGTTAATATCTGAGAGGTACATGTCTTCTGTTGCATCTTCCTCCTGAATCCCAGCTATATGTAGCTGTATTAACTGAGCTCTAGGCAATTCATTTTGATTATCAGTTGCGGTCAATTGGGTAGGGATGGCTCGCAGGGATCATTGTTGTCCTCGTCATCATTTGGATTCTTCTTGGGAGGTATCTTGTCTTCTTCACATTCAGACATGGAGAAATTCAAAATAAATACGTGTAAAGAAGGGCAGTAAGTTCTACAAAGATAAGGCTTCCTTGGTAGGGGGAGAATTAAAGAGAGGGTTAGTCCATGATCGACTAAACCCTGATAGTGACTTATTGATCTTGATCTTAGGAAGAGGGTCATCCCAAGACTAGGCAGGTTCGAGAAGAGGGTCATCTCTAATCTTTGAGATGTGATATCTAAAGGCTTACGTGAAGTGTCTACAAAATCCGAACTAAAATCCCTAGAGATGTCCATCTTCCATGTCGATAAGAAAGGGAAAAGAGCACGAAGATATAGTCAAGAAATGTAGAATACACAGGGGGTACAAATGTACATTCTTTGTACATACACAAAGCGAACACAAATCATACTCATTTATTCACCAACTAGACACATGTGATGGCACGTGTGGCACGTGTGAGTTCGATCACTTATATTTTTTATTTTAGGATTATTTCAAATAATCTTTTCAACAGTATCTCTCATTTGGCATATAGCGATTGGTGGTTAAGGTATACTTGGAGAGACCCGGAGATTCCTCACTTGAGGTAACAACAAGTCAATCCTCTTATACGACTTACCACACTCAATCTCTATTTAACCTAGGGATGGGTACTTCTAGTACCAAAATTGTTGTCGCCAGACTAAAGTGTGCACGAGAAGATGGCCTTCATCGAAGTACCGATGAGTCGGTACCATTATGTCCTTGTCTCCGAGTAGTAAATACCGGAGGGGGTACGATCACTAGCAAGATAGCTTCAACAATACTTCAAAAAATCCAACATACTTGTGGGGAGTTCTTACTCTATGGTAGTGCTGATAGGCAGCTCTCTTATCCATATCCTTGAGTATGGTTTCATACATCCTGACATTCCAAGCAAACATATACAGATTTGGGCTCTAATCCTTAAGTGTGGTGTGCCTCGCTCAATCTGGATGGTATCTGTATCCAATGAGGAGCATTGATTTCCCCAAAAAAATTGATTTTATTCCAATTATTTTTATTGGTCTTGTTAGAAGCCCCAAATTATTTTTATCGGTCTTATCGATCAGTCCCGATTCTTTTAACTTAGATGAGAAAATAGGAGGGATGAGTCAAGAAAAAATGATGCATGATGAAATCGATGATATATGCTCTGTTAGAAGACTTACATTGCTTCCTAACACTCTTCATTTGGGTTGAATAACATAATTGAAAATTTATTATATATGAATGGAACCGATGACAACATTGTATAAGCAGAAAGTTCTATTAGTGGGAAGAATTGATTTTAGATTTGGCTAAACTAAACAATCTATAGCGTGTTTAATTAGAGTGTTGTGTGTCCTAAAAAATATATTCGATCATAGTCAAGTGAAAAACTATTATATTACGAGTGTTGGTCCTAGTTCTTTATCAAACACACAATACACTAGGGTCCCTAACCGCACATCATGGGTTAAAATAAGCCTAAGTGTCCTCAAAGTCCAGTCCTGTTTAATTTACAAAGAGAGTTCAACGAAACTCAAAAACAAAGCAATAAATATAGCATACTCTCTCTCTCTATTAAAATTATAAATTCTCTATTTGTGGCTCCTTGGATTTCCTTTAAAATTGTTCCAAGCTAGATCTGCAATGAGAGAGAAATGCGGTTAGGATCCGTAGTAAGAGAGAAATAATGAATAAAATAATGAAAAAAGAATAAAATAAATATGAAAGAAAGTTGACATAAAATTCAATATTACAAAAATCAATCATAAAAATTAATTTAAAATCCTAAAAATATACTAGTCCCCAGTAACAACGTCATTTGATGAAACAATTTCCACCTCATTAATAATAAAATTGAATTGTTGTAGTATAGGAGGTAGAAATCAATTCAACAAAACCACACTTTTGATTATGTGGTAAATTTTTAATCGGTAAGTATACAAAGGTCGAACAAAGGGAATGGTATTTCTTTAGTTGAATGACTAAACTAATCCAGGTAATTAAATAACTCTAATATTAATTTCTATATCAGATTAAGAAAGAGTTAACATAATAAAATAAAATAAAGGAAGAGAGGTAAAGAAATGATCTCTGAATGAATATATATGTTATTCTCAAGTTTGTTAATCAATTTAATCTTTAAATAAATTCACAGATCCATGATGTATCCAATAAAGATTTGTTGAATAAAAATTGATAGTATCATGACATCAACCGCTTAAAATGATGAAATACTAACTCTCATCTTCTTCTGTGATAACTAATTCCTCAAATGACAATTCTAATCAAAAGTAACCAAGGAATAAAATCCAAGCTCTCTCCATATTTTCCCTACAATAAGATAAGTTCTTTACAATATAAATTGCAAATGTATATATCAAATCAATATTGAATATAATAAAGTGGTTATCAGATGATAATTGTCATTAAAGAGCCTTTGGTTTATTCATAAATATTATAAGGAGATAGATCATGAAACAAACTTTAAAATGATATACTGTACTTAAAAATTAAACAAAAATTGAGAAAGATATGCTCAAAATAAGTTCCAAGGACCTAATTGTAACTAAAATAAAATTTCTTATTCAAAATGATCCAGGATAAGGTCTTATATGCAATAATTCATAATCAGAGGGGCACCTCTGAAATTTTCCTAAACGAGGGCATAAATACGATTTTTGAAACTTCTTAGAGCGTTGCTGCAAAATTGTCAAGTCATTTGAAAAATTCACATGACTGGACCTATATGTAAATTACTGAAGAAGCAGGGTGTTGGCACAAAAATCCCTCCACTGTATGCGAGGCACGTGGGGGTGCTGAGGGTTGCCACACTGTCACGTGGTGTGGTTATGTGTCATGGACCACCCGAGGTTGGAGGCTTGGGCGAGTAAATTAGATGGTGGAGGGGATCCTCTGATGGTCTGATCATGCGATGGGAGAAGGATCTGATCTGGACCGTCGGATTAAAGTGACAGATTTTATCCCATGGCATTTTGTACATCGTACCATTCTTCCTCCTCACTTGAGCAGTGCAAGGGTGGAGGTTGTTGAAACTCTATTTCCTAATGGTTGAAGGCGGGGTCGATGTGTGTCCGGTTCTCTAGAGAGCATAGACAAGCTTGGATGAATGTGGAGGACGAAGCTCCTAATGTTGATGCAGCTCGAAGCGGGGAGAGGAGATGGTCGATGGCGGAACTACTCCTATGGGCCGAGATGGGTGTCTCCATAAGGAGGAGCACCTCCCTTTGCAGATGATTGGCGTGAGCTCCAGAAGCAACCCCACTGATGCATACCTTAATGCTAACCGAAACAAGAAAAACATACAAGGGGGCGAAGCTCCTTGCATGAGCAAGGGAATAGAGCCAAGCTCCAGCTTGTGCAAGGTCGGAGTTGGGAAAGTTCTGGGAGGTAGAGGGGAAGCAGTAAGGGAGATTGTACGGGGTGATTAGGTTGATCGTCGGAGGTGGTTTTGATCTGTATTGAAAATGGGTCCTTCTGATGGCTCTGTGTTGCATAAAAGAAGATGAAGAGGATCAGATGCTATATGAATACCTAAAAGTGATGTCGATGAGAAGGCATAGTTGAGGGTGAGTGTTCGCCGGCAGAGGATGAATATGGTGGAGGTGAGTTCACCTAAAAATGGAGCAGTGATCCTCTAGTGTCTTTGCTCAAAGGTTCCGACAAAGAGGGAACTCTGAGCTCCTATTGCCTAATCGAGAGAACAACTACTCAGTTGTGGAGAAGGCCGAGGATCTCATCGTACTGTAGCCCTCATCGTTACCTATTCAGAGTGCCTCGTCCTTTGTCATTGGAGAAGAAGATCTAGCTGGAGGGGAAGGGGATACTGTAGTGGTGGATGGCATTTTCAGGAGGTGGTGTTGGGGGTCTTATAGGTGGCTTGTAATGGCTAAAGGGATGGTTTGAAGGATCGATGAAGGGCATGGGCATGCAAGAGTTACATGCATAGTGAAATCATGGCAAAAGATGGCAAGGGATGATTGGTGCCCAAAGGAGACGGAGAGGGTATCGAGCGCTTGGAGCGTAAGGGCTGAATGATTGGGGAATTGACTCGAGTCAATTGGTAGCATGCCTTGATTAGCTGGCGGGGCGTTGGAGAGGGGGGGGGGGGGGGAGTACCTGAGGTGGCACTTTGGTGGCCAATCAGAGGGTGCAAATACGTTGATCGTTGACCAAGAAGAAAAAAGAGAAGGAAATAAGAAAATAAATAAAAGACAATTCAAATGAAAAAGAGGTTAACATGAAACTTTTTGGTCTCATTGAGATCTACAACTTTCATGAAGGCCCCAACGTCAAAATAAATCATATGTACAAATACATTATTATTTGTCAATTAATCCCCTAATTTTTTATGTTTTGTGCTTTTTTGTATTTTTATTTAGGTTCCAATTATAAATACAATATATACGTGGTTAGTCTAATTTTTATGGATTTTTATAGGTTAAAAAAAGATAAAATAAAAAATGTCAAGGATAAAATTTATAAAAATGTCATATATATTTTTTTGATTTTATGTTTTATGAATTTTATTTCTTAATGCTAAGTTAACGTATGAATTAAAGAATACAAACGAAAAATGATTAATTTAGAATAGTTCGTTTTTTACATAAAATAATAAGCACAATAATAATGAGAATCATGGTTCAATATATAGATATTAGCTCTAATTTCTAATAAAACTACAATGGTTAATTAATATATTTTAGGGGATTTGATTAATGAATTCACAAGAGAATTTGCTATAATCGCCATATAGAGTAGATGAATCATGGATTCATTAGTTGTCAACATGTTTAGTTGGGTCTGAACACAACAAGTTGTCAGCGCCAGTTTTCCTCTATAATGGATCAAGTACCTAAGTCCGAGACAATACAAATGGTATCAGAGATAATTTCCCTCTTATAGTGGAAAGGGATACACAAGAGATGGAAACATGCCCTACAAAGAGATAGGAGGAAAAGGCTACCCGAAACATGCAATCGCCACTGTCACTAGGATTAAGTGATGATCCATGTTGCAACAAGGACTGCGAATATAAGTGGGGGAGATTATAACATCCCAACCTCCAAATATAGTCCCACATCTAATACTCATGAAGTGTGGTTGTGGTGTGGGTTATAAGTGGTGGGCATTACCACTTGATAACTCGGTCTTAAACATTTTGTGCGGTTTTTAATGGGTCCATTTAGACCTGAACCGACAAGTTGATAACGATAGTTTTCCTCCGTAATGGATCGGAGACCTCAGCTCGAGATATAAAAAGCATCCTCCGAAGGTCATTTCCGCACATGTATAAGAGATGAACCATGAAAAGGAGGCGAAGGTCTGAGGTCTACACTTTTGCGACACACAGGGGTGTCTCCATTGTCCAAATCTAAGGGTATCAATCCTAATCTATACCTTTGATCAAATGTCTAATCGCACCGTAGTTGTCCACAACATAAGCATATGATGAAGCTTTTGCACTGAGGCCATTAGAGCTTCCTCGAGTTGCAGGAAGGTCCTCGTTATATAGGACACCCATGAAGAGCACGTGACGAAGGCATTTTACACCAAATGCTCCTGTCTTTCTGTATTTGCAGTTTGAAATTTGAATGTAAGCTCTAAATGTCATAATGGTTTAATTATTTTTGAGTTGAGATGGAATTATGGTGAATATTTTACCGAAATGGGCATGCTTTGAATGAAAAATATATAACAATTAACTTTCGAGGAATTTTGAGATGAAACATGCCCGCATTGTTGCTTTATGTATATCATTGTATGTGCTAAGTGGTTTGATGAAATGTTAATATCCATGTCTTCTAGAATTTATTTTGTATTTTGCATGTTATAATTATTTAAAACACATGTTACGATATTTTTGAAAACTAAAATAGATGCTTGTTAGCACTTATTTAGCATTACATTTGAGGACTTTGTTATTTTTTATTATATTTTTTGATATTTTTGAAATATAAAAACTTTAATTTATCCATCTAGCTTAGATAATTTTATAAATAATTCATGTTATTCCCAAAACTTATAAAAAGTTATAGTAGTTTGTTATGAGTTTAACATATTCAAAAATCTCAAAAATATGCATATAACCTAAAAATACAAAAAAACATCTAAAAACTACAAAACGTCATAAAAATCCATACAAATTGAAATAAATAGTAAAAAGGGAATTTTGAAATCATCTTCTTGTGTACATTTAGTCGAAATACCCACATTTTTATGCCATTGATTTATAAAACTTCTTTTTATATTTCTTATGATTTTCCTTAAATTTGGTTTCAGAACTTTCTTTTTAGTTTCTTTTTTCTTTTTAGTTTTATTTATTTTAAATTCACCCCAAAATCATCTTTAAACTTTAAAATCACAAATTTTTTGGTAAATCTTATCACCCCTTTTCCTACATCATAAATATTTTCTAATTTGCAAAATGAAAAAGGAATTTAAATTTTAACAATGAAAAAAGAAAGTAAAAAATTAAGAATCAAATAAAAAACTATAAAATATTATACCTATATTTGACATTGCTTGTAATCATAATACACAATCCCAAAATAATAAAATACTAGAAATCCCTAAAAAATACAAAGGCACATTAAATATACAAAAAAAAGATAAAAGGGACTTGTGACTTAGTGTATATTACTAAGTGGAAATTATTTTTACGTTCCTCCTTGTGATGGACCTAGGGTATACTTGCTTAGTAAATAACAACTGAAAGTGAATGATTTTTTATTTATTATTCTATTGATGGTACCACAACTTGACATTTTTAACAAATACCTATTAGGGCATTTATCAAGAGGTAACTCATCATCGTGCTTGTAAGTGCAACGGCCTTGGAAATAGACTTATTTCTGAGACCATTTCTTTAGAATCGATACACATCATCAAGGTATAATTGCATATCTCGTGTTGTTTGTAGAACTATTTAGAAATCATTCATTTTGCAATGTGGTTTTATGCTCGGTTTTGTGCCCATGTGATGGGGATTTTGATTTTGGATTTGAATGTTTGTTTCGTGTTTTATGTGATGGGCAAGGTTATACCTCCCTTCATTTATTATGGATATATAGTCCTAATTAGGTCAGAGCCAATTTTACTTAGCTTGATCAAATGGATTGCATTTTCTCAGATTTACTTAATTTTGTGTGATATGGTATCAAGGTTTTATACCATTTCAAATGTTATATTTGATATATATTTGAAGTCTCTCAACAAAGCATCTAGGTGGTGCTATTATTATTACTCGAAGGAGCATTATGTGGGGTCACATATATGTGATACTTTGAGTAGTAACATGGCGAGGAGGAGAATGATGTTTTATTTACTATTTTTGGAGGTAAAATATATAATGTTTGAAGCTTCATTATCCTATGTCATTACGCTAGTAGAAAAGAAACCGTGGTTGATAGCTCAAACTTATGCGCTTCATCACATTGAGGACTCATGTTAACATGAAGAGAACTTGAGGCTGGTACAATAATGTTAATATCAAATAAGTTATGGTATAATGAATTAACCCATTGAAAATGTTCCCAGATGCACCAGGCAGTTGCTCATAGCCTTATACCGTTACCTTTTTGTATACCCAGCATGGATATTTGGACATTCACAACAATTTGTGATCATGTCATCTTCGAGCTTATCGAGCAAACAAGCACTATGCAAAAATCATGAACGAGTTGGATACACACTTTGACATATTATGTTGTCCGGATGCCATCAAGATGGCGTGCCACACTCTATAATGATATATACTGAAAGTTAATAGTTAACGTTAGTCATTGAGTAGAGTTAGCAAGTTGAGCTCCACTCAACTCGAACTCGACTCCATGAGGATAACGAGTGTATCATTCGACTCAAGCTCGATTAGATGGGGACCATGAGTCTATCATCCGACTCAAAATTGAACTCATTAACTAATCGACCTTGACTCCACAAGCTTATATTGAGCTAAATTAGTTGCGGGACAAGTAGACTTTATTCTGATATAAGATAAAGTAGTCACATAATAATTATATCATCTATTATATCTATATTCATAATATTTAATTTCTATTATCCCCCAACAAACCATACAAGAATGCGGAACTATCCTCATTCATCCCTTTTTATTCTTGTCTAAACAAGGATGGGGAACATTGAGCAGGCTAATCCACCCATGGATAATTTACTAAAAAAACACATCCCCACAAAACCTCGGTTCCTTCCACGTGAGAGGTAAAAAAAAGAGATTTTTCCCGGACAGGGTATAGCCCTATCCGTAATTCTCGATCAGGACATTGTAAGAAATTTTTTCCCAATCAGGGCATGATTCGACGAACGGTTTGCCGATCATACATACAAATAATATATATTTTTATTCCGAAAAACTTTTCAATTTTATACTATAAAAAAGTAATATATAAAAATATTTGGATTGAGAATCGACAAATCATATAAATTTGAAAAATTTTACGGAATTTGTTTGATCGACGAACGATTCATCGATCAACGAACTGTTTGCCGAATCATGTCCTGATTGGGAAGAAATTTTCTGCGATATCCTGACTGAGAATTATAGACACCAGGACAAATCTCTAAAAAAATCAGGAGATCGAAATCATGAGATGCCTTTCTACCCATTATACTGACGGCTTTTTATGACATTCTCGTGATCTGTTTCTCTATCCATTTCACTGTTCCCTCCCTCCTCTGCTGCAACTTCCCCCCTCTCTATATATACACACACACGTAGGGATGGGCATGGGCCGGGCTGGGCCGGGCCCTGAAGGGCCCAGGCCCAAGCCCATTAAAAAAAATCGGGCCTTGGGCCGGGCCCGGGCCCGCAAATTTTTTTTCTGTTCGGCCCAAGCCCAAGCCCGGCCCAATTCCATTGGGCCGGCTTAGGCCGGGCCGGCCCATCTGTAACTCCCTTACTGACTTACCGTGATATCAATATAAGGTTGATGTTAATTAAGATGATCATGAGTTTGAAATTTTCAGAAAATGAGAGGAGTGATACCTCTGGCAGCATTTCGATGCACAGAATTTGTTTTGTCTACGTTATCTGCATCGCTCTTAGGACGTAAACGAACGGAAACTCTGACACGAGACCAATGTCTGCATCAAAAATTTTGGTTAGTTTCTTAAAAAACAAACTGAAAAGTCAATTTTCTGATGGCACCCTTACACCCTTTGGAGGCAAAGAAAACATATCACGCTAGATATATAAAGCTTGTAGTTGCAACGTCACGAAGCCCACATCAGTTCAAGGGACTTCCGATGTACCAAATAATTCAGTGGTGGCAAAATCTTATTAATCAATCTCTTGCAGTATGCCACTGCACTAATGGTTCAACAGACCTTTTTTTCTTAAAGAAAACATCACTCTAAAACCTAAACGACAGCGGGTAAACGGGACTGGAGGTCCCAATTACAGCTTGGGATTTTTCTTACAACACTGACGATCACATTATACATTTTGCAGGAGTCATGGACATGTGAATACAATGACGAGGAGATTAAGTATGAGTCTATGGACCTCATTTTTTGTGGGGCTCGGATACCATGCAAGTGTATTTAAATCATAACTAATTGGTATAGACTGTAACCGTTTTTCATAACTGCGATCTCGGGCTGGGCCCTTGGGCCGAAGAGCGGGCTAATATCGGGCCGGGCCCTCGGGCCGGATCGGGCTGGGCCGAGTCAAGCTCGAGCCCGGCCCAAAAAAAATCGGGCCCAATACTTTGGCCCAAGCCCGGCCCATTATCCATTTGGGCTTGGGTCGGGTCGGGCTTTTCGGCCGGCCCAATGCCCATCCCTACACACACGCGTTTCTCCATCGGATTTCTAGGAGAGAGTATCGTTCCACGGGGATTTGACTAATGGCATTCATGGCTTGAGTTGGGAACTAGAGGCTAAAGAGAGACCAGAGCCTCCACCCAACGACCAAATACGAAAAAGATATCCCTTTCTATATATATATGTGCGTGTCTTGTTTCTATGTGTGATCAACTGCAGCGCAGTTCTTTCTTTCTTTCTTTCTCCACCTTACGTTTGACGAGAGTTTCCCAACTTTGTTGGGTTTCTTTCACCTCCTCTTGCCGCTGCCCTTAGAAAAGGTAGTGTCTTTCCTCATCTGAAGGCCTTTTCGTGGTTCGCTTCCCGTTGGATCTTACCTCTGGCGTGGGTATTCGCGTCTGTTTTTGGCAAATAGATATGGCCAACAGCTTGTTCGGTGAGGAGGAGCTGAGAGAGATCAGTGGCCTGAAGAGAGGCGAGGATTACGTCGAGGTGACGTGTGGGTGCACGAGCAGAAGATACGGGGACGCTGTTGGGAGGCTTAGGGTTTTCGCCTCCGGAGATCTGGAGATTACCTGCGAGTGCACTCCAGGATGTCAGGAAGGTCAGTGGAATCAAGACTCCCGATGGGTCTTCAATCTAGTATTCTCTTTCTGCAATGCCGGTCTTTTGTTCTTTATGGATGGTGCCATTGCACAAAAAAAGTCACCTTTGGATCGCCTGTGATGCCGGCATTTGCTGTCATTTTTGTTCATGCTTGCATCTCTGACATGCATGCTTATGTTCGTCTTTGTTGGTTTTTCTTATATTTATATGCAATAATCTAGCCTTGCTTTCAAGAACTTGCGATGAGCACATGAAATGAAGCTTCTTGGTGTGACATTTCTCCAATTTAGGAACTTTTTGTTTATATATATATTATCACCAACTGTGGTGGTGTTCCTGAGATCTTTGATGGATATGATATCTTGCTTTTGGTGTATAATGTGACCATCTTCGAGTTCAGAATGCATAGCTATTGGTCTCAACATAGTGAACCACTCGTTTTCTTTTTTCCATGCTCTTGAATGTCGGGATGCCATATATAGTAATTTGAGATTTTGACTACACATATCAAAATCTTATGTGTGATGATTTTCTTGCCATATGGATGACGACGGTGAACATGTGATAGACAGAATGAACTTAGATGTCAGACAGCTCTTATCTGGGATTTTTTGGTTTTGGAAGACTGATAATGTATGTCATTGGATTTTTTAGTTCTAAGTAACTCATGTTTATGCATGAAGATGGTGATAGTATACTTAAATATTATGAATGAGCTCACTGAGATTGGTGGTTATGGATTATTTAAAGAGTATCCGGTTGTATTCTCGATCTGGCTTCCCTGTTCACTTTTCTGTGGCCTTTTAATATTTTATTTCCATTATTCTACCTGGGCATGGTTCTTTATTTGTTTTGGTATTATCAATTACTTTTTTTCTCGATAACCCACGTCAAGGGGGTCTAGATGAAAAATGAAATTTCATTAAACTATATTCTTAGAAATATCACATTTTTTATGTTTCTTTACAATTTTTTTTGTACAAAGTCAGTCTATGATATTGTGTTATTATATCATTCATATTGGTGTTACATAAAGTATATATTCTTCATCTCTGCAATCGTAATTGACTTCATTAATTTCATGTCTGTTCTCTTCTATACTTAATTGCGTAGGAGTTTGAATTCAATGGCAGGTTGCATTCAAAAGCAATAACTGCATTATTAAGCAGTGGATGCCTTTTATAATGCCGATTTGCCTCTAAAGTTTAGCATTTTTTTTAGTCCTTCCACAGGATGGATTCAATAATTGCTAGCACTCCTACTTCTGAATGTATTCCTTCATCCAAATTTCTCAGAGATGGGCAATTCTAATATTTATTAGTTAATTATCAAATTGATAAGTAATTTACAATCTTTATTATCAGATAAACTGTCCCCTTCCGCATTTGAGAAGCATTCTGGACGCGAAACTGCTTGGAAATGGAAGAGTAATGTCTGGGTGATTGTTTATGGAGAAAAAGTTCCATTGCAGAAGACTGCACTGCTCAAATACTATGATCAGGTTTACAGCTCTCACAAAGTAACTGCTCGAGCTTGTCATCGGGATGAGTTTATCCGCTGCTCCAACTGTTCCAAGGAGAGAAGGTTTCGACTCAGAACCAAAGAGGAATGTCGCATTCACCATGATGCTTTAACAAACCGTGACTGGAAATGTTCTGATATGCCTTGTGACAAGTATTTTTCTTCTCATGCTCATGTCTGCCGTTTTCTTAAATTTGGTATCTAAATTGTTAACTATTTAGGTGTGGAGATAAATTAATAATTTATGATTGAAGTTCACCATATGATATGATTATAAATGGTCTTAAATAGCAACATTCCTGTTATTACTAGTTTTAGTGATTTATTCACATGTTTGCAGTTCAAGAAATATATTCTTATGCTGTTTTTGTATTTGTTTTTTTAAAGTTCACAGTAAGTAATATTTCCCCTAGCTTATTTGAGTTGGGTATTGTTACATGGTCTGCTATTCACGCGAGTTCGTGTATGCTACATTAGTTGCACTATCATCGTTAGAAGAGATAATGACGATCTTTGGCTGGAAATCTGTACATATCTAACAATGTACTTTTCATCATGTATAACATTTTGGAAACTTTTGGTGCATTGAATCCCATGCGTGGATGGCTATTCAATTGATATGAAAAATTTTTAAGCTGAAGGTTCCTAAAGGATAATAACCATCTAGGCCAGCGGGAAATGATGGTGGGGAGTCGAAGCATCATGAGGCTTTGGGTCTAGAGTCTTGCACTAAGGGGGAGGGTCCTTGGGTTGAGGTTTGGCATATACATGCTTCTCTCCATATGTTGACGACAATATGTGCGGCTGTGTGAGGTTTTGGGCAATTTGGCATGTGCTTGTCTACTTGAGCTTGCTTTTATTACGAGTTTCTTGGGCGTCAGAGGGTTGCTCGTAGGGTTTCAGATTTTGCGAAATTTCGACGAAATTTCGGTTTCGGCATGAGACTGAAATTTCGAGCAAAATGACAATATGGAGGCCTTTTCAGGTCATTCCTTCACAAATATGGTCGATATGGGTGAAGTTTCACGGAAATATCGTATCGACATGATGTCGATTCGATAACTATTGGAGTATTTGTTTATATGCGTCACTTGAGGGAGATGGGTAAATGGATCCCCCCCAGGATCCATTTACCCCATCCAAGTCTTTAGTCCCACATCTACCAGTTGGGTGATATGGAGACTCGGTGGGGGATATATATAGACCCCGCACCCATTGTATCATGTGAGAAAAGCAATAGACTATCAACTCTTTGGGGCGTTCTCCTGGGATTTCATCCCGCTCATTAGGGAGTAGGGTTCCACGTAAAAATCCCGTATTGTTCATATTTCTTTATCATTATTTCTGATACGCTTCAACATTCTTATTTTCTAACATGGTATCATAGCGGGCTCGATTCTCGTGGTTTTATACTCTTGATTTATTCGAGATTCAGTTTATGAAGAAGATTCAATTCATGCTTGTTCTTGAAGATTTATTCGTCGAAGATTATTATGGTATTCTACAATCAGTTCTAGGGTTTTCTTCATGAAACCCTGATCCAAGTTCTAGTAGTATCTCGTAACGCCAACGCGAGAGATCCTTGTCTCCTGATCTGCTTCTGTTTCTTCCAGGCACAGAGGCCTTCTCCAATTCGATGATGGTTCTCCAGGGTTGCGGCTACTCTCCATGTTTTCCAGACTTGGCAGCGCATCTCCATCTCACAGGCACCACGTGATTCCAGGAGCATCAAGTTAGGGCTTTGGAGCCCCTGTTCTCGCTGTAATCAGCTGTAAAATAAAAAAAGGAGATTAGGAACTGCATCATGTGCCACATCAAGCTCTCCTGGCAAAACTCTCGAGCTCCAGCCAAGGAAGGCCGTATCGATATCAATACCTTCTCGGTTCGTCCGGAAATTGATATAGCGGGATATATCATCGATATATCAACGATATCAGTGGAAATGTCGAAAATGACTCAAAAAAGCTATTTTTTGTCATTTTTTTCAGAAATTAAGATCATCCAAGGTATTCAAACAACAAATAACTTATAAATACACACTTATGTCACACATATCGATCATTTATAGCCCATATATCGCACATATCGGCCATATCGAAACATATCATTGTTAATGTTTATTCCTGACCTATAGATATTGGAAATGGATTCCATTCAAGTTTCTTGTTAAGTTATAACATTAAAAAACTTACAAATATACACTTAGATGCCACAATATAGATCATTTGTGAAGACTATGATCCTTATATTGCACATATCGGTTATATCGAACATATCGCTGGTAATATTAGTTGTTGACCTATATATATTGAAAATGGAGTTCATCCAAGTTCTTAGATCACTAAATGATGCAGCGTGAATCGGATAAATAGGACTTTATTTTATTTATCTTTCATCGTTAATTAGAGTATAATTATTAATCACGTCGTTGCAATTATTTAAATAAAAGAGATCGCACGTGATCTCAAATTAGTAGTCGATTTTGCAATTTGAATTAAAAATTTAAATTTAGAGTCAATCAGGATAAATTGAAGATTTGAATTTATTTCAAATCGATTAGTTAGTTGGTTAGAGTCCAAATTAGGATAAGTTGGGATTTGAGTTTTGATTTGTTTCTAGTTTTGTAATCACATCCCTCCTATAGAAAGGGATGGTAGTCTATTATTTTAAACAGGTCAGATTACAATTAAAATTGAGATTTTTATCTCTCTCTCTCTCTCTCGTCTTTCTCCCTCTCCCACGCGATCTTCGCGATTCTCTTCTCCAAAATCCCTCGTTCTCCCGATGAGTTTTCTCCTCTCAACCACTCTGTTTTCTTCTCCACCAAAAATCCACAATCAAAATATTATTTTTCCGTCATCGCAAATTCCTATTTGCATAACTAAATAACTTACAAATATACCCTTAGATCACACATATCGATCATATATGAAGCTTATATCGCATATATCGATCATTTCGAACATATCGATATTAATGTTGATTCTTGACTTGTAGATATTTTTTTGAAGAATTGACTTATAGATATTGGAAATGGATTTCATTAAGTTCTTTACAACATGAAAATAACTTGCAAATATACTCCAAGTTGAAGAACCATTGTATGCACCCTCCTGTCGCACCATACCCTACCAGTACGGGGGTCTCGCTGCCCCGTTAGCGAGCCTGGTGAGGGCTAGGGTGGGCCCAGGTTGGCACTCCCTTGCGGGGATGCGAGGCAACGTCCCCGACCTGAAACAAAAAATATATAAACCATTGTGTGTTTTAATACTAGGTGTAGCTAGATATGTATTTTAATACCTTGGTGTAGCTAGATAAGTGGTGGAATCAATCTTGCATGAATAATAACATGATATATAGAGATATCGGTTAAATATTGGCGATATCGATCGATATCTGGGATTTTTTATACTAAAACCAATCATTTTTGACTGATATGATCATATGAGCCGATATATCGTCGATATATCGGTGATATATCGCTGATATCAATGTAAATGTATATACTGGGTGATTTAGATACCTCTTCCATGTCGAAACCTATATATCGGCGAGATATCGCCGATACAACCTTCTATGGCTCCAGCGGTGCCACTCCTTGGCGCTTGCTTCATGCACGAACCCATCATCACCCTATCGCTACCCCAACCCCCAAATACTCATGCAGGAGACACGAGTAGACCTCCAGAACGCATTGGCGGCGTGAGATCCCGTAGCAGCTGCAAGCGACGCCTTCAGGCAGAGCTGCTCTGTGCTCCCATGCAGCGATGACCCCGCTCCGAGCCCTTTAGCGGCGTCTGCACATCGAGTGATCCCCAATCGAGGGAGGCGTGTATTCGTGAGGAGGGTCCTTAAGGCCTGATACCCTTTTCAAAGGGTGGGCTCTGGCGTAAATAAAAGGAAGGAGCTCAATCAGTGAAAAAAAGGAATCCAAAAGAAGCCCACTGTTTGGGCTGAAAATTTTTAAAAAAAGGAGAGAGAGGTTCATAGTTCTGTAAGCTAATTGGGTTGAGTTGTTTTTGGCTTATTTTGTGCCGAGATATTCTATTAAAAAAGAGGGCACAGTACAAAAACCCGTAAAAGGAAAAAAATGAGAGAAGGAAAAGCTGTTAACAAAAATGATGACATGACTTATAAAAAAATGTTAAAAAAATTTGAAAAGCCAAAGGGAAAAATTGTGATTCGACTTACTGATGTTTTCTTTCCCAATTTTGTTGTCTTCTCCCAACTTGGTCGATGTTGATTTTCCGACCAGTATGGAAGAAGGGGGGGTATTGTATAAAGTCACATGCCCAATTGTCAGATTCTCCAGATTCAGAGACCAACCAGATTTCCACACTCTACAGATGATCAGTTGTTCGGACTTGATGTTCAGATGTTTCTGAGTCTTTAGTTCAGACACACATACGTATGCAGTCTTTTTAGATGTGCACATGTTTGTCATCTTTTGTGTGGTCCCACTCATTTTTGTTTTGTCGGCCAGAGTTTTCATGTGGTTTCATAGGGACTCTAGAGTAGAGTATCATTCTCTATGCCAGATGGGAGAGGACCAGTTCTCCGACGAGGAGACTTCTTTAGATTCCATTCTCCAACGACCGTGGACTCCGACGAGGATTGCAATCCACGACCCTTTCCAGTTCGGCCCTTTCAGAGATGGAGCAGTTGTCCACATGTTATGGCATGTCAGAGTTCTCAAGGTGGAGACTCATCCAATTTCAGTGACTCTGACATGCGCAGTATATAGCACATGCTCTTCGACGAGGAGATTCAGTTGATTCACACTCCAGCCCGTTCGTCCTCCTCACCTACATGACATGAGAAGCAACGTCATCGACAGTAGCCAGCAATTGTGCACGTTGAGTTGATATTTTTTGTAGTGTCTTGTAGCGTGAATTGAGTTTTCTTTCTGTTTGTCTAAGCTGAGCATTGCATGCTCCAGCTTGAGGGGGAGTATTGGAGTATTTGTTTATATGCGTCACTTGAGGGAGATGGGTAGGATCCATCTACCCCATCAAAGTCTTTAACCCCACATCTACCAGTTGGGAGATGTGGAGACTCAGTGGGGGCTATATATAGACCCCCGTACCCATTGTATCCTGTGAGAAAAGCAATAGACTATCAACCCTTTGAGGCGCTCTCCTGTGGTTTCGTCCCGCTCCTTAAGGAGTAGGGTTCCACGTAAAAATCCCGTCTTGTTCATATTTCTTTATCATTATTCTGATACGATTCCGCATTCTTTTTTTCTGACAATAACCGATACCGATATTTACACTTGGTTGCTTGTTCGACTCAGGGATTTGTGGCATTGCCGCCGGTCAGTGGAGGTGGAAGCTTTATCTGGTCATCCAAGTGTTTCTACAATTACATTTGGTGGGATCCCCCTGTAAGTGGACTTATTGGAGGCCTCTTAAGTGGTGAAGTCATTTGACTTCTTTTGATTGGCAGGATGTCTAGCCCCACCTTTGCATTCTGTTGGAATTAGACGTTGAGGTATGTAGGGTGGGGGCTCAAAACCTCTTCTTCGCGTGATTTAACATCAATGAAATAGATATTGGCTTTTATGGAGGATGTGCTAATGGGGTGAGGAATGGCATTAGTTGCTGAGGATCTTTGGACACCTCGGTCGAGATCATTGACCCCTCATGCCCGATGTCAATGGCACTTCATTTCTTCGTGATGAGAAGGTCCTTTTTCAACATGTTTGTATCGGAGTGCTTATTGGCATCAAATACATCGAGGGAGGTAGAGTTCGGTGGGAGAAAAACATAATGGGCAGAAATGAGTGACAACAGGGCATATTATATGATGGTATCATTACCACTTAATGTAGAAGGTGAATAGTTGCCATTGTTATCGGTGAAAATTGGGCGACGAGCATTTCGCAACCCTTATTTTTCTAAGCAGATTTAATGGGGTTTATCCATAATGACCAACTTTGGTGGGGCTTTCAAGGACTTGTACCCTCGTTTGTATGCTTTGGTGGACGACAAAGATGCTTCCGTGGCCTCTTGCTGGGACGAGGGCTGCTGGTGCCCTATGATTACTGTCAATTTATCGGATCAGCATTTGGACGACTTCATCTTAGAGGTGCTGCTTTGGTTTTTCAGGATAAGTGTAGTCGGCAACATGCTTCTAGAGTGGGTTTCCTTGCGGGCTTGGGGTAGTAGTGAAGAATGGTTAATGTATGTGAGGAGGGGGACAATCCTACCCCAAGTAGTGGTGATGGGGCAGATCACGAACTTGTGGAGATGAGAGTAGTTGCTTTGCTGAGTGTGACCAAGCTCTCGGTGAATTGTTTGCTTGTGATTTTGGATGCTCTCATTTGCTTGGTAGAGACAACTTTTTGCCGGGTAGGTTCATGATGGATATCCCGGTGACGACTATTGAGATGGTGGTGAATTGGAAGAGGCTACATGTGAAGGGGCTGAGATGGTTGACTACTGTGGAATGCTGATTTCTTCAATGCATATTGTTGAGATAATTATGTTTCATGACTATTCAGTTTTCTATTTTTGTTTTATTTATGTATCTCTTATGTAATTAACCCAGGGCTTTTCTCCTATATAAGAGAGCCCTAGGTTCTCCTCTATGATATGAAAAACGTTTCTACCAACATGGTATCTGAGCAACGGTCCTAGACCGGGGTTCCCGTATCCCACCCAAAACCCTACCCCTACCCCCCCCCCCCCCCCCCCCCCCGCCTCCTCCTGGTGCCGCCGACAGCCCTCCTCATCTCGACGTCACTGGCAGCCCAGCTAGGGCCCCCCGCCTACCGCCACTGCCCCTAGGGTAGCCCACCCGCGCGGCTACAAGAGGATCGGCGGCAGCCCAGCCCTCCTGCGCCGCCGCCTGGGCTCTCCCCAGCCTCTTGCGCCGCCGCCTGGGCACTCCCCAGCCCTCCTGCGCTGCCGCCGAAGGCCTTACGCCCTCCCGTGCTTCGCTGGGGTATCCAGAAATTGCCTAGTGCGCTCCGGCTGATTTTTCGTGATCTGAAACTGGTATTCCAGCCCTGTTCTGAAAACTATTGGTCTGATTTTGGTTGTAGGTGGTGTTTTTTATCTTCCATATCACATCTAACGCCACTAGACCACAATAAAATTCATCAGGATGGTTGTACGAGTCTACACATACAACCACTCTCTTCATGCTTGTGTAGACATTTTCCGATTGATCTACTCCTCAGTTGTCCGAGGTTCATTCATTGATACAATGTCCGACATTAAAAATGACGTGTTCTCTTCTTCTGGTGCATTCAAAGGACCTGCACCAATGGTCAAGATGGATGGGACCTACTATGAACTATGGTCCATGCCGTTTCGCACTCTTATGCAGCGCCACAACAAAGAACACATTCTCACCGAATCCGAACCGACGGACAAAACTGGGGCCAATGCTTCGTGGAAGCAAGATGATGCTTATGCTCGTATTTGGCTCAACGATATTGTCAACCAACCCACCGCAAAGGCTATGTGGGATATCTTAGCAGCCACATATGGGCAAGCCAAGAACGAGAGCAAGATTCTCCAGTTACAGTTTGACATTTTCTCAACCAAACAGAATGGTCGCCCGCTTCATGTGCATTTTCCCATCTTCGCGGCATGTTTGAACGCCTCCACAACTTCATGCCTATCGCTGCCAGCACCGAGCAGCAACAACAGTATCGGAACGCCACTATGACAGGAGTTTTCCTATCTTTCTTGATTCCGAGTATGATGCAGCACGTACACAACTTCTAACTGGAGAGACGAAACCTCCTATGGAAGAAGTGTACAAGCGACTGAGTCGGATTACTACTACTCCTACTACTGTCGCTCGGAATCCTTCCGCTATGGCCATCTCACTCGGAAGGGGAGGATCTTCCCAGTTTCGAGGACGTGGTCCTCGTGGTCGTGGTGGAGGCCGTCAGCGTGGCCCATGTTCTTATTGCCATCGTCCTGGTCACTCTGAAGAGACATGCTTTCAGAAGCATGGATATCCAGCATCTGCAAGGACTGAACAGACCGAACCTACCTTGGCTCCATCCCAGGATGCTCGCCTGGATGATATTGTTTCTAAACTTCGCGAGATGGATGTCCGCTCCTATTATTCCGGTTGCGACTTCTTCTGATGCTGCAGCTACTGCCAGAGCTTCGTATAGCTCCTCAGGTACTACTTATGCTCTTACGAGTTGTAGCAGCTCTGATTTGACTGACTGGATTGTGGATTCGGGAGCATCACATCATATGTGTGGCGATAGAGCACAGTTTACTTCGTACAGACCGATTGCTTCTGGTCGATTCGTGATGATTGCTAACGTTTTACATGCTCCAGCCTTTCAGATGAATCTTTTGTCTATTAGTCAAATTACAAAAGATTTACATTGTCGTGCCATATTTGATTCATATTCCCTTGTGTTTCAGGACATATTAACGAGCAGGGTGATTGGATGTGGCCGTGAGCAACGAGGATTGTACAAGCTTACCATACCATCTCATGCTGGGATCGCTACTATTCCTTCTGGATCTGTTTCACCGTTCATGTGGCATCTACGCTTTGGACATCTTCCTCTTCAGAAGATGTGTCATGTTCTACCACAATTATCTACTCGTACTACCTTGGATTGTGACGCCTGTCAGCTTGGTAAGCACCATCGCTCTTCTTTTCCGTCTCCTCAGAGTCGTGACAGTAGTCAGTTGTTTGAGTTATTTCTTTTGATATTTGGGGTCCTAGTCGTGTTCCTGATCATCAGGGACATCGGTTTTATTTGGTTGCTGTTGATGATTACTCTAGACTATCTTGGGTGTTTTTCTTAAAACATAAGTCTGAAGCTGGTGCTCTAATCAAATCCTTTCTTATCGAGGTCAAAACATTTTCTCCGCTAATGTTAAATTTATTCGTACGGATAAATGCTTTGGAATTGTCTACCCTACAATTATCTGCATTTCTCAGATCTATTGGTATTATTCATCAGACCTCTTGTGCTTATACGTCACAGCAGATTGGTGTAGCTGAACGCAAACACCGTCACCTTCTAGACGTTACTCGGACCCTTTTGATTCAGAGTCGAGCCTCTCATGGCTTTCTGGGAGATGCCGTTCTTACAGCTTGTTACTTAGTGAACATGATGCCTTCCACCATGTTAGGAGAAAGGTCCCTTTCTTGATTGCATTTCCGGAGAAGGACCTATTTTCTCTCACTCCCAGAGTTTTTGGTTGCGTGGCCTTTGTCCACAATTTTGCTCCTGGTCGTGACAAGCTCTTACCCAGAGCGGTCAAATGTGTTTTTGTTGGATATTCTCGTACCCAAAAGGGGTATCGTTGTTTTGATCCTGTAGGACGGAAATATTATGTGAGTGCTGACGTCACATTTTTTGAGTCTATTACGTATTTTCTCCTAAAGGTGACAAATTGTCCAATGGTAGTTCTGAAGAGGATTGTTGTTCCTCCACCACCTCCTTCTCAACTCTGCCTACTCCACCACAAAACTCTCCACCTCCACTTCCATCTCCACCTCCACCTCCACCTCAATTCTTGCCACGTGTTTACACTCGTCGGTCTTCTACTCACCCCGCTGCTCATATGCCCTCTACATCATCCAGCACGCCTCAGGTATGTCATGAGCATATTGTTTCATCTGATGGTGCTGGTCTTTTAGATGGTACACAGGCTGAGTCAATTGTACAAAACAGTGTGGATGATGACCTGGAGGTTCCCATTGCTTTGAGGAAGCCTCGTCGTCAGTGTGCTACTCACCCTCTTGCTGCATATGTTAGTTTGGATTATCTTTCCGAAGAGTACATGCGCTTTGTTGTGGGACTATCTGCAGTTACTGTCCCACGCACATATCAGGAGGCGTTACAGGACAGTAGGTGGCGTATGGCCATGGAAGAGGAGATGGCAGCCTTGCAGTCGCGGGGTACATGGAGTCTTGTGCCTGCTCCTTTGGGTGCCTCCGTAGTCAGCTGCAAGTGGGTCTTTACAGTCAAGCACAAAGCAGATGGCAATGTGGATCGCTACAAGGCAAGACTTGTGGCATGTGGGTTCACCCAAACCTATGGGGTAGACTACCAGGATACTTTTTCCCCAGTAGCCCGACACTCAACGCTTCGTATCCTTCTCTCAGTTGCAGTTTTCAAGGATTGGCCCTCTTTATCAGCTTGACGTGAAGAATGCATTCCTATATGGGGATCTACAAGAGGAAGTGTATATGCAGTAGCCACCAGGGTTTACTACTGAGGGGGAGTCCCAGAAGGTATGCAGGCTCCACAAGGCGATTTATGGCCTTTTAGCAGAGCCCTAGAGCTTGGTACCAGAAGCTATTGGAGCTAATAGAGCAACATGGGTTTGTATACGGTCTACTGCAGATCATACACTTTTTGTCCAGAAGACACAGAGAGGTACCATTGCCTATTCTTGTCTATGTAGTGATATCATTGTCACAGGGATGATGAGCAGGGCATTCAGACTGCCAAGGAAATTCCTTGGTACGCAGTTGTGACCAAGGACCTTGGCACTCTTCGATACTTTCTTGGACTAGAGTTTGCCAGGAACCAGCGTGGTCTTGAGATGACCCAGAGAAAGTTTGTGATGGATTTGCTTTCTGAGACAGGTATGACAGAATGCAAACCTGCTACTACTCCTATGGATCCAAGTGTAAGATTATATGATGATGACACTGAAGAGGTTGACAACAGGAGATACAGAGAGCTTGTTGGAAGCCTCTTATATGCCACCATCACCAGACTAGATATTTTCTTTGCAGTGTGCAAAGTTAGCCAGTTCATGGAGCAACCCAGGAAGGTGCATATGGATGTTGTTCAGATGATTTTGAGGTACCTGAAGAATTCACCTTGGTACTGGTCTTATCTTCAATAGGGATACATCTCTTGAGATGACTGCCTGTGCAGATGCAGATTATGCAGGGTGCCCCAAAGACAGGAAGTCTACTTCTGGCTTTGCTGTTTTTGTGGGCAACTCCCTTGTTTCATGGAAAAGCAAGAAGCAGACGGTGGTTGCAAGATCCTGTGCAGAATCTGAATACAGGGCCATGGCATAGGGAAGTGCACAGATGATGTGGGTTAGATCCGTGTTGACGGACCTTGCTGTTGATGTTCCTCTTCCTATGCAGTTGTTATGTGATAATCAAGCAGCTCTGTTTATTGCCAATAATCCTGCTTTCCATGAACGAACTAAACATATGGAGGTAGATTGCCATTACACTAGAGACATGATTCAGAAGGGTCTCATATCCACCTCTCATGTTTCTACTGGAGATCAGACAACTGATATCTTCACCAAGGCACTTACTAAAGGTCCATTCCATAAGTGTTGCACCAATCTGAGCATGATAGATATCTATGCTCCAGCTTGAAGGGGAGTGTTGAGATAATTATGTTTCATGACTATTCAGTTTTCTATTTCTGTTTTATTTATGTATCTCTTATGTAATTAACCCAGGGCTTTTCTCCTATATAAGAGAGCCCTAGGTTCTCTTCTATGATATGAAAATGTTTCTACCAACACATATGACTATGTAGATTGGAGATTCCTTTGATATTCTCTTATTAGGAAGGCTTTTCGAAAGTATAGATTGCTTAGATGAAGTGTTCCACTACTGTAACTACTTGATACGGGTTAGTGGGCATCTAGTATAGATTGCTTAGATGAAGTGTTCCACTAGTGTAACCTACTTGATACGGGTTAGTGGGCATCTAGAGATTGGTTTTATCAACTGTTGAATGGGGTCAAGTATGGCTTCCCTTGTGCACCACTTCTGTTTTTAAAATAACAGATGCGCTTGTTTCACCATCACTTTCATAGTTGTATCAAGAGCCATCTTTTATAAAAAAGCAAATGGAATCTGAATTTCCAAGACACATAACTCACCTTTTATTCTTCATGATCCGATTACTACTAGTTTAACATATTTGATGCTCTTCAACTACAAGATCAGAAGTCATGGGATGATGATAACATGTTTAGCACCAATTTCCATCTTAAACATGCATTTATAATCCATTTTTCATAGGAGACCCGACTTTGGATGGACTTGCCCATCTTGTAATGAGTCACATAGAGCAATCCAAAGCACAACCGGACACTGGTTGAAGTTCTCCAGAGAGTTAATGAACTCGGAGTTGCAAAATCAACACAATCGAACTTTGAGTCAGTGAATTCTACTCTTTTGTCTTCCTTGGGCGATGAAGAGAATACTACTAGTTTCACAACATTGAGGATTGGAATAACTACTGTAGATGACAAAACCAATATAGACGGGAAAATAGAGAAAGTTGATTCTAGGACACTGGTAAACTACGAGGGACGTAGACAAAAATTTGGAAAAAAAACAAAAAAGTCTAAATATACAATAAGAGCAGCGGGCCAGATTCAAAGATTTTTGTTGTGAGATTTGAAACAAAGCAGGGTCTGTACAATTGGAGTAAAAAATTCTATCTTCCTCTTCTATTTATCCTTCACTCTCGGTTCTGGTCGAGTCTGTCCTGGTTCCTAAAGTTTCGGGAGTATTGCTTCTAACACATAAAAATACCAAAAATTAACAATTGATTCTGAAATGGAAGCCATGCTAGAAAATATAGTACTTAAGCTTCCTTTAATTACATTATTTCCTCAAGAATCTATTTGATAGAAACTTCTAAAAGACATGGTAGCAAGAGAAGACAATGTGAAAAACACGGTGTCCATGGATTGTGTTGCAAATCGTGGAAGCACACATAAACAAGATCAATCATGCAATCACGAAGGTGCACAGATTTATAAGGTTCATCCGTAAGTGGGCTATGTCCTTGGGCAGTTGTTATCGATTTTCAGTATGTGGAGAAAGAAGAATACAGAGGTACTGGGAGCCCTAACCTTATGGGAGTTTATATGTACAATAAGAATCTATGATATAAAAAGGATAGAAATAACCGAATACAAATAGAAATCGTTAATAAAAAATTTCACCAGGCGGTAGTGTTGAGATAATAATGTTTCATGACTACTCAGTTTTCTATTTTGTTTTATTTATGTATCTCTTATGTAATTAACCCAGGGGTTTTCTCCTATATAAGAGAGCCCTAGGGTCTCTTCTATGATATGAAAAACGCTTCTCCCAACATGGTATTAGAGCAACGGTCCTAGACCGGGGTTCCCGTATCCCACCCAAACCCTAACCCGACCCCCCCTCCTCCTGGTGCCGCCGACACCCCCTCCTCATCTCAGCGCCGCCTGCAGCCCAGCCAGGGCCCTCCGCCTACCGCCGCCCCCAGGCTAGCCCTCCGGCACGGCCCTCCTACGCCGCCGTCCAGCCCTCCTGCGCCGCCGCCTGGGCACTCCCAGCCCTCTGCTGCGCCAAAGGTCCTACGACCTCCTGTATTTCGCTGGGGTGTCCAGCAACGGCCTAGAGCGCTCCGGTTGATTGTTCCCGTGATCTGAAACTGGTATTCCAGCCCCTGTTCTGGAAGATATTGATCTGATTTTGGTTGGTGGTGGTGTTTTTTGTCTTCCATATCACATCTAACGCCACTAGACCACAATAAAATTCATTCGGATGGTTGTAGAGTCTACACATACAACCACTCCTCTTCATGATTGTGTAGACATTTTCCGATTGATCTACTGCTCAGTTGTCCGAGGTTCATTTCATTGATACAATGTCCGACATTAAAAGTGACATGTTCTCTTCTTCTGGTGCATTCAAAGGACCTGCACCAATGGTCAAGATGGATGGGTTCAATTATGAACTATGGTCATGCAGTTTCGCACTCTTATGCAGGGCCACAACAAAGAACACATTCTCACCAAATCCGAACCGGCGGACAAAACTGGAGCCAATGCTTCGTGGAAGCAAGATGATGCTTATGCTCGTATTTGGGCTCTCCGGGACGCTCACCACGGAGATTGCCAACGATATTGTCAACCGACCCACCGCAAAGGCTATGTGGTATATCTTAGCAGCCACATATGGGCAAGCCAAGAATGAGAGCAAGATCTTCAGTTACAATTTGACATTTTCTCGACCAAACAGAATGGTCGCCCGCTTCATGTGCATTTTTCCCATCTTCGCGGCATGTTTGAACGCCTCCACAGCTTCATGCCTATCACTGCCAGCACCGAGCAGCAAAAACAGTATCGGAACGCCACTATGACGGGGGTTTTCCTATCCTCTCTTGATTCCGAGTATGATGCATCACGTACACAACTTTTAACTAGAGAGACGATACCTTCTATGGAAGAAGTGTACAAGCGACTGAGTCGGATTACTACTACTCGCACTACTGTCGCTCCGAATCCTTCCGCTATGGCTGTCTCACGCGGAAGGGGAGGGTCTTCCCAGTTTAGAGGACGTGGTCCTCGTAGTCATGGTGGAGGCCGTCCGCGTGGCCCATGTTCTTTTTGCCATCGTCCTGGTCACTCTGAAGAGACATGCTTTCAGAAGCATGGATATCCAGCATCTGCAAGGGTTGCTGAACAGACCGAACCTACCTTGGCTCCATCCCAGGATGCTCGCCTGGATGATATTGTTTCCAAACTTCGCGAGGTGATGTCCGCTCCTATTATTTTGACTGCGACATCTTCTGATGCTGCACTGCTGCCAGAGCTTCGTATAGCTCCTCAGGTACTACTTATGCTCTTACGAGCTGTAGCAGCTCTGATTTGACTGACTGGATTGTGGATTCCGGGCGCATCACATCATATGTGTGGCGATAGAGCACAGTTTACTCCTTACAGACCGATTGCTTCTGGTCGATTCGTGGTGATTGCTAATGGAGTTTGACTACCTATTGTTGGTCAGGGGGAGATTGTTTTAGCTCCTTCTTTTCATTTGCAGAATGTTTTACATTCTCCAACCTTTCAGATGAATCTTTTGTCTATTAGTCAAATTACAAAAGATTTACACTGTCGTGCCATATTTGATCCATCTTCTCTTGTGTTTCAGGACATACTAACTGGTAAGGTGATTGGTTGTGGCCGTGAGCAACGAGGATTGTACAAGCTTACCATACCATCTCATGCTGGGATTGCTACTATTCCTTCTGGATCTGTTTCACCGTTCATGTAGCATCTATGCCTTGGACATCTTCCTCTTCGGAAGATGTGTCATGTTCTACCACAATTATCTACTCGTACTACCTTGGATTGTGACGCCTGTCAGCTTGGTAAGCACCATCGCTCTTCTTTTCCGTCTCCTCAGAGTCGTGACAGTAGTCAGTTGTTTGAGTTATTTCATTTTGATATTTGGGGTCCTAGTCGTGTTCCTGATCATCAAGGACATCGGTTTTATTTGGTTGCTGTTGATGATTACTCTAGACTATCTTGGGTGTTTTTGTTAAAACATAAGTCTGAAGCTGGTGCTCTAATCAAATCCTTTCTTATCGAGGTCAAAAACATTTTCTCCGCTAATGTTAAATTTATTCGTACGGATAAATGCTTTGGAATTGTCTACCCTACAATTATCTGCATTTCTCAGATCTATTGGTATTATTCATCAGACCTCTTGTGCTTATACGTAACAGCAGAATGGTGTAGCTGATCGCAAACACCGTCACCTTCTAGACGTTACTCGGACCCTTTTGATTCAGAGTCGAGGCCCCTCATTCTTTCTGGGGAGATGCCGTTCTTACAGCTTGTTACTTAGTGAACAAGATGCCTTCCACCATGCTAGGAGAAAGGTTCCTTTCTTGATTGCGTTTCCCGAGGAGGACCTATTTTCTCTCACTCCCAGAGTTTTTGGTTGCGTGGCCTTCGTCCACAATTTTGCTCCTGGTCGTGACAAGCTCTCACCCAGAGCGGTCAAATGTGTTTTTGTTGGATATTCTCGTACCCAAAAGGGGTATCGTTGTTCTGATCCTGTGGGACGAAAATATTATGTAAGTGCTGATGTCACATTTTTTGAGTCTATTATGTATTTTTCACCTACAGATGACAGATTGTCCAATGATAGTTCTGAAGAGGATGTGATTGTTCCTCCACCACCTCCTTCTCCTCCAACTCTGCCTACTCCACCACAAACTCTCCAACTCCACTTCCATCTCCACCTCCACCTCAATTCTTGTCATGTGTTTACACTCGTCGGTCTTCTACTCGCCCTGCTGCTCATATGCCCTCACGTCATCCAGCACGCCTCAGGTATGTCATGAGCATATTGTTTCATCTGATGGTGCTGGTCTTTTGGATGGGTACACAGGCTGAGTCAATTGTACATGACAGTGTGGATGATGACCTGGAGTTCCCATTGCTTTGAGGAAGCCTCGTCGTCAGTGTGCCACTTACCCTCTTGCTGCACATGTTAGTTTGGATCATCTTTCCGAAGAGTACATGCGTTTTGTTGTGGGACTTTCTGCAGTGACTGTCCCACGAACATATCAGGAGGCGTTACAGGACAGTAGGTGGCATATGGCCATGGAAGAGGGAGATGGCAGCCTTGCAGTCACGGGGTACATGGAGTCTTGTGCCTGCTTCTGTGGGTGCCTCTGTAGTCAGCTGCAAGTGGGTCTTTACAGTCAAGCACAAAGCGGATGGCAGTGTGGAGCGCTACAAGGAGAGACTTGTGGCACGTGGGTTCACCCAAACCTATGGGGTGGACTACCAGGATACTTTTTCCCCAGTAGCCCGACACTCAACGCTTTGAATTCCTCTATCAGTTGCAGTTTCCAAGGATTGGCCTCTTTATCAGCTTGACGTGAAGAATGCCTTCCTATATGGGATCTACAGGAGGAAGTATATATGCAGCAACCACCAGGGTTTGCTACTGAGGGGGAGTCCTAGAGGGTATGGAGGCTCCATAAGGCGTTTATGGCCCTAAGCAGAGCCCTAGAGCTTGGTACCAGAAGCTATCGGACCTAGTAGAGCAACATGGGTTTGTATGGTCTACTACAGATTATACACTTTTTGTCCAGAAGACACAGAGAGGTACCATTGCTATTCTTGTCTATGTAGATGATATTACTGTCACAAGGGATGATGAGCAGGGCATTCAGACTGCCAAGGAATTCCTTGGTACGCAGTTTGTGACCAAGGACCTTGGTACTCTTCGATATTTTCTTGGACTGGAGTTTGCCAGGAACCAGCATGGTCTTGTGATGACCCAGAGAAAGTTTGTGATGGATTTGCTTTTTGAGACAGGTATGACAGAATGCAAACCTGCTACTACTCCTATGGATCCAAGTGTGAGATTGTATGATGATGACACTGAAGAGGTTGATAGCAGGAGATACAGAGAGCTTGTTGGGAAGATCTTATACGCCACCATCGCCAGACTAGATATTTGCTTTGCAGTGTGCAAATTTAGCCATTTCATGGAACAACCCAGGAAGGTACATATGGATGATGTTCAGATGATTTTGAGGTACCTGAAGAATTCACCTGGTACTGGTCTTATCTTCAGTAGGGATACATCTCTTGAGGTGACTGCCTGTGCAGATGCAGATTTGTTAACGCATATAGTAGTAGTATCCGTACCCCTTTCTCTAATTTTATTTTTCATTGTATGCTTTATGTAATTTACCCATGGGCTACTCTCCTATATAAGAGAGCCTAGGGCTTATGGAATAAACAACTTGCTCATTTTCCCCAACATGGTATCAGAGCGACGGTCCTAGACCGGAGTTCTCGAAACCCTAACCCTACCCCACCCCACCCCACCCGCCGGCCTCTCCCTCTTCGATCGACGCCGTCCTCTCTTGGGTAGCACGCACGGCGCCGCCGCCCTTCGCGCTGGCCCATCTCCTCGTGGTGCTTCCCCGTGCTCGTGCGGCGCGCCATCCCTCGCGCTGCGCCATCTCTCGCGGTTCATCTCCTTGCGGTGCGCCGTCTCCAGCGGTGCGCTCGCAGTGAGATTGCCTGAAGCATCATCGTGAAGCATCAGCGGTGCGCTCGCGGTGCGCGGTAGCGGGCGAGTGCGGTGCCCCTGGTCGCGCACCATCCTGTGCGGGTCCCGAGCGTGTCCTGTGCAGGTTCGCTCCTGTACGCGCGTACATCCAGTGCATCCTGTGCACGCGTGCGTGATTCCAGTGCGCGCTTGAACTCCCATGCGGCTGTGCATCCGGTGCGCGTGCCCAGGGTGCATCCAGCGCGTCAGCGTGCGTAGCTACCGTACGCGTGCACGGTTCCAATCCCTAAGGCGCAGAAAACAATCATCATGGGTTTAGTTGCTTGAGGTCTACACGTGCAACTAAACCCGTTTATGTCATTGTAGACAAATCACATAGATTGTCAATTGTTCCAGTCTTCAATATCCAATATGTCAGAGAGCAAGGCATATATCCCATCTATTGGCGCATTTCGTGGTCCAGCGCCTATTGTCAAGATGGACGGTACCAACTATGAACTGTGGGCAATGCAGTTCATGAGCATGATGAAGTCAACGGGTAAAAAGCACATTCTTACCGATCCAGAGCCTGCTGAGAAGACTGGAACCAATGCCTCTTGGGAGGCTGATGATGCATATGCCAAAGTTTGGCTATCTGGTACATTGGCTATTGAAATTGCCAATGACATCCTACACCAACCCACAACTAAGGATATGTGGGATATTCTGGCGGCTACATACTCTCAGGCCAAGAACGAGACGAAGATTCTGCAACTTCAGCATGACATATTCAGAATAAAGCAGAATGGTCGCCCATTACACTCTCTCTATACATCACTGAGAGGGATGTTCGAGAAGCTCTATAGCTTCATGCCTCTCACAGCTACGCCAGAACAACAGAAGACATACAGGAACGCGACTATGGTGGGTGTGTTCCTGGCTGCACTTGATCCTGAGTATGAGGCAGCACGATCACAGATTTTGGCGGACTCCACTATTCCTCCCATGGAGGAAGCTTTTCATAGATTGAGTCGGATCACAGTTCCTTCCACAGCTACGAGTCAGAATTCTTCAGCCATGGCAGCCAACAGAGGTCGTGGGTTTCATCACCAGAGCCGTGGACGTGGACCTCGTGGAAGAGGTGGCCGCACTAGGCCAACATGTACTTACTGTCACCGAGTTGGACACAATGAAGACACATGCTATTCGAAGCATGGATTTCCTGCATCCGCACGAGCTGCTGAGCAGATAGAGCCCCCGTCTGCTGCTACTTTGGATCAACGGTTCGATGATCTAGTTGCCAGTCTGAGGGCATTATTCCACCATCTGGTCTAGCACCGACTACAGAGAGTCATTCTGATGCTGCTGCTTCTGCCTCTGCGTCTACCAGTACTTCAGGTAGTATACTTGCACTCCACAGTAGTAGATCAGATACATTGCCATGGATTATGGACTCGGACGCTACACATCACCTATGTGGCGACCAGAGTCTACTTACAAGATACACTCAGATCCCTCCGGGACGGACAATAGTAATTGCCGATGTCACACATTCCCCCATCACTGGTCAGGGGGAGATTAGATTGACATCTTCTATGCAGCTCAAGAATGTGCTACATGCACCTGATTTTTCAATGAATTTGTTGTCAATTAGTCAGATTACGAAGGATCTTCATTGTCGGGCAATTTTTGATCCATCTTCTTTGATTTTTCAGGACATCCATACGGGCAACGTGATTGGTCGTGGCTATGAGCAAGGAGGCCTCTACCGCCTGAATCAGACCCCATTTGCTGGAACCACATCCTCTCCTGCTAGACAAGTATCTAGTTTACTGTGGCATCTGCGTTTTGGTCATTTACCGCTTCATAAGTTGCGTCAAGTGTTACCTTATGGTCTTCCTCACACACCTATTCATTGTGTGGCATGTCAGTTGGGAAAGCATCACAGGTCATCCTTTCCCAGTCGTTCGGGTCGGAGTAGTACCTCCAAGTTTGAGTTATTTCATGTTGATGTCTGGGGTCCGAGTCGTGTACCTGATCATCAGGGACACAGATTTTATATAGTATTTGTGGATGATTTTTCTAGAGTGTCATGGGTGTTTCTGATGAAAAATAAATCTGAAGCAGGAAATATCATTATCCATTTTCTAAATGAAATACAAAATGTCTTTTCCACATCGGTGAAATTTGTGAGAAGTGATAATGCTTTAGAATTGTGCACAAATGTTCTTGCCAATTATTACTCCTCAAAAGGGATTGTTCATCAAACGTCTTGTACTCATACATCTCAACAGAATGGAATTGCTGAAAGGAAACATCGTCACCTCCTTGATGTCACGAGATCACTCCTTATACAGAGTCATGTTCCCTACTCCTACTGGGGTGATGCAGTTCTCACTGCATGTTACCTAATTAATCGTATGCCCTCTTCTTTCTTAAATGAACAGATTCCATTTACCATCATTCATCCCGACAAGGATTTGTTTACTCTCACGCCTCGTGTGTTTGGGTCGGTTGCATTTGTCCATCAGTTGTCGCCTGGTACTGACAAGCTCTCTCCTAGGGCTGTCAAGTGTGTTTTTGTCGGGTACTCCAGAACTCAAAAGGGGTACAAGTATTTTGATCCTCTGCGTCGGCGGTATATGATCAGTGCAGATGTTACATTTTTTGAAAATGTTATGTATTTTTCAGCATCAGGAGACAAGCAGCTACCACCTCTATCCACTGATGCCATATATATGACACCACCACCTCAGATGCCGTCACCAGCACCACCACCACAGCTACCGTCACCACCACCACCACCACCACCGCCACCACCACCAACTATATCACCGCTACCGTTTCATTATACACGCAGGCCTCCTCCCGCTCATGGTCATGACTCGTCTACTAGCTCGCCTATGGTATGTAATGAAAATATTAATGTTGATGGATCTGACGACATTTCTGAGCAGGATATGTTGCAGGGGCCAGATGAGACTACAGTTGATTTAGATGTTCCCATTGCTCTACGCAAGTCGAAGAGGAGCTGCGCTACATATCCATTATTAGCATCCGTGTCATTTGACAGGCTATCTGGAGATTTCAGGTCATTTGCTGTGGCACTGTCAGCTGTAGATATTCCACGCAATCGTCATGATGCACTGCAGGATAGTAGATGGCGGCTAGCGATGGAGGAGGAAATGATGGCACTTCAGTCCAGAGGAACTTGGAGTTTGGTTCCTATACCTCCAGATGTGAACCCGGTGAGCTGTAAGTGGGTATTTACAGTGAAGCACAATGCATATGGCTCCATTGACAGGTACAAGGCGCGTCTTGTTGCACGTGGCTTTACACAGACATACGGGGTGGATTATCTAGACACATTCTCGCCTGTGGCACGTCATTCCACTCTACGAATCTTGTTGTCAGTTGCAGTTGCTAAAGACTGGCCGCTACATCAGCTGGACGTGAAGAATGCATTCCTATATGGCGATTTGCAGGAAGAAGTTTATATGCAACAACCACCTGGTTTTGCTGTTGAGGGGGAGTGTTCCAAGGTATGCAGGTTACATAAGGCTATCTATGGCCTTAAGCAGAGCCCCAGAGTATGGTTTCAGAAGCTCTTAGATCTCTTCGGAAAACAAGGATACAAACGCTCCAATGCTGATCATTCCTTATTTGTACAGAAGACTGCTAGAGGTATCATTGTGATTATGGTTTATGTTGATGACATCTTGATTACAGGAGATGATGAGCAGGGCATAAAGCAGGCGAAAGAAATGCTGGGAAGTGAATTTGTAACTAAGGATCTTGGTGTCCTTAGATATTTTCTGGGACTTGAATTTGCCAGAAATTCATATGGGTTAGTAATGTCAAAAAGGAAATATATTACAGATCTGTTGAGTGAAACAGGTATGCTTGGATGTCGACCTGCTATGACACCAATGGATCCTAGCATGAAGCTTTATGAAGATAACACAGAGGAGGTGGACAGGAGAAGATATAGAGAACTGGTAGGCAAACTGTTGTATGTCACAATCACTAGACCATATATATTATTTGCAGTGAGTCGCGTGAGCCAGTTCATGGAGCAACCACGTCAGGTGCATATGGATGCAATACACATGATTCTTAGATATCTCAAATCTTCTCCAGGTGCAGGTCTGCTATTCAAGAAAGGAAAGGGATTTCTATCTCAACATGTGCAGATGCAGACTATGCAGGATGTCCCAAGGACAGGAAGTCCACCTCAGGGTATGCCGTCTATGTTGGAGATGTCCTAGTCTCATGGAGAAGCAAGAAACAGACGGTGGTAGCTAGATCTAGTGCTGAATCTGAATATAGGGCCATGGCCCAGGCTACTACAGAAATGATGGGGGTGAAAGCCGTGCTTACAGATCTATGTGTAGATGTACCACTTCCTATGAACTTGGAATGTGATAATCATGCTGCCTTGTTCATTGCAAACAACCCAGCATTCCATGAGCGGACCAAGCACATTGAGGTGGACTGTCACTTCATACGTGACATGATTCAGAAGGGGTTCATTGCTACGTCTCATGTTACCTCAGAGAATCAGACTGCAGATATATTCACCAAAGCATTGCTACGAGGCCCATTCCAGAAGTGTACGTCCAAGCTGAGCATGATTGATATCTATGCTCCATCTTGAGGGGGGGTGTTAACGCATATAGTAGTAGTATCCGTACCCCTTTCTCTAATTTTATTTTTCATTGTATGCTTTATGTAATTTACCCATGGGCTACTCTCCTATATAAGAGAGCCTAGGGCTTATGGAATAAACAACTTGCTCATTTTCCCCAACAAGATTATGCAGGATGCCCCAAAGACAAGAAGTCTACTTCTGGCTTTGTTGTTTTTGTGGGCAACTCCCTTGTTTCATGGAAAAGCAAGAAGCAGACCGCGGTTGTAAGATCTAGTGCAGAATCTGAATACAGGGCCATGGCACAGGGAAGTGCAGAGATGATGTGGGTTAGATCCGTGTTGACGGATCTTGCTGTTGATGTTCCTCTTCCCATGCAGTTGTTATGTGATAATCAAGCAGCTCTGTTTATTGCCAATAATCCTGCTTTCCATGAACGAACTAAACATATAGAGGTAGATTGCTATTACACTAGAGACATGATTCAGAAGGGTCTCATATCCACCTCTCATGTTTTTACTGGAGATCTGACAACTGATATCTTCACCAAGGCACTTACTAGAGGTCCATTCCAGAAGTGTTGCACCAAGCTGAGCATGATAGATATCTATGCTCCAGCTTGAGGGGGAGTGTTGAGATAATAATGTTTCATGACTATTCAGTTTTCTATTTTGTTTTATTTATGTATCTCATATGTAATTAACCCAGGGCTTTTCTCCTATATAAGAGAGCCCTAGGGTCTCTTGTATGATTTGAAAAATGTTTCTCCCAACAGGTAGCGCACCTATTCCCCCCTAGCCCCCTTCCATATAGGCTCGATGATCAGGTAGCGAGACCCCTATCTTGTTGGGGTATGGTACAATAGGAGGGGGTGCATACGGCGATTCTTCAACCTAGGTCAGATTGTTAGGATTTAAGGCATATCAACTGGTTGACATTAAGAAACTTAAAATTGAAAAAGTGTAAGCTGAAAAGGATTTTCTATAATCTAAAGTACAACTAAAGACAAGATTTAGCAAGACACTTTTGGATGACATACTCATTGAATTCATTTTTGTTAAGCTCGAGCTCGGACCTTTGAAAAAGATCCGGACAATCAGTGGTCTTCATAATCTTAGCCACGGGAAACCTTAAAGAGTTATTCCAGTTCTCGATTATATACGTGGAAGACCATTTTTTGTCTCTGCTAAGGGCACTTGTTGATTGTGAGACGAGCAATTAGTTTCAAATTAGATGACAAATATCAACCTGGTGAGATTGAGACTGCATCTGGCTTTAAGAGTTGTAATAGTGACTCTAACTTTACAAAGGATGACTTACGTGATAAACCTCAACGATTTCTTTGCCTAATCCTTTATTTTTCTTTTTCTAAAGAAGGAACCATTATTAATCAGTTTCAAAATCTTTCATCTTAATATATTAAGCTGTTCAACTCCGGTCAGTCTAATTAAGAATTCTTTAAAGTTGTCCTTGGCTACCTTGAGCACGTTGTTAACTGAAATTGTTGAGACCGCTTCCTTAAGGCCAGTCTTTTTTATTGCTATGTCCCAAGCCATTAAGCAAAATATAGAAACATTAAGGGAAAACAAATAGAAGATGTGACTGATCATATTATGCCCCTTAAGGAGCCTTAGTGTGTCACCTACTTTCCCTTGATGACACCTTCAGGTATCGCTACAATGGCTTGTGCCGCCGTTGGAAATTGTCGTGGAAGATTAGTTCAAAGATATTCCTATAGAACTAATGAGCCTCTATAGAGCACCTTTTAGTGAAATTATGTCTAAGTGGAGTCTTGTTAAAAACTTTGAACATCTTAGGAAGAATACTTATTTTTACAGGCTTTTACCAGATATAGAGGACAAGGATGGTTCCTTTGAAGATTCTTTTGAATCTTTAAAGCCGTATCAAAATTGCCATGGCCGACATCATGGTAATGGCCTCGGAAATGGTGTTGGATTGGAAGAGAAACAAAGTCAAGGGCCTCTTGTTGAAGGTGGACTTTTCCAAGGTATATGATAGTGTAGACTGGAGATTCTTGTGGGCGTCATTGGAGAAGAGGGGTTTTCCGGCCATGTGGATTACTTCAGTCAAGCGGTGCATCACGACGACCATAGAGGGGCATTAGACAGGATTGTCCTCTGGAGCCACTCCTATTTGTTGTAGTGGTAGATGCGTTGGCAGTGATGACCTATTTGGGTTTGTCATTGGTGGCTGGTAGGTTAAGGGTTAGGGACTGGAGGGCCTTGCTGGAGAGGTTGTAGGGAAGGATGGCGGGGTGGAAGATGACTGTGTCGAGAGGTGGGAAATTGGTTCTACTGAAGCATGTGCTTTCGACCGTACTCGTCTTCTTTTGCTCCACGCGGCTGCTTCCTGCAGCGGTGCACACTGGAGGGATTGGAAGGTCTTGCTCGAGAGGTTGGAGGGAAGGATGGCGGGGTGGAAGGTGGCTGTGTTGTCGAGAGGTGGGAATTTGGTTCTACTGAAGCATGTGCTTTCGACCGTACTAGTCTTCTTTTGCTCTACGCGGCTGCTTCCTGCAGCGGTGCGCACTGGAGGGATCGAAAGGTCCTGCTGGAGAGGTTGGAGGGAAGGATCACGGGGTGGAAGGCGACTGTGTTGTCGAGAGGCGGGAAATTGATTCTCCTGAAGCATGTGCTTTCGGCTGTACTAGTCTTATTTTGCTCTACGCGACTGCTTCCTGTGGGGGTGCGCATGGGGATTGAGGCTCTGATGAGAAGATTCTTTTGATTGGATGGGAGTCAGAGAGGAGGTGATGCACTTGATGGAGTGGGGCAAGGTGACGCTGGCAAAGAAGAAGGACGGGCTGGGTGTTGTTCGAGTGGGTGAGATGAACAAGGATTTCATGGCGAAGTGGGTGGTCCGCATGTGGGGAAAGTCCGAGAACCTGGTCTGTAGGTTGTTGCGGAAGATATATGGCATCTCCTTGTCACTGATGGTTGCCCCAAGTCGGTTGCCGTCGTCATTATGGAAATGGATCACAGAGGTAATCCCGGAGCTGAGAGAAGCTGTGCTCGATTCTTGGTGATGGATTTGGTTTTCGCTTGTGGTAGGATGATTGGATGGGGAACGTGGTTTTGAGAGAATGTTTCCTGCGTCTCATGCAGCTAGCGGACAACAGAGAGGTGGAGGTGCAACATATTTGGATGCAAGGGTCTTAGTCTCCGGCTTTCTCTTCGGGTTTGTCGGATCAGAGGGTTGCGGAATTCGTGGTGTTACAGGCGGAGTTGGCAAGGATGGAGATACCGACGAGAGGCATGGATCATTTTGTATGGGGTGATGGGAGATTCTCCGTAAAGAGGGCGTATCAATTTTTGGTAGAGGATGGGGGCGAGGTGGATGAGGAGGTTGATGCTGATAATAGGTTGATATGGAGAAGCAAGGTGCCCGACCGTATCAAGATCTTTCTTTGGCTTTTTTGGCTTGGTAGAATATCCATGCAGGTTCGTCGGAGGCAGGTGTTGGGAGTGGAGGTTGATCACTGCGTCAGATGTCGGGCAGCGGAGGAAGATGCGAACCACATTTTCTTTTTATGCCCCGTCCTCTTCCCAGATTTGGTGTAGAGCGAACATGTCTTGGATTGATGGCTTTGGGTGCGATAGTTTTTAGCGTGATTTTAGATTCGTATTTGGTTTCGGGCACGAGGATCTTATGTTGCCTTTTGCGTTTCTCTGGGCGATTTGGTGCGCGAGAAATGAGGCCATTTTTATGGGGCAAACTTGTTATACCGAGAATGTAATTGAACACTACAGAGCGTTGTGTGCATCATAGATCTTGTAACGAGTTGTAACACAAATTCTTAACTTCTAATATTTCAATTCTGAGGCGGGTCCCAGCTTGGGATGCAACCCTCTTCTTCCTCAATATATACACTTTCATTCTATCTTGATGCAATGCTCAAATCATCGCCATTGCCACCCCGAATCCCCATTTCGAGCGTGTAACGACTCATTTTGACTGTCTCGGGGTGACGATATAAATGAATCCAATATCCATATTTTTCCGACATTGGATGAGTCCAGAAATCGAGATAATACGATTCTGAATTCCACATTAAATTTTGTGATTAAAACAGGTCAAACGACCTTCGATCGACGAACGATTGATTCCATTGGTTTTGATTCGTTGAGATGGAATTAGTGATGGTCTCCGCCTCGATCATTGTTCGGATCCCGTCGCAGGTTTTTTTCTGCGACACGAGGTACAATGCGATAGGTTTTGGTCAATCACACCCAAACAGAATCCAATCCATGATCTGCGGATCAATCTGGGCTCGCTCGACATTAATCAAAAATTTTTTCAGGTCATGCGGACCCAAGTCTGGTCGGATTCGGCGGAATCAAGTGATTTGGACCCGACCGTTACAACTCCGGCTACTTTTCAATTGTGATTTCTTTTTCTTTAACCTAATCGTACATGACCATGGAATCTCTGTGAATACAGGTGGGAGACTCAATATTTTTACGAGTATCTCCTATAGGGAGAGTGCAGGGATTCGATGTTCATGGCATGTTAGCACCATCATATGTTTGTCCATTAAAGATCATTACCTGTGTGGGGAAGGTGGCCCATCGAGTAGCCCTTCCTCCACACCTGTCAGCCATCCACATCTTCTACATATCGAACCTGAGGAAGTATGTGCATGACCCTCGCCCACTTGATCAGCTACAAGAAGCTTGACGTGGAGCCCGGCTTGACATACGAGGAGAGACTAGTGCATATACTTGATAGTGTTGTGAGGAAGACTCGCAACAATGATGTTCCCCTAGTTGAAGTCCTATGACACTGATAGAGTGTCCCAGAGGCGACATGGGAGACCGAAGCATACATGCGGGCGCAATACCTGCAACTCTTCTTAGGTAACTCTCATTACAAGCCCATCTGATTATATACTTTACGATATGACTTGTTTCCCCTTTGAGGTTTTTATGGGTTCGAAACCCCTTGAGGTTTTTGTGGAAGGAACTCATAAATGAGACCTAGATAGAGCATATAGTCAGTCTGACCTTGATACGAGTCCCGAGGATAAGACTCTCTTTGAGGTTTTTATATTTGTAACACTCGGGTCCAAATCATCCTATTCAGAACCCGAATCCGACTCGACTTGGGTCTGCGTGACCCGAAAAAAATTCGATTAATGTCGAGCGAGCCCATATCGACCCGTAGATCGTGGATCGGATTCTGTTCAGGTGCGATTGACCAAAATCGATCACATTGCACCTCTTGTCATAGAAAAAAGCCCACTATACGATCTAGACAACGTTGGGAGCGAAGACCATCATTAATTCCGTCTCAACGAATTAGAACCAATGGAATCGACCGTTCGTCGATCGAAGGTTGTTTGACATGTTTTAATCGCAAAATTTAATGCGGAAATCGGAACTATATTCTCTAGATTTCTGGACTCATCCAATGTTGGAAAAATATGGATATTGAACTCATTTGTATCGTTAACCAAGACAGTCGAAACAAGCCGTTACACGCCCGAATTAGGGATTCAGGGTGGTAATGGTGATAATTCGAACATTACATCAATGATATAAATGAAAGTAATATATATATGTATATATATATGTATGTATATAAATGTAACACATGCACCCCATCCCCCAATCTCCTGTCGCCCCTCCCCAATTTTTCCCACAACCGCACATCCCCCTTGCCAATTTCCCCTCCCCCTTGCGCCAATGCCCCCGGCCTGTCCCTCTTCATTTCTCCACACCGTCCAAACCCCCTTCTTCCTCTCTCGCGCTCCGACAAGCGCAGAGGCAGCCCGACGACGCTTAGGCACGTCGACGACAGAAGCTTTCCGCCTTCTTCCTCAACTTGACCTTCCTCCATTGTTAGGGCACAGGGGTACAAGCTAAACCCCCTTTATTGATGCCCTCCATGCATTTTTTCACACATTTTGTCGCTATATGGATGTTAAATTAGGGATTTCGATGGTCTAGAGTGAGGATTTGGTGGGGATTGATGTCTAGCTTGCTGGGTGTGATAATGCCCACCATGTATTCGATGAAATTTTTCAACAAAGTGTATGTTATTTGCTTGTAATAGGGCTTGGTTGGAGAGTCCTATGGGTGTATATAAATATGCATGTGTGTGGGTGTGAACTACTTTCCCTTCTGATCTAGTTTTATAGCATTCACTTATTTTTACACTATTAACAGTATGGATAATACATATATTGTGTTGAACTACTTTGATTATGTTGCAATTAAATAAAGTAGAGTTGTTTAAAAATTAAGAATCAATTAACACCATTCTTATAATGTTTCGATTTGTGAACTGATGTAAATTTCCTTCTCTTGTTTATATAATAATTTCCTTCTCTTGTTTATATAATAATTTACAAGGGAAAGAGGTAGGTAGAAATATAAAATATGATTTTATTTAGATATTAAAGCTTTAAATTCAGAGTTTTCGTCTTCTACACAGATTGTAGCCATGAGAGAATGGTTTTATAGTATAAAAGAGACATAATATGAGTTGAGCTCAAATTAGAAATTTTCAATCAATGATTTCCTTTCGACATTTCTTTGTCGCGCCATTATTCATTTATCCAAGAAATATGAGGTTATACTTGAGGTATCATACTAACTTTACCTTGTCTTACCAATGGCGTTAGGTTTTGGGAAGACAGACCTTGCATGCACTAGAGATTGCCTGCCCTTGGTTATTCATAATCTCTCCTTAGATAGTAGGGACTTAAGATAGAGATCATAATTGATTGATGTTGACTCGGATAATTGGTTTGATGTGAATCAATAATGACCGTGCGAGAGTGCGGTGACCATCAACTGGGTTGGAGTTAGGATGCTCAGATTGGATTGTGGCCGCCTCGTGCGCGGGTCTAGGATCCCAATCCCTTCCCAGTTTTTATCGCGAGCTCACACTTTCTCCGCTTCCCTGGGATCCGTATTTTTTGGCTTGACCAGTTCCACTGGCCTTGAGTTCTGTTAGGGTTCCTAGGATGAAGGATCCTTGATTTTTCTTCGAGCTTCTTTGGCTCGTTCCTACACTGGTTCGAGCAGGAGTAGAGTGACTCGGATCGGAGTGTCTCCCCCACTCGTCAGGGGTTGTAATTGGAGTTTGGCCTAATTCCCTCCTGAACCGCATTCCACTGGGGGAGCGAGACGGATGAATCCCTTAGGGGCTTCTTCACCGCTTTGAGTTTGGTTACTATTTCGCCATTAGGCGTTGGCGAGGAAAAAGATCATGACATGTGAACCATCATCGATCATCTATATCTTAATAAGATACATCACTACATCCTACAAATGAAATCAATGAAAGGACATGACCTATCTCTAGATCTCTTACTCCGACATCATCTCATAATCAACAAATGAATTTGCTAAGTGTTGGCTTTGAGGTGTGGTGAGTGAGAGAGTGGGTTAGTGTGCTGATTGGTTAGTACTGATATTAGAACTTGGACAAGTCCTAGAGTCATGTTGTTAGATAATCTTATTCTCTTGCAAGTAGTTAATTCCATATATATATTATCATTGTTCATCTACCTGCTTCTCTTATATTGTATCCACCTAAATTCCTTTTAATTTTAATATGTAATGCTTGTACACAACAATTGTTGACGTTTCCTTGTCCCTAACATGGATGGCAGGGAAGTCGCCTCAAGTTGATTAGCTTGGTTGACGATGTTTCTAGCTCTTTTTGGTGGACAGATAAAGAAATCTTTTTGACAATATACATGATAGCATTTTTTATAGTTGTCTTTTTATTGTGCTTGCCCTCTCTTCTACCGGACATTTAAGATACATGTACTAAACACTTCTTTTTTTAATACATGTTATGCTATATGGGACTTGATGCTTGTTCTAAACATTTTGTTGGAAATGTTTACCTTGTGGAATGCATTGCTTCTTATGGTGACATGCGATTATATGTGGTTTATGATATTATTGTGATGTCATTAAACTTGTGAAAACTTTTCCTTACATTTTCATATTCGATGCAAGCTTTCATGAATTAAACTCACAAATGTTGTGTAAACGGGTAACCTAGATCCAGGGGTGTCACATTCTCTCTCATAGGAAGTAGGAACCTCAGAAGGATCTCGTATTGGAGTTCACGATCACGGGAAAATGGAGTTGAAACTAAGTCTTTCTATAGAGAACTCGAAGAATTTGGGTCACTCGAACTTGGAGTGCCCTGGGTTGCTCGACATTGGAGTGCCTCGAACAAGTAGAGTCTAAAATCTGAATTGTAAAATCAGAAGAACTCGAGAACTCTACATAATACTCCCCCTTTCTCCCATTCTTGTCGGAAACGAATGATGTTGATCATGTTGAGAGTAGAACTAAAGATGTGATACCAGAATTCAATCGATTATCCCTTTTTTAATCATATTTTTTCATATGTTTTTTTTGTACCGAACCTCTTTTTTCGACACAAATTCCTTTTTTCGCCATCTTTTTTTCTTTGCAACAACTTTTTTTCCTTTTTCCGAAGATACGACCCAATTGAGCCCATGAAATGCATTACATTACCTCTTTTTCACTTTAGTTGGATTGGGTCCATTTAGGGCATTTAAATATTAAAGAGACACCCCCTTTTTAATGAAGTAGAACCGAGCCTTAAAGCTCCATATTGTTGCTACTATTTACGGTTCCCCTCGTGGGAACTCAACTCCCATTGTCTCCCTATGGGGATTCTTCACAGACCATCGTCGCCATGGATGGTAATCGTCCGAGGACTTGAAAAGGAGGAGTTACTGTCGTCGTTGGATGCGTGAAGGGGCCACCACTTGGGCAAGGTGGTGGAGCTACTTTGCGAATATGTTTCGTAAATAGAAAAGGTGGTGAAACCACCGCTAAAGCTTGAATCAAGGAGGGTTGATTAGGGATTCGCCCGAAGGGTGCGTGCGGAGGAATCTCGCATATGAAGTTGCGGCGGAAGCGTGTATGAAAATATCATCCAACCTCTCCTCCATCTTTTTTCTTCAAGGCCTATCACGTATAGGTTTGAAAGACCCATGGTACTGTCTCATGCCGGTATCCAATAACCATTGGACATGGGGTTCCGAGTTCCGGCTTGGAGTTGTGCGCGCGGATGCGATATATTGCGTGCTTTTTCCTTCTTCGGCGAACATCACAGATCCGAGTTATGAACCCATACTTGCACACAAGGGCAACGGTGCATGAACCACCTCCGGTGGAGCCAACAAACTTTACATAATCATATATGAAATTAGGGTTGGTTGTACTGCTGTACTGTTGGGCACAATTTCTTGGATTACAGGAAAAAAGTTCCTAGATTTTTCTTGAACATTAACTTAATATTCACGATGTTGATGATAATCTGTGTAGAAATAGGATTTCAAAAAACCCTTTATATCTTCTTGAACTTGAATCAGAACTTGAGCAAATTTCTAATAAGAATATAAAATCTTCAAGAACAAATCACCAAAATCAAATATGCTCTGATACCATGTAGCAAATGATGAATGCAGTAGCATAAAAAGATAAAGAATTACAAAACAGTGGAAGAACATCAAGATTTTACATGAAACCCTACTACGCGAGGAGTGGGATGAAGCCACGGGAGAATGCCTCTCAAGGGCTGGGTATTTTGTTTTTGATTTCTATGAATTGTTACAATGTGTGTTGTTCTTATATAAGCTCCACCAGAACGATCGAGTCCCACCGATAGATGATGTAGGGACAAACCATTGGGTGTGGTGAGTGGACCATGGAGGGATCCAATTACCCATCTATGACATATACTCCAACACGAACAAATATCTTTGCATGAACAAGGAGGAGATTGGTGAATACATCGTCTAGCTGAAGAAGTGGTCGGAGTATGGGGTGACCCTCATGTGTGATGGGTGGTGGGTTATAAAAGGAAGAAAATCATCAGTGTACTTGTATATTGTGATGGAGAAAAAGGTAGTTGGGCCCTAGAGTGATCCAATTACCAATTTATGACATATACTCTAACATGAACAAATATCTTTGCATGAGCAAGGAGGAGATTGGCGAATACATCGTCTAGATGAAGAAGTAGGTGGAGTATGGGGTGACCCTCATGTGTGACGGGTCAGGTGGACAGGTTATACAAGGAAGATGATCATCAATGTCCTTGTGTATTGTGATAAAGAAAAAGGTATTTGTCAAGTCTGTAGATCCATGACTCCATGTGGAGGATCACAAGTATATCTCAAGCTCTTAGAAGACAACATCAAAGAGGTCAAGCCCGACAATGTAGTGCAGGTGGCGACCGACAACAACAACTTTAAGAAGGTCAGTAGATTGATCTTGAAATCCAAGAAGTACATAATCTTTGACCCCTTATGCATCAACCTTATCTTAAAGGATTTTGGGAGGAAGACTATCATGAACGTAGTTGATTAGACACGATCAATCAAACTTTCGTCCACAACCATTCCAAAGTCCTGGCATTAATGAGGAGCATGTGCGAGGGCAATATCGTGCGACCCAATATGTATCACAAATCAACCTTCAAGTGGGAGATTGTTGAGATTTATCATGTGGAGATTGATTGGATAAGTACTCGTGGAGACGATTGTTGATGTGGCTGTTCTCCCTCCTATCTTCTGATTGATTGAGAGCTAATTGGTTGGATTGCTGAGATGTTTGATCTCCCTCTTACATCCTTGTTGAGATATTTCCATGTCTTATGTACTGTTTCCGTTATTTTTATTTCCTTTGTCTGTCTTATGTAATTTACCCATAGACCTCTCCTCTATATAAGAAAGCCTAGGGTTCCAAGAATAAACATATCATTGTTTTCTCCCAACATGGTATCAGAGCGGTGGTCTTAGACCGGAGCTCTCGTGCCCTAGCCCTAACCCTACCTCCAAGCCCCCACCCCTTCTCTCTTCTCCGGGTCGGCGTCGCCGCTACCCTTCTTCCCCCCAGTACCGCACCCACCCAACGCCGCAACCAACCCTTCTAGCGGCACCGTAAGGGCACCCACCAAGCCCAGCAATGCCGCCCAGCCCCACCCGGCCCCGCTGCGCTGCTCGTTGGACCTCCGACCCGTAGCCCGAGGTCGGCGGTCCCAGACCTACAGTCCCCTGTTGCTCTAGGCGTATGCCTCTAGCGCTGTCGGGGCACAATCAACCCTCTTGGGGGGTTTCATCTCTTTGATGGATTTGGTTGTGGCTTAAGTCTACACGCGCAACCAAATCCACCCATGACTATGTAGACACTTGTCTTTACAAGTACTCATTTGGTTTAGTCTTTCTCCCTCGGTATCATTTCAGAGAACAAGGTTGATGTTCCCTCGACTGGCGTATTCAGAGGTCCACCACCTATCGTTAAAATGGACGGAACAAATTATGAGCTCTGGGCTATACAGTTCATGAGCCTCATGAAGTCGAGTGGTAAGAAGCATATTCTTACCGAAGAAGAACCGTTGGAGAAGACTGGAGTGAATGTCTCTTGAGAGGTAGACGATGCATATGCCAAAGTATGGCTCTTTGGTACATTGACGACTGAGATCGCCAATGATGTGTTACTTCAACCTACGACAAAGACGATGTGGGATATCCTTGCGGCGATGTATTCTCAAGAAAGGAACGAGACGAAGATTCTCCAGCTACAACATGATATCTTTACAGTGAAGCAGAACGACTGCCCCCTCCACTCTTTGTATACATCCCTACGAGGGTTGTTTGAGAAACTTCACAGTTTCATGCCTTACTGCGACTTTGGAGCAACAGAAGACATACAGGAATGTTACTATGGTCGGTGTCTTCCTTACAACCCTTGACCCGGAGTATGATGTGGCTCGCTCTCAGATCTTGGCGGATGCTACTATTCCTCCAATGGAGGAAGCCTTCCACCTACTCAGCAGAATTACAGTTCCATTTACAGTTCCTGACCCATCTTCCTCAGCCATGACAACCTCTAGAGGTCGAGGAGGCTCTTCTTTTTCCCGTGGACGTGGACCTCGTGGTAGAGGAGGACGTATTCGTCAACCATGTACGTACTGTCATCGTCCAGGACACACAGAGGACACATGCTATTCTAAGCATGGTTTTCCAGCTGCAGCACGGGTTGCAGAGCAGGCTGAGTCTCCGGCTAACCCCTCTTCTGATAAGAGATTTGATGACCTAGTTGCTAGATTCAGGGATATCATGCCTCCTGCCTCCACTTTTCTTGAGGTCACTCAGATGTTGCTGCCTCAGCGTCTGCTAGTACGTCTGCCTCTGCCAGTACCTCAGGTAGTACCTTTGCTCTCACATCATGTTATGGCTCTGCGTTTTCTGACTGGATTATGGAGCTACGCATCACTTATGCGGCGCCAGGACTCGGCTTACATCTTATAAACAGATTCTGTCTGGTAGAATAGTTGTGATTGCAGATGGGACGCATTCCCCAATCGCAGGACATGGGGAGATTTCTTTGAAACTTTCTATGCATCTGAAGAATGTGTTATATGCACCTGATTTCTCTATGAATCTGTTATCCATTAATCAGATTACAAAAGATTTACACCGTCGAGCTATTTTTGACCCTTCGTCTCTTGTGTTTCAGGACATTCTTACGGGCAAAGTGATTGGATGTGGCCGTGAGAAGGGTGGTTTGTATCGTCTTGTCCAAGGTTCATTTGCTGGTGTTTCCTCTTCTGCAACAGGCCCTGTTTCTCCTTATACCTGGCACCTGCGGTTTGGTCATCTCCCTGATTCTGGAGCTACGCATCACTTATGCGGCGACATGACTCAGCTTACATCTTATAAACAGATTCTATCTGGTAGAACAGTTGTGATTGCAGATGGGACACATTCCCCAATCGCAGGACATGGGGAGATTTCTTTGAAACCTTCCATGCATCTGAAGAATGTGTTATGTGCACCTGATTTCTCTATGAATCTGTTATCCATTAATCAGATTACAAAAGATTTAAACCGTCGAGCTATTTTGACGCTTCATCTCTTGTGTTTCAGGACATTCTTACGGGTAAAGTGATTGGATGTGGCCGTGAGCAGGGTGGCCTGTATCGTCTTGTCCAAGGTTCATTTGCTGGTGTTTACTCTTTTGCAACAGGCCCTGTTTCTCCTTATACCTGGCACCTGTGGTTTGGTCATCTCCCATTTCAGAAGTGTGTCGTATGTTGCCTCAGATTTCACCAGGAGCTTCCTTTCAGTGTGAGGCGTGTTAGTTGGGAAAACATCATCGCTCTGTTTTTTCTAATCGTCAAAGTTGGAGCAGTAGCTCTCCTTTTGATTTATTTCATGTTGACATTTGGGGCCCTAGTCGTGTTCCTGATCACCAGGGACACCGGTTTTACCTTGTTGCTGTGGATGATTTCTCTCGTCTGTCGTGGGTCTTTCTTTTGAAAAAATAAATCTGAAGCTGTAATAAAAAATTTTATCAACAACGTGCAGAATATTTTCTCAATCTCAGTTAAAATTTTGCGGATTGATAATGCTTTGGAATTCTATACTTGTGCCTTGTCTCATTTCCTTTCGTCCCGTGGTATTATACATCAAGCATCTTGTGCCTACACGTCCCAACAGAATGGTGTTGTAGAGAGGAAACATCGTCACTTGCTTGATGTCACTCGAACTCTTCTTATACAAACTCGTGCCCCACATTCCTTCTGGGGTGACACGGTTCGTGCTGCATGCTACTTGATCAATCGCATGCCTTCGTCTGTCTTGGGTGAGAAAATTCCTTTTTCTACCGCCTTCCCTGAAAAAGAATTGTTATTCCTTCCTCCTAGAGTGTTTGGTTTTGTGGCCTTTATCCATCAGTTGCTTCCAAGTCTTGACAAGCTCTCTCCTAGAGCTGTCAAATATGTGTTTGTTGGTTACTCAAGGACTCAAAAGGGCTATCGGTGTTATGATCCGTTGCGTCAAAAATATTATATTAGTGCCGATGTCACCTTTTTTGAATCTGTGATGTATTTCTCTCCTTCGGGTGACAGGTTGGCTTCGTCTGGTTCTGATGAGGGAGTATTTGTGCCTCCTCCACCTATGAGTCTGTCACCTATATCACCACCTTCACCTCCACCACCACCTCCGTCTCCACCACCTCCTCCCACTGTACCACCGTTTTCTAAATTCTACACACGTCGAAATGTCCCTGCTCCTGGCACACATCCATCTGTCACTGCGCCCTAGGTTTGTTCTGATACTCATATTTCTAATGATGGGTCTGAAGATATGTCTGTGCAACATTCGTTATAGGGGGATAACTCCAGGTTACAGGAAGTTGCCAATGATCTGGATTTACCTGTTGCACTTCATAAACATAAGCGGTCTTGCGCCTCCTACCCTATTGCTTCTCAGATTTCGTTTCATCGACTCACATGTGACTTTCAGAGATTCACTATTGCTCTATCTACCGTGGACATTCCACGGAATTACCAGGAAGCTTTGAGGGACAATTATTGGCGTTTAGCTATGGAGGAAGAGATGGCTGCACCGCGATCGCGTGGTACCTGGACCTTAGTATCACCACCTCCTGGTGCGTCATTTGTCAGTTGCAATGGGTCTTTATTGTCAAATATCATGCAGATGGTACTCTGGATCGGTACAAGGCCAGATTAGTGGCACGGGGGTTCACACAGACTTATGGCGTGGATTACTTGGATACCTTTTCTCCAGTAGCTCGACACTCTACCCTCCGTATCCTTCTTATTGTGGATGTGGTACGTGATTGGCCCTTGTTTCAGCTAGATGTTAAAAATGCCTTTTTGTATGGTGATCTACATGAGGAAGTCTACATGCAGCAGCCACCTGGGTTTGCTGCTGAGGGGGAGTGTCAGCAGGTATGTAGACTTCATAAGGCAATATATGGCCTTAAACAAAGTCCGAAGGCGTGGTTTCAGAAGTTGTCAGATCTAATTGAAAAGGAAGGGTTCAAGAGGTCAAATTCAGACCATTTACTCTTTGTGCAGAAAACAACTAGAGGTACGGTTGTCATTATGGTATATGTAGATGACATACTTGTTACAGGAGATGATGTGTAGGGAGTCAATATGGCAAAAGAATTTCTGAATCATCACTTTGTTACCAAAGACCTTGGTAGTCTAAGGTATTTCTTGGGACTGGAATTTGCCAGGAGTGCTCAAGGTCTTATAATTACCCAAAGGAAATATGTTACAGACATGCTTGTTGAGACAGGTATGGTTGGATGTCGACCATCTAGTACTCCAACGGACCCAAGTATGAAATTGTATGATGATGATACGGAGGAGGTTGACAAAGGAAGATATAGAGAAATAGTTGGAAAGCTACTCTACATTACTATTACTAGATCCGATATCGCCTTTGCAGTAAGTCGGGTGAGTCAGTTCATGGAGCAGCCTCGACAGGTCCATATGGATGGTTTATACATGATCTTGAGATATTTAAAATCTTCTCCAGGTGCAGGATTATTATTCAGGAAGGGAGCAACTCTTTCAGTATTTGCGTGTGCTGATGCAGATTATGCGGGATGTCCAAAGGATAGAAAGTCCACTTCTGGCTTTGCCGTGTTTGTGGGAAGTTCTCTTGTTTCTTGGAAAAGCAAGAAGTAAGCGGTGGTGGCCAGGTCAAGTGCTGAATCTGAATACAGGGCTATGGATCAAGCAAGCACGGAAATGATGTGGGTGCGAGCAGTGCTTCCAGATTTGTACATTGATGTACCACTTCCCATGCAGCTACAGTGTGATAATCGGGCAACCTTGTTTATTGCAAATAATCTAGCATTTCATGAAAGAACCAAACATATTAAGGTGGATTGCCACTATACTAGAGATATGATCCAGAAAGGTTTGATTTCTACGTCTCATATCTGTCCAAGTGAACAAATAGCATACATCTTCACCAAGGCATTGCTGAATCTGAATACAGGGCTATGGCTCAAGCAAGCACAGAAATGATGTGGGTGCGAGCAGTGCTTCCAGATTTGTACATTGATGTACCACTTCCCATGCAGCTACAGTGTGATAATCAGGCAACCTTGTTTATTGCAAATAATCCAGCATTTCATGAAAGAACCAAACATATTAAGGTGGATTGCCACTATACTAGAGATATGATCCAGAAAGGTTTGATTTCTACCTCTCATATCTGTCCAGGTGAACAAATAGCATCATCTTCACCAAGGTATTGCTCAGGGAACCATTTCAGAAGTGTTCGTCCAAGTTGAGCATGATTGATATCTATGCTCCAACTTGAGGGGGAGTGTTGAGATATTTCCATGTCTTATGTATTGTTTCTGTTATTTTTATTTCCTTTGTCTGTCTCATGTAATTTACCCATAGGCCTCTCCTCTATAAAAGAGAGCCTAGGGTTCCAGGAATAAACATATCATTGTTTTCTCCCAAGAATCCTAATTAGCTGAGAGCCGTTGGGATGGATTGTTTAGATGCTAGATCCCCATGTATCCTGATTGGCTGAGAGCTAATAGCGGGGATTGCTAAATACAATTAGTATTCTTTTATTGAAGTATAAACGCGACCCTAGGACCACATATTGTATCTCAAAATCATTCAAGCAATAATAGAGAGTCTGGTGTGAGCAAGTAGAGTAGTTACATTGTCGAACCACTATGCATCATTATCTTGTGTGATTGTGCCTGCTTTCTTCTTTGATCGTGGTTCTATTCGTATGGTGCTTGATCAGATCCATCCTCAACAATTGGTATCAGAGCCATGCTTTGGAGATCAACCTCTACACATATGGTAGAAGAATCAATGATTAAGATTGAGAAGTTCAATGGATCAAATTTCATGTTCTGGAAGATGCAAATCAAAGATGTTCTATACTAGAAGGATCTATACCTTCCTAACGAAGGGAAGAAGCCCGAAGCTATGAAGGATGATGAGTAAAAGATCCTACACCGAAATGCTCTAGGGACGGTAAGGTTCATCCTTGCTTCATCGGTGACTTTGAATATTGCAAAGGAGACGATGGCATTGAATCTTTTAAAAACCCTTGAAAAGATGTATGAGAACCATCCTCATCAAATAAGGTGTGTTTGATGAAAAAGCTTTTCAATCAAAAGATGAGTGAGAACATTGTGGTGGCTTCACACTTGAATGATCTGAGCAATAACATCAACCAGTTAGAGTCTGTAGATCGTATTCGATAATAGGGGTGTAAAAGCATGTCTATTTCTTTCTAGTTTACTTCAGTGTTCACGAAAGCGGTCTGTGCGGCCGCATAAGCGTATGCGGTGCCCTCAGCGCACCGCTTTCCTGAAGCCCTGCATTATGCGCCCTGTGCGCTTATGCGGGCCGCATATGCGGGCTGTGCGGCCGCGTATGCGGTCTGTGCGGCCGCATATACATATTTTTTATTTTTTTATTTTTAAATTTGTGTTGCATTTTTATTGTGTTATTTATGCCATGTTTTTTCTTGCTTTAGCATGTATGCCAACCAAGCATTCCATGACCATTTAAATCCATCATCAAAGTAGTTGTACTGCGAGATTTGAGTAAGCACACAAGTAAAAAAAGAATAATATACTAATAATTTAGCAAACTAATTTAGTCAACTAATAGTTATTATGAATGCAATATATTATATGTAAAGTTTGGTACTTTTAATGGAGGATCAGTTATAAATATAAAGACAGAGATAAATGACATTCTATTCAGCAACAGAGGCATTTTGTGCGTTAACTTTTTATTTTGTTGATTGTTGTCAATTATTTTGTGTGTTAATTGTTCTATTGAAGTATTGATATTTGATTGATAGAGATTGTTTTGAACTCTATATGAAAGTTATTTTTCTTAGATCTTCTATTGGACCACAATTATTAGTAAATTTAGTTCTATTGTAGTCATTTTTGTATATATTTATTTATTTTTAAATAAAAAATTAGGAAACCACGTAGAACCGCATATACCCCGCATATGCCCCCGCATACCGCTTAAGCGCTATTCAGTGACCTGTCCGAACGCATACGCATACCGCTTTCCTGAACCTTGGTTTACTTCATAGTTGGAATGCATTAGTTGTACGATTAGCAACTCCTCTGGTTCTGCAAGATGTTGTTGGTCTTCTTGGATAAGAGGCACGACGAAAAACATCTGGAGAAGAACGCTCCTGAAGAGCGAGAGGAACCAAACACATTTCATGGGAAAGTCGCCAAGAGGAAGATCCATCTGAAGTCCGTAGTTTGTTGGAATTGCAATCAAAAGGAGCATTATAAGACATAATGTAAGGCCCCAAGAAAGCAGAAAGGAGAAACTAATAAAGGTAAGAATACTATAAATCTTATCAATGATGACGATAACGATGCCTTAGATGCTCGAACTGTGGCCAAGATTGTGGACTCAGGTGCTTCATTTCATACCACCCCACACAAAGACATCCTCCAAAATTATGTGAAAAGTGATTTTGGAAAGGTTTACTTAGGAGATGATGAATGTCGTAACATAACATGAAAAGGAGACATTGACATCTCCCAACCCAATAGCGGTGTCTTGAGATTGAAGAATGTTAGTCATGTATAGTCTAACAAGGAGTCTCATATATGTCAGACAACTATCAGAAAGTCGTGTAGTGTCATCATTCGATGCAGATTCGTGGAAGATATCTAAGTAATCATTCATCCTAGTTCGATGTAAGAAAGAAGGGACCATATATACTGGATTGCAGACTGTTGACATAGACGATTTGGTCACACGAGTGAAAAAGGAATACTGATATACAGAAGAAGGGAAAGTTGAAAAGATTGCATATTGTTGATCTATTCCTCTCTGGATTATATCTTGGGAAAGGAGAAAAAATATCACAAAGATTGCAAGAATGCGAAAGACTGAAAGATCGGAGCTAGTTCATGCAGAAGTATGTGGACCATCTTGAGTACCATTCCTTGACGAATCTTACTATTTCAATACTTTCATTGATGATGCAACTAAAAAAATGTGAGTTTATTTTATCAAATATAAATCCGATGCATTTAAGACCTTTAAGAAGTAGTTCATGCAGAATTATCTACCTCATTATTGCGAAGACTCGCGCGGCTTTACGGCATGTTGCAGGATCTCATCGCTCCCGAGCAAATTACGTTTGTGCCTGAGGTATTAATGGCGGACGGATTGGTAATGGCATCTGAGGTGATTGCGAATTGGAGGAGGAATGGGACCAGGGGTTTGCTCTGGAAGGTTGATTTTACAAAGACTTATGACTGTATCAATTGACGGTTCCTCTTGGTATCTTTAGAGAAGAGGGGATTTCCTTGGACTTAGGTGGCGAGGATCAAAAGGTGTGTCACTGCAGCTTCTTTTGCGGTGCTCAATAATGACAGGCCTGAGGAAGGCTTCTTTCAGTCCAGAGAGGGGTTAGACAGGGGGTGCCCTCTAGCCTTGTTGCTCTTCGTGCTTGTTGCGGATGCATTGGAGGCCATGTTGCGTTTGGCTTTTAAGGGGGATTGGTGCAAGGGATATGCCAATGGGGAGATCTCCATTCCGTTGCTGTAGTATGCTGATGTTACTATGATGTTCTTCGGACCTGATTTTGGTTAAGATTCAGCGTGTGGCAATGATTGTGGATGTGTTTGGTGACATTTCTGACATGCATATCAATAGGGAGAAATCATTGGTGGTGCAATTTGGAATGTTTGAGCTCGAGGTGCAGGTGACCGCGAACATTTTGCGTTGCCCTTCTGGAACTCTGCCTATTACCTACCTCGGGCTTCCTCTAGTGGGAGGCTGCTTGCGGGCATGCAACTACAGACCTGTGATGGCAAGATTGGAGGGTCGTCTAGCAGGTTGGAAGGCATCTACGTTTTCTAAAGGTGGGAAGTTGGTTCTGCTGAAGCATGTCCTTTTCGCCATACCGATATTCTTCTGTTCGATGTGGTTGCCGCCAGTTGGGGATAGCAAGAGGATGGATGGGCTCATGAGGTTCCTATGGTCAGATGGTAGGCATGCTAGGAAGGGCTTTCATCTGGTAGATTGGGCCAAAGTGACATCAACAAAGAGGATGATAGGTTTGGGAATTGTGAGATTGGGGGATATGAATAAGGCATTGATGGCAAAGCGGGTAGTCTGTATTTGGGAGAACTCATAGGATCTTGTCTGCCACCTCTTGAGGCAGATCTATGGTGTTGTGCTTTCCTTAGAGATCGCTCGTGTTCACGCCTCGTCCTTATTGTGGCTGGCTGTTGCGCGGGTCCTTTCGGAGACGACGACAAAGATGCGACCGGTCTTGGGGGATGATATGTTCAAGTTCTGGATTCATGATTGGATGGGTGACGTATTCCCCAGGCTGTTCTGGCTGAGCGGTGTTAGAGTGGCATCGGTGGGTCACTTGTGGGAGCATGGAGATTGGAACCCTCATTTCCCTTCAGTGCTTTCGGATAGAAGGGTGGAGGAACTCCGTAGATTGTAGTATGAGCTGGAGGAGGTGGAGGGCTCGTCGACTAGTCGGGACTACTAGGTGTGGGGTGATGGTAGATTTACAGTGAAGAAGAGATATCACTTTTTCACAAATGAGGAGGGCCAGGGGAGTGGTGATATCAGACAGGATGCCAACGTCATCTAGAGGAGCATGATGCCCAACGGAGTGAAGGTTTTGTGTGGTTATTCAGCCTTGGGACCTTCATTTCTCTTTGATGCTCTCGGACATAAGGGTAGAGGACCTCCGTAGATTGCGGTGTGAGCTGACGGAGGTGGAGGTCCCGTCGAATGGTCGGGACCACTAGGTGTGGGGTGATGGTAGATTTACA